>PVJL010000457.1:131247-217192 GCA_004026885.1 Lyroderma lyra | reverse complement strand
AGTACTTTTATATTATAGTCCATAGCATTGATATATGTGAGCATGTAATAAAATATCTACATACATATGGTTAATAGATTTTCTTCTGCTGTGGAATCATTTATAGTCTACTATTTTCATAATCATTAATTTCATGAGATAGGAGTATCTCTGAGGTCAACTTCTGGTGTGACAGTATAAGGAGCTTCACTGATTGACTCCTCAGCACAAGTGTTGACAGGTATTTTTAAAAAACAATTTAAATTTTAAATTAAAAACTTCTGCTTGTTAATAAAAAACAACACAAAACAAAACACTGTCAGAAAAAAAAAAAGACAAGCCACAGACTGGGAAAAAAATATTTGCAAAATACATTTGGTAACTTACTGTTAATTCAAAATATACAAAGAACTCTTAAAACTCAAACAGAAAAAAACAACCTGATTTTTAAAAATGTAAAACTATCTGAACAGACATCTTAGCAAATAATTAATATATATGTAATGTATAAGAAAATATTTATAGTTATATATATAATTATATTTACTTATACATTATATAATGACAAATAAGCACATGATTATTTTTATTCCAAAGTTATGGGTTACCTTGTTTTCTTTTTTTATAAATGTTCCTTCTCTAGCAAATACTCATCTACTCTCAAGGTTGATACTTTGAGTAGATAAAGGAAAATGTCATGTATTTGAAAACAGATAAAAGACAATATCATATTAATCATTTTCACCATATTATTGTTAATAAATCACAGTTGTGTGGGCTGTACAGGTTTAACTTACTTAAGACTTGATATTTTTATGCATATAGGGCTTGGATGGTAGAAAGCTAGTAAATGAAATCAGCAGCAAGAAATACTTTCACATTAAACCAGGCTAGAGCTGTGCTTCCTTTGACATTTTCTAATACTGGTAATGAGTCAACCTATTTAAAAATGTCCTCAAATTTGGAAAAATTGGGTGCGTGTATAAAATTCAAGACACGAACATGGACAGTTATAGATTGTTGGATTGTGTATGTACAGTTGGCCTGCCTCCTTCCCTATTAATCAATTAGTTTCTATGCTTTATGAGAGGTACTTAAAGATGAGCAATATCATTCTCAAAGTCAAAGTCATTTAATTATTCTTAATATGTCTAATTAAGTCAAAATTTCTTACCATCTGCTAAGATATTCATTATACATCCAAATCAAAGTACCCAAGATAGATCTATGGTGTCTCTTAAATTACACTAATTTCAAATAAAAACAATTGTCACATTATTGCTAACCTGACACCTGAAGTCAGTACGTATATGAATGTTGTTCAGAAAAAAATCCAGCCATAAATGCCTCTTTTTTCCATAGTACATGGCTGGATACTTTCCAGACAACCGTCATATTAACTAGCTTAGATTTAGTAAACATTAAAGCAAAATTTTCTTCTCAAACATAAAGGAAATAAACCAAAAATCAAAGTTATTGGAAATTCATTGAAATTAGCAAGATGGGCAGCAAATGACTACAGTAGAGTGACAGTGCACCAGGGCATAGAATTTTAAAACAAGAGGAGCTGAAGTGAAAAGAAGAGAAGGGGCTACCATAAACATGAGCTGGTATGTGTACTTTAGCTTCCATACTTCATTGCATGTGGGAAAGACGAAAGCAGACATTCATTCACGGCTTAGTGCTCAGAGCTAAGCAGGATGGTCTCCTTTCACACATGAACAATTTCTTAGAACATTAGCAGCAGTTAAGGACATACTGTGACCATGATGAAGTAAGACAGTCTGTCCATGCACAGAAACAAAAGCAATAAACATGGTGTGTCTGTTACAAACACACCGAATACACCCCTCTCCTGGGTCACGTGAGTGACTGCTGCCTCTCTACCAAGTACATTTTCACTCTCACGTTAGTGTTCTCTCCTTCTAGCTAAGACAACACATTTCGTACCGCTCATGAGTGTTCGCGTGTTTCGCGCGCCATCTGTTAAGGACCGCTCACGAGTTTTCTCGTTTCTCACACACCTAAAGTGAATTAGATGATGAGGTCATCTAATAGCCTCCGATAGAACAAATCCCAGTTTCTAGAAACCCTCCTGAATCACCTAAAAGAGCTCTAAATTAAATAGGGGTTCCTTCTTATTCTTTCTTATTAGACACCCCCCAGAGGCCCGTCGTGGGATAGGCCTTGTGCTACACCAAGCCGTACACCTAACTTGAACTTCAAGTGAGGGCCTGGAGGCCTGTGACTGGAGATCACTGACAACTGTAAAAATGACAATACCACAGTTATTTGCTTATTCTCCTCCTTATAGTCATTCAAATTAGTTCATTTTTAATAATATCAAAGTTGCAATAAACATGGTTGAACCTATTACCTTAAACATATGTGAGTTACTAAAAAACACACACTCAGAAATAATATTAGTTGTGCGTGTGTGTGATGACAGTTTATTTTTTTATTTTTTTCCATCTTTCTGCGCCTAAGGATTTTACTGTTTCCTTTACCTGATCTTCCAATCCCACTCCATTACAACAGGTGACTGTTCTTTTTTCTTGTTGAGAGTTAGAAGGAAATAAAGAAATTTTGCCTAGTTCTTTAATTTACAGTTGTCTTGGTAATGGTTTCATTGATTTAAATACAATGCCCAAGCCCAGGTTAAACACCTCTCCAGTGTGTGTGTGTGTGTGTGTGTGTGTGTGTGTGTGTGTGTACATGCATGTGCATTTGTTAAACTATTTTTTCATAATGGAACTGGTCTCTGAGATCTATTATAGTCACTGCCTAACAATGGTGGGGATACATTTAATGAATGATTCATTATGTGAACTAATGTTAGCCTTCTCTTCTTTGAGGATGGTGACCTAATTTCTTCCTAGAGTGTCTTCTCCCTTTATGAGTTACCCTTCAGATAGTTAGAAGTGGTTTCCTCATTTTCACAATACCTAATGCATACCTTTGTTTTGGTACTTCTTCCAGTTTGGTAATATTAAAACTATTTTTCAGTGGCAAATGGTATACATTTTCTATTGTCTTCTCCTAAGCAAGTCCAGGAGAGGACAATACACATGGTGGCCCCATTTTAAACATTAAAAGGAGGAAATTTGGGGATTGGGAGCAAACTTTGCTTATGATCTTTGTCTTCATCTCTAAGAATGAAAAAATAAAATTCTCTATAAATGTAAATATTCCTATTGCATTTTGTATTACCTCTGCTATTTTATTCAAACTGTAGATTCAGCAGGGATTTACCAAATAATGACAGCCATAGCAATCATATGTTGATGATAATAACAAATGTAATGGAATAATTTTTCACATTCTGTAATTGCGGAATAATTTTTCACATTCTGTAATTGACCAGTATGAGGGTTCATGCTCATCCAGTGTGGTGTATCATTCCACATAGAGAGTATTTTAACCATTCCTCATTGCTGTCTTGCTGTCAGGACAAAATACAAGTTTTATTGTGGGCCCTGAAAATTATTCACTTAGTTTTTAATACAGTGTGATCAAGCTATATTATAATAACAATGTCCACATAATTAGATTGATTCATAATGTACTTAAGATCACTATGTCTTCAGATTATTTCATGTCTTGAATAAATGTATAAATAAATGCATGCTATTTTTATAATGTAAAGGATTTTAATTTAAATTAGAGACTCATTTTATTAACCACTGACATATCTAAATAATTTAAGGTTTTTATTTTCTGTGATTTATTTATTTATTTGTTCTGTGATTGATTTATGTTCCATGTCTCTACTGAGAGGCCTATCTGACAATGACAAGTAAAATAAAATAAATATTATGAGCACAAAATTTGAAGTTTAGGAAATGAGATAATAGCACAAGTGAATTGTTGTTATCCTTTTTCTCAAATATTAGTAAACATATGAATAAGGTAAATTTAATGATATTGCTGTAGACATTACAGGCCCAATCACGAATCATATTACCATAAATGTATTCAGAATAGTCTGTATGAAATCTGCCACAACTGAAATAGTGGGTGAATCTTTAGTTACCTGGTTAAAGAAGTTGATGGTAAATTAATGTATTTAGGTTGAGCCAACAATAGTAAGATAAAAGATTAAGAAATGGCTCACATGGGAGGGACACGCTCAAAGCTGGTTTTTCTTCTTGATTCTTAGGAACAAGCTTGTAGGGCAATGGGGTGCTTAGACAGACAAGCAAGTGGATTTCTATTTCTTAAATAACAGTGTGTATCGGGGCATCGGGTGGGAGTTGCTAGCAGACTGTAAAAAATGCAATGGGTTTCTCCAGACAGCAATAGCTCCTCAAACCTCAAAGTGGTCATACTATGACATTATAGTTATCAATTGAAGTGAAGTTTTACTTTTTTCTTATAAGCTAGTCTTGCTGTCAGGATAAAATACAAATTTTTATTATTAAGTTTTTAATCCACTGTGATCAAACTGTATTATAATAACAATGCCCACATAATTAGATTGAGTCATAATGTACTTAAGATTATTATTTTATTATTATGATATCATTTCATATGTGTAAGGATTGAAAATACTAATGAACTAGAGGACATCAAAATCAAGCCTATAAAATCAAAGCAATCAAAACATAAATATATTTCCTAAGTTACTCCATGCAAAGTGCTAAATGGTACTTCTCAGTTTAATTTTAATCCTGTGTCTCTCTGTCCTAAAGAAGAAGCACCATACTTTTCCTTTAGATAAGAAGTTATTTTAAGCATAGTTAAAATGTATATGATGTATTATTATATTATTCCATATTATATATAATATGGAATATATATTATATGTAAATGATAAAATCTAAAACACTTAGGCAATCATGCTAAGCTGTCAATTTTGAAATTTTGTGAAAACTTACTGTCATTCTATAGCATTGTGGGGTAAACTGAAGTCTTAGTTATTCAATATGAATAAATTATAGGTTATAAGTCAAATATTTTCTGCAAGACTAATTGAGCAACTTTCTCTAAAGATGGTTGTCTTTAATATCTGGAGATAAAATATTATAATTGTGTTAGTAACATCTTCCTGAGAAAGATAGAAGTATGCTACTTTATTAATGCTTGCCCAAACAGGGAACTCCTTTGTTATCTTTCTAAGCTTGTCCAAATACCAAAATTTTCAGATAGCAGTTGATTTTTTCTAAAATGTGTTTTTACAGCAAGAATGTTAATCTACCTAAGACGTTTTCCTTAATTAAATTCATAGGAGAAAACAAATAGAAGGTTAAACATTTGCAAACTTTTCATGAATTGTGTTGAAAATTTTTTCTCACCCCAAGAATAGATCTGAATTTCCTGAACCTAGCAATTAAAACTGGACCCCCTTGTGAAAAACCAAGTGGTTTTATAATAGATAGGGTTATACTAAACTCCATTCTCTGCTGCCAACTTTACGTAAGATATTACATGTATAAATATGGGAACTATCAGAAAGTAGCAAATCTGCCACTTGGTCTTCAAGTCTACCCTTGTGCTGAGACCAACCATCAGAAGCAGGGACGGAGAGCACAGAGTCAGGACTCCATCACAGAGCCCACAGTTTCTGTTTAACATACCTCTGTAGGCCACAGTGAAAAAAGAAGAATAAATTTAAAGGAGAATAAAATGTAAAAGAGAACAGAATTAATTTGCTTTGAAATGTGCTAGAGAAAAATAGAAGATAGCACATTAAAGTAGTTATGGAAATAGTGAATTATAAATCACAGTTCTATTTTCTCTATGGAAGTATACACATCATCCATTATTCCTTAAGATATACTATAACAAATACTGCCATATAAACACCATCTCACTGATAAATCTATCCCCACTAATTCCCCTCTACTTGAAATACATCTGCTTTCATTGATAGTATTATAGAAAATGGAGATCGAAAACAAAATGTACTCTATTCTACCTACAAGAAACTCACTTCAAATATAAATATATTGACTCTTATATGTTAAAAGGAAAATGACTGAAGTCTAAGTCACTAACACTCATCAAAGGAAAGCACGAATAAAGAATTCTGCTTCTGAAAGTGTATCTGGTCCCTGGTACTCCATCTTGGACCTGATAGTGTGCTCTGTTAATGGGGCTGCTGGGATACAGGCATCCTCTTATCTTATAAATACGTGTGAGTGAAAACCATTACATCTAAAAGGAAGATGCATTAATTGCATTATAATTATAATTTTAATATTAAAATGACAAATGGATTTACTCGTTGATTAAACTGAGAAATATCCTATATATTGTATAATATGAGGGTTGTCCAGGAAAAATCCAGCCATAAATACCTCTATTTGTCATATTGCATGACTGAATACTTTCTTGACAGCCCTCACATATATACAAAATATATGTAAACTCTTCTCATTAAGGCCATTAATTGAACCACTGTTTGTAACAGCAAAAACAATGATAAAAATAATATGTACCTTTCAGCAAGAGAATTTTGAAATAAATTACAATATAACCACCTTATAATATGCAGCTCTAATCAGTGAGGAAGCTCTCTATGCACTTATGTGAAAATAGCCTTCAAAATATATTAAATAAGAAAGAAAAGGAGTATATATACAGTATACAACTTTGAGTATAAAAAGGGAAGGATAAGTATGTATTTACAAGTGGAAGAACTTTCATTAAGACACCCTGGAATGACAGAGAAGCAATACCATTATCTGTGAGAATTGTGGGATTGCTGGAGCACAGGGAGAGAAGTGGGCAATTCACTGAATGATTTAATCATGTGAATTTATTATCTGTTAAAAAATTTAATGTAAAAAATAAACAATGAACATCAAACATTAAAATAGCAATTCTGTTCTGATATAAAGAGATCCAGTCACATTCAGTAGAACCTAATCGTTCTCTTATTTTGTCTGGTTGTTCAAAACCCATTATTTTGTCTTTTCATTCTTTCTCTCTCATTTTTGGGGAAGTTAATTATCTCCTGTAACATAAGGAAAAAAATAAAACAAAAGTTTAAGTCATTTTGACCCATACACTGAAGAAGACAAGAATACCACCACAGTAAAAGAAAATTTCCAGAAAATAACATACAAAAGAGCTGATTAAAAACTCTAGCAACAACTTGAAGGGTCATAAATAAATAGGATTAGAAATATTCCATTGTAAATATCTTCTTTTCCAGTCACCTATCAAAGGACACTTTGGTTGTTTCCACATCTTTGCCACTGTAAATAATCCTACAGTGAACATAGGTGCACATATATCTTTCAGAGAAATGTTTTCAGATTTTGGGGGTAGATTCCCAGAAGAAGGATTGCTGGATTGCACGGTAATTCTAGTCTTAAATTTCTGAGGAATCTTCATACTGTTTTCCATACAGGTTGTACCAATTTACATTCCCACCAGCAGTGTATGAGGGTTCTTTCCTTCCACAGCCTCTCCAACACTTATTACTTGTCTTGTTGATGATAGTGATTCTAACAGGTGTGAGGTGGTATCTCATTATGGTTTAGATTTTCATTTCACTAATAGCTAATGAAGATGAGTGTCTTTTTATATATCTGTTGGCTGTTTGCATGTCTTCCCCAAAACCCCGGAGTAGTATGTAGTATCAAGTTATAGAAAGGTATCTTATTGACATCCTGCACACCAGGTGTGATTTACTTTCTATAGATGAAATCCTATTTAGTGACATCACAGGTCAGATCTGTTAGAATCAGAACACTTTATAATATAAGTTAAATTTATAGTGGACCGTGACCATGGATGATAAATCGTCAATAAATCTTGAAACCTGATGAAGTCTTTAGTATCATCCAATGCATTATATAGATGATGTATTATAGAATTGTACACTTGAAACCTATATAATTTTATCAGCCAGTGTCACCTCACAAAATTTAGTTTAATAGAAAAGATATATGGGGGTAAACTTCTATATGTCCATATAGTGTAATACAAACCTGCGAGCTGATCCCTCCCCTTGGCAGTCACTGGTGATTATGGAAGCTTATCAGTTACCACGTGTAGAAACAGAAATAACACACAGCATTACAGCAACATATAACAATAGAAGACTGAGCACCGCAGGTCGTGATAAAGCCAGGAGAGTTCAGGATAGACATAAACGTGATTCTCCATCTCCTCTGGAAAAGTCTGTAGCACAGGATTTAGACTTGGTATTTAAAATGCTCAATAAAATCACTAGGTCCTACCAAAAAAAAATAATAACCAAACCAAAAACTAAACTCATACATACAGAAAAGAGATTAGTGGTTGCCAGAGGTGTGGTGTAGAGGATGGGCAAAATAGGTGAAGGGAGTCAAAAAGTACAAATTTCCAGTAATAAGGTAAATAAGTCGTGGGGATATAACACACAACCTGGTGACTGTAGCTAAAAATACTGTGCTGACTATTTGAAAGTTGCTAAGAGTGTAAACCATAGAAGTTCTCATCACAAGAACATTTTCTTTAACTGTATATGGTGATGGATGTTAACTCAACTTATTGTGGTCATTATTTTGTAGTATATACAAACATCAAGTCATTATGTTGTACACCTGAAACTACTATAATGCGGTATGTCAACTATACCTCAATAAGAAAAAAAATAGGCTTAAACTTTGAGAACAACAGAAATGCCAAGATTTTCACACCTTGAGAGTAGTTTCTCAAGGTTTCATTGTTGTTTAAAAAGAAATGGGTAATGTACAAAGACAGCTTTCATTAAATATTCGATGAACTGTGAATGCCTTCTGGGCATGAGCAAAATGAATGTAGTTTTAAACTTTGTCTTTGAAATAGTTATTTTAATCATATGTAGTTATTTTCATTAGAATGAATGATGTTACCATTACTTATGTTCACATGAAATTTTTGTTAAGTTTTTCACATATTCTGTAGTTTTGAGACTTTTACAGATGTATTAAATCACATAAATTGAGGGATTATAATCACCTGTGGATAGGCTAGTGGCTAAGAGGACAATATAATTATACCCTTTCTCTTTTAAAAAAATGAATATAAAAAATTTGAGTGGAACGATTTATTCCTAAAACCTAACCATTCATTTGTCAGTGATCACTGGACTTCAATTAAGAAAAGTAACTATGACTCGATGAGTAAATTGGGCATTTTTACATTTTACTTATTTTCACTAATACAATCCAACACACTCCAGTAGGTATTTTTAACCTCATTTAAAACACGTTAAAACTGACTAAACAAAAGATAAATAATTCAATTATAAGTCTGTCTAACTCAAAGAATGTTAACTAGGGGTTCCCTGGGGGTGTAGTGGCTAGGCTTTGGCACTCTCACAGCCACAGCCTGGGTTTGATCCCCGCCCAGGGCACCAACCAAAAAAAGAGAGAATGTTAACTGAAGAACACATTGTGGGAAACCCTGCCTCTTCTTTACACATGACGTCCACGTCACACGTTGCCACCATTTTAAGTTCCGAGCGAAGCTACTGGGCCACGTTTCCTCTGGAGCTTGAATCATCATCAACATCTAGTTTACCCATATGTGAGAATAGATGTGCTTTATTTTCTTGCAAGTATGGTTTTGTTTTAGACCTAGAATCACATATAAGAAAGGTAGTTGACTTGAAAAACCTTTTTTATCATAAAATAAAAGTAATAATCCTTTCCCAGCCAAATTAGTTTATTAGACAATCATTGTCCTACCACTAGGTACCTACTTGGCTGTGGGCTGTGTGCTATGTGCTTATAATATAATTTGTGTGCATATGAGAGTGTTTTTGTAAGGAGCTATGGAAAAGATGGATAACTAAGAAACAAAATTGCATGTAAGTTGAAGCATGTCATGTAAACGTAGGTTTATGGAATTATTAAAAGTATTGAGAAGGAAGAATATAGTTCATTATGAGCATATCTACTGATTTGTGTGTTTAAGGGAAGAATTCATTCGTATCAATTGTTATGGTTATCACTAAGTTGGATTGAAGAGATAAAGTTTAAAAACTACTCCAGTCTGAGAACATTGAATGCTTTGTTAAAAACAAAACGAAAGAAAACAAAGTCCTGTGGCATCCATGATTCTGTGCAACATGGGAGATGCCCAGTGCCAACTCAGACTAGACATCATCACTTTCATCTGAAGGAAAACAAATGGATAACATTCCACCCACTGTTACCAGAGAGCAGAATTTTAATTAGACAGCATATTCTGGAAACTTGTTCAAGAAGCACAGCTCACATTAAAGACATTCACAGACGTTAAACGAACCTAAACAGAACGAGAAGGTCTTCCTTATTAATAACTAACTAATGGTTAAAATTTCTTCAAAGCAAATGGGAGCAAAGAAATCCTCCTGAATATACCATGGGTAAAAACTAAGTTAAAAGCATGTTTGAAATATCTTTATGTGGACACAGAAGAATTTTCTGATAATATTAGAAGAAAGATTTAACCAATCTTTTCAAGCAGAGGGAAACATAAAAGAACAGCATGGTCCATGCAGAAAATGATCAGAAGAGCAAAATTCTCTTGAGTTAAAGGAATTAAAAAAAGGAGCTACCCATGGGACAACAGCAGAGACAATTATCTACCATTACTACGATTAGGGTTTTCATCATATCCAAAATTACATTTTAGCGTGCACAATTACACTAGTTGAAAATTTTATATATCTCATTTTAGATTGTTAATGTAATTATTGTCAAATCATATTCTTTGTAGTTTTTACACAGTACTGACTTGGATATTTCTTTCAGTTTGGGGTTGATTTCCTGGGTCAACTGCATTCAGCATTTCAGACACAAAGGGCCTTAATCTGGTAGGAAATAAATATGCAGAGCCTTGTTCCTGTCTGCAAGTGTATATTGTTCTATGTCCATGCTCCTTTAATTCTCGTTAGATCTACATAGATTGATTTGCATTTATAATTATCCATCTCAGTCTTACAATATCATATTGCAGGTCATATATTTTATCCTGTGAAATTTGAGAAGTGACCAAGTGTTCCTTTTTCTTACCCCTTTCTCTCCTAAATGTAATTATTATCTTGTACTCGGGGGGAAAAATGAGTTTTGCATAGCCACCAGTATTTGGTAATTAAGTGCATCTTTTGTCTGTTATTATAGGGTGCTATGAATACATCATAACTCTTGTCACTGTTTATGAAGGAGTATTACGACAAAGTTGTTGGTTAGGTACTTTTCACTTTACCAATGGGTACAGAAATATCAAAGTTCTTAACTTCCATCAGGTAATATTTTTGCATGATAAATATTGAAAACATTATTAAAACTGATTTAATGGACTAAGTTTCAGAGGTATAATGTGGCCTTATTTTTCATGGAGATGTAATAATAAATCCATCTACTCATGTTTTTGAAAAAATATTTTGGGTTTTCACTACATATTCCACAGATTTTAACAGTAATTACTATCATACATGTGGTACCTATTGAGAACATAAAGAAACAGTAGAATACATTTATATTTTTCTTTTTTCTCCAATGGCAGAAAATACTTTAAAAATAATTCATTGCTCCTTTAAAAATGTATCTTGGAAAAACAATTTTTGGAATACAACTTATTCATTCTGTTTTCTGGTGTGCTCTGTGTCCTCAATATTTTTTTTTCAAAACTATGGTTGTCCTTTGTCCCTTAAATCCATAATTTAGTGGAGAGTTCATTAATCATGATCAAATCTTAGAGAAAACTATAGGGTCATTTTGCCTGTAATGTAGAATAGCCATTATAGTTCATATCATCTTCAAACACTCTTCATCCACAAGTTTTATTTTCACGTGTGATTATGGTCCTAGCAGCGACAATGACATCTATCGTCTATATTGATTCTCCAGTCCTGACAGCCCTCGTTATCTTCTCTCAATTTACAAGTCAAAACAGTATTTTTTTCCTTTCAGCATAGCAGTTTCAACTGTTGTATAAATAACACAATGTCTGTATTTCTTTCAGTTTATCTCTTTAAGTATTTGAATGGGTGACTTATTTTTTTATATAATACTTAAGAAAGTGCTGAAAATCATGAGAATGGCTTAAATTAAAAAATAATAACTGATGGTGTTGTCCAAGTTTAAAATAGGTTGAACTCCTATTATTGATGTTATAACACAGTATTTAAAAAGAAAACATGGCAGAGTAAGAATGATTTTATTGAATAACTTTTATATAAACCCCTATAATTGGTATGTACATTTAGCATCTAATATCTACTTGTAAAGTAGAGTAGATGAATTATCTTCCAAAAACGCATGGCCATTATCATTTTGGAAGCAATAAAGTGAATAGTTTAATATTAATTTAACCATTAACCAGAATTTTACCATTACAAAGACAAAATTGCTCCTCCCTCAGCAGATCTATTTTTGTGTTCAACTTTTTTCTTTTTTTCCCCTCCATCTAAGCATAATATTATCTCTGCAGAGAAGAAACACTTTCATGGTCATTAACAAAATTATGCCAGTGACTGTGTTCACACCACTGGAAGAGTGAAATTTGATGGTGGTCCACAGAAGCCTGAACTCAAACACGTTCATATATCAAGTGACTGCCTCTCATCACCATGGTGACCCGGAGAGTCAGGAGATGGACTCTGGGGTGGACTTCATGCCTTCCCGGGTGGCTGTGCCATGTACTCACTGGCAACCCTTAGCACACTGCCTGCCTCTCATTAACCTCTTCCCCCAGCCGTAAGTGAGGAGGATGTCATAACGAAACCCCTAGGACTGCTGTGGAGGTTTAGTGTGACAATAAGCTGGGTGAGTCTCAGGCCTGCATGGACTGCTCTAAGCCTTTGTACTGCCTGGCCTGGAGGCCTTTGAACAACATTTTCTCAGACTCATGGATCCCAGTTAAATTCCCTGTGATAGTTAACTAAAGTTACTACCTCAGATTCTAGATTTTATCTTCTCAGATGGGAGCAATATCATGGTGTTCGTAGGAGGCATGCCTTTGGGAAGCAAAGCGGCTTACCTTCCCCTCCTTGCTCCTGGGTGCCCAGCCTCTGCAGGACCCTTGGCTCCAGCAGAGGGACAACCCCGTGGTTCGGGGAGAACAAGATGGAACGCTGCTTGGCGTCCACCTTCAGAGCCCTGGCGCCACCCCCGCGCTCCCACACTTGGGGAGACCTTGGCCCACAGCTTCCATATTGCACTGAGTATCTGCAGTGACATCAGGAATAGTCCCATCTAGTGTTGCCTCGCAGTTTTCCTGTCACTGGCTCTGTTTCCCGTTTCAAGCCCCTGTTGTCCCCTGAATGGAGTGCAGAATGTTTCCAGTTAGCCTCCGCATTTCCCTTTGGCACTGTGGTCGCCGGGGTCTTTCGTGTCTGTGACCAACGAGACTACGGAGCGCCCTGCTGCCTCCCTGCAGACCAGGCCAAAGTGCACTTCGCTGGGCCCGCAAGGCGCTCTCCGGGCTGGTGCGCTCCCTCCCCTCCGACACCTGCTCTAATCACCCCTAAGGACTGGACACTGTCCTGACCTTTGTTCTTTATTCCTTTGTTTTGGTTTTCATATAAGCTTTGCGTATGTTTTCTCAGAGCTTTTTTATTATCTGTTATCTCCTGGGATCGTTATATAGCTGCTCCTTTTTTAGTATTCGTAGGGTATTTTCAACTTTGATGTTTTCAAAGACTCCATTCCTTTCCAGATTATTCTCTGTCATATCATCTTAGAATTTTTAAAACTTACTCATAATACATCATCTTTTTTATGTCTATGAATCTTTATCATGTTTATATAATAAGTATTTCTCTCTCTCTCTCTCTCCCTCTCTCTAGTGTATAAGAAATCTCTCTGAGAGCTGAACCAGTGAGCTTCTTTAGTTCTTGTGAACAACTAAATTGTCAGGGTCTAAAAAAGTCTGCCACAATTTAGGTGTTTATTAATATGTATTTACTATGTCCTGCCATGCACTGGTAATACAATGTTGAACAAGAGAATGGCAGTATCAACCATTGAGGAGTTCCAATCTAGCAGAAGAGAAAGACAATTAAATATGTAATTACAATTAAGAGTTTTAAATTAATTATAAAATAAGTATCACTTGTAATAGAAGTGCATATTAAGGACACTTAATGTAAATTATATTTTCAGGAAGGTTTCATCCAAGTGAGATTGTGGTGAAAGGGCAAAGATCTGACAAAGTGTATTCATATTGAAAGCACAGTATTTTAAAAAATCCTCAAGACAAGAAGGTGGGAAATTCCTCCAAGAGAGTGAAGTTTCACAGGCTTACACAATAGTCTGATGTGGCAGATTCGTAGAAGATGAAGCTCTCTAAGGGAGGGCGTGTCAAACCAAGTTTAAAATTAATTATAAGCAGAAATAACTTCAAGCATGGCTGCATTGTAATTACATTTATATTGTAGACTAATTATTCTGACTGTCGATTGAAAATTCATTCTGAGTAAAGCAGGCTATGAAACAGGGAGACCATGAGGGACTAGCAGTTGGATACGTGAGACAATGGCTTCTCGTTACCACGTACTCTACTGTAGTGTTTTCTTTCTAGTTAAAAAACAAATTTTAGTATATGTATAGTTTTATTTGTTTCCTTTAAAATATGGGATTTCAGAAATATTTTTCAGGTAATTAAATGTGCATCTCTCCCATTATTTTTTATTGCCACATAATACTTTATTGATAGGTTATATGGCTGTTTTATTTTTCTTTTATTGTGGTAAGAATACATAACGTGAGATCTATCCTTTTAAGAATATTTTAGATACACCAGTACAGTTTCTTTGCAGCAAAGGAAACAATCAATAAATTGAAAAGGCAAATCTATGGAAGGGAAGAATACATTCATAAAACATATATGACAAGGGATTGATATCAGAAACCATGCTGAGTTCAAGTCACTTGCCAAAAACTACACATCAAATGATTCCATTCATGGGAAATTCTAGAATAGGCAAAATTAAACAATAGTGTGTAACTGGAACAACCATTCCTGGCTGGGGTGGGGGTGGGGGATTGACTAAAAATTGGCACAAGTGAAATTACTGGGTGAGATTATTATTAACTCAGTTGGTAGAGAAGAGTTTTATACGGCCATTAGAATGTGTTGAACTCATTTAACAAATCTTTTCATAATCATTACATTTTATTAAATGTAAATCGTACCTTTAAAATGGTAAAAATCATTGACTGCATGGAAGAGTCATACAAAAATTGCATAAAAACAAATACCTTTGTCTACTTGCAAAGCTTCTCTCCAGAGTGGCTTCCAATCACCTGAAGGCACAGTGTTTCTGAGATTCATCCACGTGGTAGTATGCACCTATCAGTAGTTCATTCCATTTTGTTACTAAATACTATTCAATAATATGCACATACAACAATTTTTAATCTATTGATAGACATTTGGGGTGTTTTTTAGTTTTTGGCTGTTATGAATAAAACTGATAAGAACAAAAAAGAAAGATGAAAAGATGTAAAATCAGGAACAGTCTCTTTCTAGCATCTATCTATGGCAAAATCAGTGGCACATTGAGTACATGTCACTATGGTGGGTGGCATAATATTGTCAACTCCTGTTATAGATGCTGATTGGTGTGTATGTTCGTGTTGACCAGGAGAAATGTCTATTCAAGACTTTTGAAAATTTCAAAAAATTGGATTATTTCCCTTTTTGCTATTGAGATGTTTGAGATATTCCATATTTTGGATATTAACCCTGTATCACATATATGTTTTACAAATATTGTCTTCCTTTCTGTGGATTTGCCTTTTCAGTTTATTGATTGTTTCCTTTGCTGTACAGAAACTCTTTCATTCCACTTGTTTATTTTAGCTTTTGATGTCTCCCGTTCTTGTGTCTTACATAAGAATTCATTGTCAAAGACCAACCGAGAGGTAACTTTAAAATCTTTTTGATAAAGTCATTACATGCTTTACGATCACACAGACTGCAATCAGCCATGCTTCTGCAACCTTTTAAAAATATTTTCAATTGCTTCTAATCAGATAACCCTTGTGAATAATTTGATAATGCTGCTTTTTGGTCTTTTTCAATTGTGATCTGGATGATTTTTGAGAAAAAATATAATACAAAAAAATACTAAGACTGCATATAATATTTTTGCAACATTATTTCCTGGTTTCCAACATTATCTTCTATGCTTTAAGAATTCTGTGCTCTGATGATAAGAACCATTATGTTAATAGTTCCGGGTAAAGTTTGTAGGAAATGGAAACAGAATAAATAAGAAAATTTAGGTGTACTATATTAAGAGAGACAGAGAGGGTGGGAAGGAGGGAGGGAAGGAGAGAGACAACTAGAGAAGACAGAAAGAAATAGATACATATGGATGGTAGACTATTTTTTGAGGTAAGAGTAAACTATATATCTAGGTCCATAATCTATATCTATGTCTATATTTATATCTATATCTATATGTGGTTCAGAAATTATCAAGCCAATAATATGAAAAATAAAGGGATTTATGGCTGGAGTTTTTCCAAACAGCCCTCATACACACACATATGTGTATGATATATGCATATGAGTATATAAATATATATAGCTATATGTAACTACTTATATAGTTAAATATGTGTGTATATCATACACTAAGACTAGGAAACAAATTATATTGGGTGTTTTGATTATCAGAACACTTACTTAAATTATATGTCTTATATCTGTAAGTCAGTTTGTAAGACACTGGGAGAGAGCTAATTGGCTAGTCTCATTTCAACGGGAAATGAAAACAGTATGAGATTGTTTCCAGTCTCCACAAGTGTCAGTTCATATTGCTGCATCAGGGCTACCAAATATCAAAGAATGCATGTACATGACTTGTGTTTGATCACTTATACATAGTTGTTTAAACATGGAATCTTTTCATCACTGTGATGGTTTAGGTGAAATCACCTATTAATTCTTTCTGATGTGCTCTACATCAAAGATGTTAGTGTCACCTTGCCATTTTTTCCTCTTATATATCACCATGATCCTGAAAAAGGGTGTTATTATTTTAATTCAGAATGGAAAAATAGGTTTATAACATCATATTTCCATATTTTTATACTTAGTATTTATTCCAGCATGTGATTATAAATACAAGATAGATATATAAAATAATATTTTAGTTGTTACATAAATGCTAATTGCAGTAACACATTCTCAAAATTTAACTCAAAGTTTCTAATAATGAGTGGTCTCAAATATGGTCTCTGAAACCATATTTATAAAAAATTGTTCTTTTTGATAAACAAAGCCCCAGTAGATTGAGGGTTAGCTGCTAGTTCTGTGCTGTGCTGCTTCTGGAATGAAGAAACTAATAAAGAGCAATTGTTTTGATCAGATTCATCTGGTGGAAATAATGAGAAAAATAGCTATCTGTTCTTTCCCATTGTAACTTTTGTAGAAATGAAATTTTATTAAATTCTCTTTAGTAAAATGTATCTTAAGGTTATAGTATTAATAGCAGGTCTAAAGTATAAATACTAATACTAATACTTGTTATTTCTGCTTTTGAAATTTCCTTTAAACTCACCTTAAAATAAAACCAACAAATTACCCAATTCTTAAATATTTATGCAGTTTCTAAAAAGACAGTATTACAACAGTGAAAACAGAGAAGTCACATGATTTCACTTAAGGATTAATAAAGGATCTAGTATAATATCATATCGATCAACATTGTGATAAATTAAAAGTGATTGTAATTTTTATATATGAAACCTCTATGTCCATTTGTTAATTCTCATCCATGTGAGAAATTATTCAATGACAGTTTTTCATAAAATTAAATTAAAATAAATTAAATTTTTTGAAGACTTTTTAGCCATCAGTAAAAGTAAATAGCCCACTCGATTTAGTAATATAACAAAATAGTAAAATATAGAAACACATAAATTTTGAACCATAGTACCTCCTTCTATAGTCCCAGGTCCCGTGTGATGTACTGGAGTTCATGCTGTCCGATCTGGTGCTTTTCAATTGTTCCAGGAATGGTTTTATACGTATTGCTTCAGAAATCAGTATGTGATCATCACTTTCTTTGTATTTTACTCTTGAAAACCATATGGATTAAAATGGTTTATGTTTCTAATTAGGAGACAACTTTTCTGAAACTACATGACGAATTATTACATTAGGGTCATCTTACTTGTACAGGTGAAATGCAAGAGAAAGACAAATAGTCTATAAAGTAAAAGTGGTTAAGGGAGCTCACTGAAATCTGCATCAGAGAAGTCCAAAGCTTCTTGGTTCTGTGAAGACTCCTGGCAAAATCATTTACCACATAGCTTTAAAGTGTTATAGAAAAATATTTTACTCTCCTTTATATATGATAGAAACTGTGCACTAGTGATATATTGTATGCTGTTTGGTTGATTTCTTTTAAAATTAGCAGTATGTTAGACTGAAAGTAGAAAGTCCATAGTAGTGTTAACATAATTTATACAGGCTGCAAATGTTAAGTGGTTTTATTCATTGTTAGAATAAATCTAACCCTTTGTTTGAAACTATCAATTAAGTTGAAGCCTCAAATTTATTAAAATAGATGTATAGCACACTCTTGAAGACAAGCAAACGCTTCATCTATCACTACTTAGTAAATGATTATAAGAAAAAACTGACATGGAAAAGATGATACTTTAGCTTTCAATTTATATCAAATTAGAAACAAGTATATGGTTAACTTGCATTTTAAACACTGAGCACAAAACCTCCTATAAATGTTTCTAGAGTTCTCAAACAACATGTTTTCTTAACATGTTTCACTATTTCAAGTAGCAAATCTATATATATTAGCTTGTATAAGCATATGTGAAGCAAAAAAATTAAGAAAGGCAAAAATAAATTATTTTCATTTAAAACCATACAGAAGAAACTATGCATTTGTTTCTTGTGGCACTATTCTCCTTAATAGTTTTAAATGTTTATAGTGCTGGAAAAGAACTCAGGTGACAGAAGTTATAAAATAAGCATTAAAAATCTATACATAATTTAATTGAAATATGATTGCTATCACTATTTTATTCATGAAAGTAAGATTCAGAGACTGTTATTGTTAGTGCATAATCACCAGGTACTATTTTGAGTCAAGATTTCAACTCAAATTTGTGTCATTCCAAGTGTGTGCACTTCCCCAAGTGTCCCATTGCGTCATATAAAACCATTTTGGAGTATAATACATTAATAAGATAAGCAATTGAGTTGAGGCCTACAGGAAAAGAAGAGATTACACACACACACACACACACACACACACACACACACACACAAATCTTCATCATTCCTAAAAAATAAATGGTGTATTTCAGAAAATTGTATTAACTGTCACTTATAAATGGAACTCACAATGTTGTTTCACTATTAAAGAAAAGTTTAATTTACATAACTAGTATCTGTTGGTTCTCTTCTGTGTTTTTAAATGAAAAATTTTGGCTACAATACTACCCAAATTGTATTCTTTTACACCAAATGTCGATTCTTTTTCAATCTACATCACTTTTTGTGAGAAATAAAATTAGTACTTAAATTAATTAAAAAAGGCTTTGTTTCTAAAATCAGATATTTTATTTTATTTGTTTCCTTTTTTGTTTGTCTTTCTGCTATTTAACTTGTCAAGTCCTTGTTCTCCATCTTATTCTTCCCTCCAAATGCAAGAACAAAAAAGTATCCCAAATTAGAAATACAGAGTCCAGCACACATAACGCCCCCTTTTCTGTGAGCTGGTCATCTACACCAAAACCATAAGCATGTAATTCTGTAACATAACAATGTCACACTCAAGCACACTTCAGGTGACATTTTAGGTGAGGTGTTCAAGTTACTGTCCATCTTGTGTGTGACATTCACGTACAGGGTCAGGCGTTCATTCTGCTGGCCCCTGTGTATGCCATCGCCACGTTATGAGATTTGAAGGTTGTTGAGAGTCGAGCAGACTTTAATGCAGCATGGTTTGGATATGGTTGTTGGGTTCATATTTAAATATTTTAGAGAGAAGATAGTATCATCCAAAAAACTCACACTTCCACTGAGCAGTTGTTTTGATGACACAGCACTTGTTTACAAATATTTTTCTAGTAAACCTAAATATTACTTTCTCTTACGTGTTTCTATTGACAACCTGTATAGTTGTTTACCAGGTTGACCACTGACACCAAATATTTGTTATATTTTATTACTTTTCAAAACATTTGCTGTTCCTCCCAAGGAAGGATTGTACCTGTGGACCCTATCCACATTAATGTTGTCGGCATAATTCGCAATGACTCTCTCTCCAGAAGGATTATACGTCTGTCCCTGCCTAGTCATCTCAGAATTAGTCACTGTGGTTTTTGGTGACTTAGCCAGAAAGAGAATTACACATTTCTGGGATTGGAAATCAGGGGAGGTCTTGTAAATGATTTTGGCCAATGAAATTCCTGTGGAGGTGATATGTGTCACTGCTGAAGCTTTAAAAGCCAATTCCCAGTGAACTTCATCTTTTTTCACTCTGCCAAGCTGCTGGCTTGTCTCAGAGCGTTTGCTTGTTCTGTCGGGACCTAGAGGGAGGAGATCTTGGAGCAGAGAGGCATCCATCCCACAATGGACATTTAGCATGAGACAAAAGGTTCTTTTCACTAACTATGAAGCTTTAGAGTTGCTTATTGAGAGAACATGGCCTATTGTCTCCAGACTAATACATGTTAAATGGAAAGTTCTTAAAATTAAATTTAAAATAACAAGGAGCTTTGTGGCACAAAATTCTTTATGATATAGAAGTGATGGGACCTGCTTTGTTCTGAAGGTTAGGCTTTTTTAATGATGGTATCCATATGCTGAGAAATAAATTTTTTAATCAAAGAAATGTACCTAGAAATTTCACTTTATGGCGTTGTGACCGATTCTGGTTTTCCATGTTGCAGTCACTTATGTTGGTACTATAAGAGGATGGCTCTATAAGTGCAGATGATTTTAGTCAAATTGATGTTGGGAATTGTGTTAATCAGGGTTATCTAGAGAGACAGGATCAATATTTACTACGCGGCACTGGCGTATGCTGGCTGGGAGTGCAATCAGCAGGGCGGCCTGAAAGGCTGGAGAGGCAGCAGAGCTGATGGCCATCTGCTGAAGAACCTCTTGCTCTGCCCCGGGAGTCGCTTGTCTGTTGGATTTTTTTCCATTTAAGTCATCAACAGATTGAATGAGGTCATATTAGAGAGGGCAATCTACTTGACGCAGCATTCACTGACTTAAATATGAATACCATCAGAAACACCCTCCAGGTTGACACACAAAATTAACCATCATGGGGATGTATCTATCTGTTCGTTTAGATAGGTGGATAGGTAGATGGATAGATAGAGAAATAGACTATAGTAAAAGTTGGTAAATCATTATTTCGTAAATCATTAAAAAATAATGGGATGGTTTTATTTTTATTAAGGGAAATATTAAATTTTCTATTGTTATTTTCTCATGCAGAATCAGCTTATACATAATATACTATCTAGTAATTGTTTTATTCCGCTATTTATACATGCACAAATCTGACTGCACCTATCCATATTAATGTTTTTAATATTTCACTCTATTTTATTTATTTTTTATTCTTAAATTTATTAAGGTGATATTAATTCTAATATACATCAACAGGCATTGCTTTTGCTTTTGAGAATTATTTGATAATTGTTTGAAACTCCTAGTAATATTATAGACAAAGAAAGTGATTCCAAATATATATATATATATATATATATATATATATATATATATATATATATAAAGTTGCTTCTAGTTAGCACACTCTTTATAATATTTATATTTAAGCCAACCAAAAAATAGTATAGGCTAATTTAAAAAATTTATTTTAAATCATAATAATCACATGCTTATATCCTTATGAATCATTTTAATTTAACTGCAAGTTGTTGCACTTGTAGATCTCTTTGATAAACATAACTCCAGAGTCTTTTTGTTAGTTTTTTTTCCCCCAAATAAAAAGTATCATAAAAATATCATTACAGGGTGATTTGAAATGATCTAGTTACAACCATTTTACCAGGATTAGCGAGGTTATTACTATTTTTGTAATTTAGAAACTGTAGAGGCAAATCTATGTCCTTTTTATCATCTCTTTTTTTTTTCCAAAAGTCAGAAATGCTTAGCTATTCCTCTACCCATGAAATTTTGAATGAGCATAGGCTATAGATAGGAAACACACTTTACTAAGGATGCTGGAGAGGAGTTGTTTCTATGGAGAAAGATCCAGAAATCATTCCCACTCTTTTCCAAACTCTGAAATGGGCTATGAGCTTTTTTCTTAAATATTCACAGAAAATATTCTGGTGATTTGTGTCAACTCTTAGTAAAGATACTACTCATTGGCATAAAAACTAAATTAATTTGATAGTTTGTTGCTTATATAAGTTGAAAAGCTACAATTTTCATCCTTGCTCTTTCTATGGAGAAAAAGACTCTGATATCATGTATCTCTATTTCTCATATATATTTTCAAATATGCAAAACGCTTCATTAAATCAGCAAAGATGTGTTTTTAATAACTCTGTATGCCTCAAAACTTCATGTCATGATTTGAGTTCTCTAAAACTGAGCTAACAAAAACAACTCTTGTTTTTCTAATATGTAGATCCAACTGAAACAGGGCTGCTGAGGAATAATGCCTTAAGCCAGTGGGGAATATTTAATTATTTCTTTGGAGTTCTGAGCAAATTTTCTTAATTATCCCGAATTCACTTCAGTTCTATTTCATTATAAAATTCAATTTGCCTTCAGAGCTGCATTGTAGGAATTTGTTTTTGTTGTTTACCAAAGAATATTTCTTTAGTAAATTTCTTTAAAATATATTGCATATCCACAAAGTGCTTAGGACAAATATCTTATATCTGGGTTTTATCTAAAAACAAGGAAATGGATCATCGTTGAGTATGCATTTGTAAGAGCAAATATCATGTCTTTCCCATGAGGGGATACAAGTTTATTTACAGTCAATTTATAATATGTTGCCATAATCCTCTTTACATAGTTTTCTCAAAACAGGATTTAATACTGCTGAAGGAAATTAACTGACTGACTTCTGTGGTGTTAGATTGATGCTGTTGAAAGATAATCAGATTATTTACTCAGCTTTCACTGTGGTCTAAAACAAATTGCCTCAACTGATGTAGACAGGGTAGGGTTCAAACTACAAAAGGAACTAAAGTTCTAATTTAATTTTTAAAAAATTGTCTATTTTAGTGAGTTGAATTTCGTCCAATGTTTATGTATATGAGTGTATCAATAGTGTACAAATAGGGCAATCATATAATTAATCATATGCAATGGTACATTTGAGAGTGAAAGGAGTTGTCTTAATAAACTAGATGTTATGACAGGCATAAGTATATGGTTTCCTGAGAAAAGAAGACATAGGTTTAACTCATTTGTAAATAATTTAAGGAGAGTTAGCATTTTATTAACTATCAATATCTAATTTGGCACACAATGGACAATAAATACCAATAAAAATAGATAATGGATTGAGTTTTTAAAAAAGTAATCATTATGCCTCCTTTATAGCCATTTATATATTACCAAATTTATCTATTGTATCTGTAATTCAAATTCTATTAACTTTGACCTTATAGAGAAGCTTTGGTATATAATTAAGTTAGGTCAATTTATGTCTGTGAAATAGTTCTGACTGCATTGTACTAGTTTTTACTTAGCCTTTAAAATTTGGTTTCTAAATCAAACAGTATGCATACACATGAACCTGGTGTACCTAGATGCAAGTGTTGACTCGGTGACAGAAGCAGAGCAATGGCCAGTTTGGTAACTTACCTTCAAGTGCCAGTGTCAATGATAAGGGAAATTGTAAAGACATTTGTTTCCACCTCATTACTACTGGTAATATCAAGGAATCTGAGGCTTTGAAATAAGGTATAATGACAGGCGAATAATTAAAGCCTAAATGGACTATGCAATCTTGTTAACCCAGTTTCCAAATGAGGTTTCTGTTTATAGAATTCTAATAACATGATGGTCAATAAGAACGCTTTGAAAATACTTCTTTGAGTAAAAAAAAGAAATATAATGATGGCTACCTATTCCCTAATTGGGTAACTTAGGTTTATAGAATTATAATATCAGCTACAGTTTAAGAAAATTAAAACTCCATCCTGAACCTTTTTACAATGACAAAGATGAGCAAAGTTCTTTTACATAACATGGGACATTGTTAGTAAGCCTAACGAAAAGGGGAAAACAAAGCTGACAGGGTCCACACTGTGAATCTTTTATGGCACCTTGTGATAGAATTCACATAGCAGTGCTATCTACAGGAAATCTCTAATATCACCGGATTGGTTGTCTCACAGGCACCAAACAACAGTACAGTTTTACACAGAGCCTTGACTTGCATTATGTACCACTCAAAACGGGCAACTTTCTGATTCACTTGATAAATGGGTCCGAACAGTTATCTCCAAGAATGGCATATACCATCTCCAGGATCTAAAGAGGGATAGCAAGGACGGGGTGCCCATGTCGTATGTTGAGGAGCACAAGGCGAAAGCATTCGTTCTTTCTCGAAAGGGGAGGGTCTAACGTGCCTCGGGAATCAGCCTTCTAAGCGGTACCAAACTGGCCAATCTCTGAATTTGCTGAGGGTTTATCTCACTAGTAACTTATTCAAGTTAATCATTGCTTTCTAATTGAAAGGTACATTTAGCATGATGCCACAATTTTACTGAGGAACAGTGAGATATTCTGCAAAATATAAAAATGGTCAGCGTACTTATGTTCTATATGATGAGAAAGACGGAAGGTTTAACCCTTGGTATTCCATGTTGACCGGCTCTCACCAGAGGCTCTGCTCAATTTAGTTTTTTCTAGTCTGTTTTCTCTTTCTTTCAGAATAGATCCTGTCTATTGTTGTGCCTTCAAAGTCACTGTGTTTAAAGAATTTTATTGAGCAAAAGTAGGTATTCTTATGATTTCTACTAATTAAACTGACTTCTATACTTTAAAAACATTCATTCAGTCATCAATTTCACTACGGGTGAGTGTCTTTGGGGGGACAAAATCTATATAGTATTTTAATGGTTTTTCATATGACTTCTTGTTTATTCCCACTGTGTGCCTCTGCCTTCGATCTTTTTGTGGGATGTTTTTCCCCATCCTCTCACCTTTTCTTTTTAAACCTGTAGATGTTCCACTGGCCTCAGTTCTTAGTTCACTCTTACGTTCATTCTCGATGTTTAACTGACTTCGTGCACATGGCTTTTCCATCATCTTTATTGTAATTTCCAATCTCTCAAGCTCATAAGCTACATTTTCAACAAGTAATTGACTATTTCCTGCTAGTTGTTCAACAGACAATTAAACAAAAATATATCAAAATAAATATATTATATTGTATTCCATCATAATTTCTTGCCAATTAAGTCACAGCCTAACTGTCTGAAATAATCACCTTTTTTCCCCGAGTGTGCGCAGTAGTTACAAGTTACTCCTCTTACATTCCTGTGTAAATTCAAGGACTCTCATTCACTAAAATACACAATTTTGCACAATTTTAGCATGATATACACATCTTTTGTAATTTAAACTACCTTTACATTATCGTTTGTTTCCTAACCAAACTCACCTTGACCATAGAAAGGCCAAAGTCGTTGTCCTTGCTTTTCAGTTGAAAACTTCTGTGTCAATCGCCCCAACATCCTGTAACTGGAACTTTAGCCTGAGCAAGGGCTGCAGTCCAACTGCAGAAAACCAGTTCGGCAGGCTGTCACTTCTGCCTGGGGACACATATCATGGAGGGATAACTACGCTTTTCTGATTCTAAGTCTTCTTCAGATAGCACCTCTGGGCACAACTTGAGACCATACTTTCATCCCAGAAAACATCAAGGCTAATGTTTGCCTGAAATAAAAGTGGGCTTGCGTAGCTTAACGGGCATTGGTTCTGGTCCGCTGGGCTGAACTTCGTCTTTCTGCTCGGGTGGTGCTTCTTTGCCTCACCTCACTCATTTCTCTTCCTTCACCCCTCAGAAGTCACGCTGATGTATCCCATTGTCTGCGTCTTCATAACATAGCATCTCCCTATTCCTGGATTCCTCTATACAGCCGACTGTGATTTTAAACAAATGCCATGCACTTTATTAAATATATAAAGATGCTTTAATCATATTTGAGTAAAGTTGTACACTTTACCATACAATTAATCCATGTTGTATTTTGACTAGAGACAAATGTGAGTACGTACATATGTATTTCTACATATAAGCATATTCTAGGTTTATAAATATGATGAAGAGGGATGGTAGGAACCAGTTGAAGATACACAAATTAGATTTGTTTTTCTTATTCAAGGGAGTTCTGGCAGTGGGTATTTTCTTTAAAGGAATTTTTTTTTAAGTGGTTAAGAATGAAAATACAAAAATAAACTCAATATCTCCATATATAAAAATGTTTCGTTTGGTAGGAAAAGCCACTCTTTGTTTAGTGTTAGCTATGCATTGTATTTATTAAAGCATTTGATTGCTTCTAATGTCTTTGTCCGACATGAACTATCTTTTATCTATTTTTACATGTTGGTGATTCTGCTGCCCACTCTCCTTGCCAAGCCATTTGTACCAGTGTCGTATTGCTGGAGGTCATAATTCAATATATATTTAAGTGCTTAGGCTTTCTCTCTTGGTAGTTACCCCATTTCACCTCTTGACTACAATGTCTTACAGGAATGTTCTGGAATTTTATTTGTTTTATTCCCCATAAATCTTTAGCCTAGCAGGCGAGTGGACTAATAACCATTTCTTTATTGCCTGCAGACTGGATGACTTCTAGTGCCTCATTATTAGTGAATCTGTTTAGTTTTTTTATGTTATTTGTTTAATAGTATAACTTTTTAAGAAACTGCTGAACACTACTGTTCATGATGTTTCTCTTAATGGAACTATTGCAGTGGTACAAGAAAATATCTATTAAATGTCAGAAACAAAAGCAGGAAACTAAGCCAGTTGAAAACAAAAGTAGACAAAGTTGTAATTCTGAGAAAATAAAATAATTTTGCTTATAGCTAAATAAGTAAAAGACATATAACTATATGACATTAGTTGAGAAAGTGCTTTCTCAATCACGGTCCATATACTTAAACTCTCTTCATGTGAAATAGTATTTTATTTTTTCTCTTATTTATGTTTTCAGTCTACTCAGGTTCCACAGGCTGGACATTATGTACGTCTGTCATTTTTACTTACTAGAACCCATTTACATTGAAAGAGAACAGTGGAGTCAAATGCTGTGAAACATTTTATTTAGGATAATCTTATTTAACATGAGAAATTTTCTTCTATACAATCTATTCCAACTTCTTCCTTACTTTAATATGTCTTTGCTGTTCAATAGAAAGAGATAACTATTGAACATAATATTCCAACTAGTATATTTTAAATAATCCAAAATTCATATTCTGTGGTGGTTCTCAGTTCTGTGTACTATCTTAACTATGACTAAGTTATTCACATAATTACATTAAAACAATACTGCTATTTAACAAGTGACAGGTTCATCTTTGGCACACAAAAATTGGGTGGTTGGAGTTCAATATTCTGTGAAAAGCATGCAACATTTCTCTCATATTACTAGAATAAACAAGTATAAAATTAAAGCTTTGCATAATCTCTTGGAGTATAAAAAGATTTAGGAACAAGAGACTCAAATGATAATTATCAAAACACAAAACACTGTATTAATTTCATAGAAATAATACGTTTTTTAAATGATGAAATCTATAAAATGATAGAGAAAGGGGGAAAATGTTTGCTTTTATCTCTTTAACTTAAGTATGTATTATAGAAGAAAAAGAAAAATGTAAGAACCTAGGAAATAATTTTCTTCTCTTAATGTAATCACTTGACATCTATGACCTGGTTACAATATAAGCTCCATGAGAACAGAAATTATGTTCTAATTTTGCTGTATCACCAATAACCAGAACAATTCCAGAAACATACTAGACAATGAATGAATGAATGAATGAATGAATAGTTGAAGGTTCTTGACCCTGTTACATTTCTTTTCTAAAACTATATACAGGGGTGCCAAAAATGTATACATATTTTAAGAGATGTTATCTATGTATTACTTTTTGAAGTTTAATTACAATAGCAATTTCTCTCTTTCAATATTTTGAACACAATGAGGTCGCATCTCACACCTGTGAGAATGGCTATTATCAATAAGACAAGGAATAACCAGTGTTGGAGGGACTGTGGAAAATAAGAAACCCTTAAACTGGTGGTTTCCAGAGGAAAGGTGATGGGAAATGGGAGAAAAGTGGTGAAAGAAATAAGAGGTACAGACTTCCAGCTCTAACATAAATAAGTCACAATGTACAGCAGAGGCAACATAGTCAATAGCATTGTTATAATTGTACAATGATGAATGGTTAGTAAATTTACAAGTGACCACTTTTAGGGTATATAAATGTAGAATTGTATGATGTACCTCTGAAACTCATATAAAATTTAGATATAGACTAGAAATGTTATCCATGACAATGAGTGAAAAGCGTTATTCTTATTTCTAGGAAAACCTAAAATAAAGCTGAGAGCTAACATTTTGCTGTTTTCATACATTCTTCAATCCCTAAAAGAATTGTGCTGACTCTGAGAATACTAAAACACAAACAAAAACCTTCCCTTCAATAAACATCACAAACAATAAATCAGTTCTGTCTTAACATTGAATTATCTATATTTTATTTTTGTCTATGGGAAGGAGAGAGGATATGACAGCATTCATCTAAGTATGATTCTGTTAGTGAATAAACTAGGAAATTCTAGAGATAATTAAAAAATTATAATGCAATTGCCAACTTACTGACAATACTCCATTCCTAATGCTTGATGCATGTTTTCAGTGTTATCATTTGTACTGTTAATAAATTTGGTAGTGACTTTGTTTCTTCATAAAATATCAAATTTAAATAAATAATACCATTGATGAAAAAGAAAAGGTGACAAATAAATCTAGTTCTCCCTATTACTTGGCTTAGAATAATAATGCATCATGAATTTTCTTTATAAAATAATACAAGTTCAAATACTCTGCAAGTATATTGCAAAATGCATCAAGGAAAGGTCAAAGTGTGCAGTGAAGTGAGATATAAACATGATTAAATTTTTAATGAAGGTTTGTCACAACCCACCAAACACCACCTACAATATCTGTAATATAAAAGGTATCTAACACACACTGTGTAATTGATCATGAATAGCTAAGGTTTAATTAATTTATTTATTTACCTCTTTGACAAAATAATTTGATTCTATAGTCAGCCATAATTTCCTTCTAAATTCTTGCCTATGAATAAATTCATTCCTCATTTAAAATAGTAGGGGGAAAGCATGGACTTATAAATTAACTCTAATAGAAATAATAAACTCAAATCTAATTGTTTTATAAATATGGCAAACTAAATACTAAATGCATCAGATAAAAATTTTAAGTTTATAATAAAAATTATTGAATACTGTTTAATTCATTTAAACTTATATCTAGATACTTAGCCATGAATATACTTTATTTTATATTCATGTTTTCTTAAAGATCAATCTGTAATCCATTATAGCTTTATACAAATTTCCCCTTTATCATATACCCCTATATTTGTAACTTTTCAGATTATGGTTTTGAATTAATTATTTATAAATTTAGAGAAGAAGTATTTATATTGAAAAAACATGCTCGTATCTTACAAGTATTGATGATACATTGAAGGCATAGCATTGATGTCAGTTCACGGAGAAATTATCAGAGGTTCCTAATGTAATTTGATTGTCATCTAAAATTTAGAAAAATCTTTGTAAACTTTTCAAAGATTTTGCAAGGAGTCCCTGGTGCTGGAATAGAGGCTGCTAACTCCAGCTCTCATCTAAGAATATAATTTCTATCTGCCTACTTGATCCAATACCTCCTGCCCTCTTAGAAGTTTTCCACTGTTTTTCTTGCTCCCTCTGTCTCCCCGTCTTTCCCTCTTTCTGTCCCTTGCTCCATTTGTCCATTTTCTTTCCTTTTTCTTTCTCTCTCTTCCAGTCAAGTTCTGAGAAACTTCCCGGAAGCTCCCACACATTTTTAACCCATTTGGGCTTTAACCAAAAAACTTTGTAATTGAAAATTCAACCCTGGTGCATTAGTTATTTAGTTTTTTCTATCCTTTCTTGGGTAAAATTTGGGAAGATAAGTGTTCATTTTGTCACTGTCTGTTTTCTCCTCATAGCATTCAGGTCTACCTGTCACTCAAATGTCCCCATTAACCCAGTTCTCATCATGGCTTCAGCAGCTTTCCAAATAGCCAATAGACACTTTTTCAGTGCTCACATCATTTGAGTATTTTGCCACCCTTGAAATCACTCCCTTCTTTTTAACTGCTTTCTTCCTCTGGTTTCTGGACATACTTTTTTTTTTTTTTTTTTTTTTTTACTTTCCTCCTACCTTTCTGTGTGTGTCATATTGGTAATACTTTGTGGACATCTTTTCATCAGCTGGCCACTAGTAGTCGCTGTTACTCAATGCTTGGTCATGGCCCTCTTCTACATTCTCTCCGTAGCTCATATTACCCATGCTCCTGGAGGTAATTGCTTAAGACACTGACAATTTATATATTCATTTAGGACATCTCTGTAACTTCTATACCCAGTTATTTAAATGCACGTTTCAAAGAATCCTAACACTCAAAGAGTTCAACCTTTATGGTCTGGTAAATGCTATCATCACCCATGCACATAAATAAGCCAGCATCTCTGAAGTCATCTTTGACACCTCCCTTTCTTTAAATGTGCAAATTCAAGTCCCAATTTAGTCCTATAGTTTTTACCTCCTACAACAGCCTCTAAGTTGGTCAACTCATATGAAACATTGCTCAATTAAAATATATTTTTACTGCATCTAGAATGATCTTTCATTTAAGCAAAAATGTAGATTCACCTGCAAAGTAAAAATGGAGTTCTCACTGCATTGCTTAAAATATGTTAACAGAATTAATAAAGTCATTGTATATTTATTTGTAATATTAACTAACCGATGTCTGTCTGTATCACTAGAATAAAATTAATTGAAGGCAAGGCCCGAATAATTTTTGACTCATTACTTTATTGCTGGAAAGTACTAGGAACTAATTAAATATACCTTGAAGGAATGAAGAAACCATGAAATTGTTTTTTCCCTCTAGATGAACTAAAATAGTTTTTCCCCCTAAGTGTTTCTTTAAATATAGTATAATTGTTGTATTTGGTTAATAGATGATATAGACCTTTGCAAACATTATCTTCCTATTTCATCATGATAAATCAAGTAAGTATTGGTCATTAGATCATTATCAAGTCATATAATCAATAGATTTACATTAAGGGTTATCAATTAATCTCAACTATTTGCTATCTGTTTACTTAGAAAACAAGTACAAGAAGTAAAAATTAAATGTATAGATCTGATCGATTGCAAAAACATTTTTCTAAATATGGAAAATAACATTGATAGTCTAAAATATTACAATGTTTCTATTTATTTTTAATTAAATATAAACTGAGAAAGTTTTCATTTATACCAAATGTTGAAAACGTCAAGTAAAATTAGTAAAAATAATTTTATAGTTATTCTAAATAATTTACAGGAGTTGAAATATACCTGTATTGTTATCTTACAAATATTTTCCCAAACCCATGAGGGTTATGGGAAATACTTCTACAGTTATACTGAAGTCAGAACCTATGGTCAGGTTCTAGATTTTTTATTTTTATTTATGATTTTAAAATTTTCTTGAAACATTAACCTCACTGTTATCTCTATTTTGTCAACTTAAGACTTACCATTTGGCATGATACAAGATGTCCCACAAATACTAACATCAAATAAAATACTCTATGCTTATATTTATATGTGGTCAACATAATACGGAAGTATTTATAACTGTATGGCAAAAAATACATACAGGATAATATATTTAAATGCCTTAAACTTTTCTGAGTATCTTCTATGGACTAATTTCAATGATAATCTTGTGTTTAATAAAATTTTTATTACATTTCAAGGACTATGAGAATAGTTTAATTCTCAGAATACTATTATAAAATTAAAACTAAAGAAGGTGAAATTTGAATGCATCACATAATTTGCCAGGAATCATAAAAATAGTGAATGACAGTGCAGATGTTTTAAATGTCTTCTAGTAAACTCTGCAATCTATATGTTTTTGAAGACAACGGATATACTGCCCACCTTTTGCTAATTAATGATTACCTGCAGTTTGCTATTTCATTAACTTATCATTTGGGTGGGCTTAAAATGAAATAATTATTAATATTCAATTAAAATAACAATTTCGATGATGATGACAGTTTATTTATATTATTTCTGAATGCTACAGGCAAATAATTTTATAGAGAATAAAGTAAATCGCAAAGTTTATTATACATCTTGTTCTGAGTACTCAGAGAAAGCCAGACATGGTGGCATTGTGGATGTAAAGAGGTTAGAGAGAGTATCTCAGAGTACTTTGGGTATTTAAATACAGTTGAATAAAAGTTCGTTATAAATCTTTAGCTGTAAGCTCAAAATAGTCATATTCCTTGATAAAAACAAAAGCAAGTTCATAGAGGTCTGGGCTGACCATGGCTTAGAAGAAATATATAATATGAAAGATCTTCGGATAGGGTGAAATGAAGAGAAGTCAAGGGAAGAACAAAACTCGTTTACAATACACTGTGCAAAATCACGTAAGCAAGACCTTTGGGAACCATACATCTGCAGAAAATCTTGTTGGTCTGAATTCAATTCAAACCTGTCACAAATGTTAATGAAAAAAATGTGTCTATATTTAAGTAAACATTAATGTAGAAACCTGATCCTAAATTCAATTCTTTCCATAAGTAAGGTAAATTTTCCCTCAAGCTATTGCTATTTAGGCATGAAGATTTAATTAATACACTGGCGATGCCAGCAAAATTACTTCCTTCACCAAGGCACTGAAATAGATATTGACAAATAACAAGTGTATCGGAGATTATAATCATGTCTCTGCAAATTGCCGTTACAGCTATTTTCAAAACGTAGTTTCAATAAACCTAGCTTCTTTCAACACAGCTTTGATCACAGCCATTGTCAATACTTAAACTATAATCTGTTTCTAAAACAGGATCTGAACATGGGTTAAATTTCTCAATCTGTTCTACTTTATTACTTTAATTCAGTTACCCCAGTTCTGCCTAAAATTAGGCATACTTCAAAATCGTATCTATGAAATAGAATAATAAATATAAAATTAATTTTGCCTTTCCCAAACAATCCATGTAAAAATAACATGACTAAATCAGTCTACCCATAATATGAGTTGGAGAGGGACACTTGAACAAATCACATGGACCAGTTTCAGCGGTTTTTCTTAATTGTAATGTTTTTGTTGATTGTAGATACACTTTCATCTTCAACTTTAAATTCACAGACTAAAATTAGTCATAATCCTATTTCCTTGCTCTGGTTTGTTAAAAAATTTTTTTTCTTTTCTTAAATTAAATTTATTGGGGTGACACTGCTTAGTAAAGTTACCCAGGTTTTGAGTGTACAGTTCTATAATACATCATCTATGAGTTCATGAGTTTGACTCCGAGTTACAGACAGCCCTTATCCACGTTGTCTCAAAATGCATTTTATTATGATTTGCTGTAACTCGGAAAATTATGAAACCATATTACTATCTAGCAAATTCTGGTGGATTGTTGAAGCAAACCAACAAATAAATAATAAAGAGAAGTTATTTTATTATAGTAAATCTTAATATTTTTATTTTATAATGAGGTAATTCCTTGCTCTGTCTTCACAGTTTTTCTTTGTAAAGCTGTCTTTCTCTCTTACTCTATCCATCGTGGGCATTTTCTAGCTAAATACCAGCCACTCTGGCCACCAGTCCTCTTTCTGGCCAATGTAAGGAGTAATTTTTGCAGAACTTTCACATTCCTACCAACAGATTATGTTGCAGTTAAGAGGTAGAGTGAGAATATACAGCAGGAAGTTCAGATGAGAACATGAACACATTCAACTGGTGGCAAGAGAGATTTAGAGGGAGCATGCCTTCGAGTTCCCCCCGCCCCGACATTCATTGTGTTAGGTGCACAGACTATCAATGCCAAAACTGAATCCACACACCAAGAAAAGCAATGAATACAACGGGCTCTTTACAAACTGCTGCAAAATGAAATCATTCAGCCCTTCAACAGGCGGTTCTGGTTTTTAGCAGTTTCTGTTGTGGACTGATGACAGACAAACCAAGCAAGAAAACAACTGCTAAACTTTGTATGTGAACTCCTGAGCATGTCACCTTCTACCTGACGAACACAGGTATTCTGCATTTTGAACGTCATTATCATAAATTTCACCTATCTATAAGATATTGGAAGCTTTTTCCTCACATAAATAGCTATAGGAATAATATGTTAATTTTCAAAAAATAAGATACACCTACGTTATTATATTGGTTTAAATCATTTTCAATGATTGTTTATTTATAAAATTAAAGGACAATAATTTTTACACTTAGCAGATTTCACATTTAAACTTTAATAAAAGAAAAAAGTTCTATCCTCATATCTGTCTTTCTCTTGTACAAAGTGTGGGGTCACAGATTAACCCAGATTCTAATACAGTTTTAGAGAAAAAGAATAATTAGCTGAAGTTTGCAGCAAAAATCACAAAAATAGATTTTGATTTTAAAAATTCATGTTTCTTGAACTGTGTGTGGTGTATGTTGAGAGTTATTTTTATAATATATAAAGCTACTTCTATGACATTTATATTATACTGCCATATAATCTGATTCTGGTTATGACAGAGGCTAGTTAAGATTTGCCTAATTTTTATGTCTGATCTATATTTTGGAACTGAGTGTGTCTGATCATAATTGAGTGTTTAAAGATCCATTTCAACAATTTACTGTAGGGCTAAGAAAATGAAAGAGTATTCCTAGGAAATTATATATGGATTGGATCAATTTTTAGAGTATAAACACCAAATCTAAAAAATATTACAATAATGTGGCATTCTATTGATGTGACCTTTTTAAAGTAAATTTTAAGTGTTTAAACTAAATAATGGGTTTTTATCCTTTCTAGGCATTTTATTGTGGTGCTTTTGCTGAACAACATTGATTTGTATTATAAGGACTACTTGAGACTGTAATGAGTATTCATTTGGTGAAGTTCTATTTGGGCTGCCCATCATTTATGCTAGATACTTTACTAGTGGAGGTTTACATGCTTTATTAAAGTTAGGATCAAAGAATCTAGTAGAAAAACAGAAGTAAAGCCTTTGCAATTATTTTGTCTAAGTAAAATATGAAGTGATGACAAAAGAATAGCCTTTAATGCTTAAACAGCTAACAATTTATATCCAAGTAATACAGTGTTAGGAAGAAGCCATTCAACTTAAAATGAATCTCTAGGTTGCAAATAAAGTAAAATTGTATTTGCTACTTCTCTACTTAGGAATGAGAAAACGCACACTTCTTAGAGTATAAATAAAGACCAGTGAGACTTCTATCCAAGGACACAATTTTGTTTGAATAACAAATTTCTTCAAATATATGGTCCCCAGTATCTGAGAAACGTGACCTTACTCGGACACAGAATCTTTGCAGATTTAATCTAGCTAAGCAGAAGTCATTACGGTGGGCCCTCATCCAATACGACTGGTGTCCTTCTGAGAAGACAGGTGTATAAAGACACAGAAATACAAGATGAACGCCAGGGGCAGACCGAGGCCAAGGTGGGAGTGATGTTTCCTTAAGCCAAGGGACACCAAGGATGGCCTGCCACCACCAGAAGCTAGCAGAGCGGCACGGCCCAGGCTTGGCCTCAGGCCCTCGGGGGGGGGTGGGGGGGTTGAGCACCGCCGACCCCGATCTCAGACTTCCAGTGTCCAGGGGAAAATAACAGCTGTTCCAAGCCCCGCGTTGGGGGCCACCTCTTTGTGGCAGCCCTGGGAACCTCAGAGACCACCCCTGGAGGCCTCGGGGTGCAAGGCTCCGGCCGTGTTGTCCAGCCGCCAGGAGTGCGTGGCGCGCCTGCCAACCGCACTGGCTGGAGCAACGTTCGTCTTTGGTTTTGTGTTTTCTCCCATTTAAATATGCAGTTTCAACTGTGAGGTTTCCTTAGTGCTTGGACTACAGTAAATGAGATGCATTGCAACCTGGTCCAGCCTCTGTTCTTTTTCTGTTCCTGCTTTATGCGATCATTTCAAGGTGTTCCTCTCTGGCCTGCAGCACGCGTGGGGCCAGTATCGCGGTGAGAGAAGCCCCGCCCGCCCCCAGGGTCGGTCCTACCTGCCTTCCAATCTGGGAAATCCTTCATTAGCTTTGTCATGTTTTCAGGTGAATTCTACACGTCATATAGTTTTGGTTTCATATTCAATTAGGAATTTTAATTCAAAGCTCAATTTTGATTTAATTCAAGATTTAGGTCATCCATGTATTTAGATACACGTGTAATGTATCACAGGTTTTAGTTGTTTTAGGTGAACGATTTGGTCATAGTATCATATACAGTTTTTCTCTCCCCATTTTTAATACTGCTTTATAGCTGTTTTTTAAGTTAATAGTCTAATAGAAGGGAAGGATTTTTTTATTCCTTTCCAATAATTAAAAAATGCATATTTCACTTTTTGGATTTTTTTAGTCATGTGAATTTCTGCTTTATATTACGTTTTACCTAAATAGTACTTTTTTAAAAAAATGTCTTTACTGGAGTATATTTTGGAGAAGAAATGTTCAAATTGGAAGCCTCAGCAGGCATGATGTTCTGGTTCGAACGCAGCATTCCACCACCTTCTCTCACTTCTGCGCCTCATCCAGATGGTGGAGTCACTTGGCTTGTCCGGTGTCTGGCTGGGTTCAGCACAAACCATTTGAAATTCAATCAGTAGAAGATGGAAGTGATGGCTGTTGGGCAGAGGAAAGCATTTTGATAATTTATAGAGAATTTAATTTAGATGACCATGAAAAATACAAGCTATGCTATACTGCGATAAACCTGACACTTTTGGCATTAGATTAAAATGAATTTTCCACTCAAAAAATCAATGATATGCTTCTTCTTTTCCCTTTATTAAGGAAATAATCCCCGATTTTGGGGGCTTAGAGTTTTAGATTAATTATATGCATGATTTTTTTTGGCTTCATTTCCGTGCATTTTAATAGACTTATTACACATTTTTTATAAAGTATAAAATAGTAGATGAGAAAACATTATGTACAGTATTGCTTTGGTGGTTGCGATCAATTTTTTGCACAGGCATAAGTTATACTTTGAGAAAATGCAAATACTGGACTGCTCTTGTATTTTATCTTAAATATATGATTTTAAATTCATTTTCATAATTACCTTGAGCTGTTGATATAACAGTTTTCATGACTTGATTATTTAGAAGATAAACATAAACATACGGTAATATTTCCAACACTGCTCAATGTCATATCTGTATACCTGTAGGAAACAGCTTTAAGAACTAAAAGAGGTTCTCATATTCCTTATATTTCAAAGCATTTAAGCGTCCAGAGAATAGACCATATACACAAAATAAAGCTATCAATTAAAACAGATTTCTATAAGTATTTAAATAAAGGATGCTATATCACTCTCTATGTTTAATTTCAATAAACTTAAGCTTGCTTGTGACATTGTGATTATTTAATGTTAAAGACAAACTATTCCAAGTATAAATTTAATAGAATCTTAGACTCAAAACAAAACAAAGACTGTATATATTTCAGTAAAGAAACTTTAAAATACAGTATATTATTATTAACAGAATGGAAAAGAGGGTGCTGTCAATAGATCAATCAGAATGTGTAATCTCACATAGCTGGTCAGTGGAAGAGGTAGTACTGGACATTAAATTACCAAATTGCATTTGATTTACTGATGAGAAGGCGTAGTTTTAATTCCAGGTTTATCCTAAGAGGTCAGGAAGTACCACATATTTGTAAAAGTTACATATTTGTAAAAGTAGGCTGACCAGACGTCCCGTATTAAATGGGACAGAAAACAACGGTCCCATTTCAAATGGTATGGCCTAGTCTCCCTGGGCTAAATTCAAGGTGTCAGTGGGCTGACCAGACGTACCGTTTGAAATGGGACAGGACTGGTATTTTCTGTCCCGTTGAAAGTGGGGTGTCTGGTCAGCCCACCTTCAAGGCAAATACATTAAAAAACTTCCATTTTATGCAAAGTAAGAGAAAGCTCCGTGTTGGTTTCCCAGCAGGAAAAACAAATAGTGAAACCAGATTATGGTAGAGACAGCCCTCATACAAACATCAACGCAAGTTCGAGGATCTGTAGCATAACTCGTTTTCCTTTTCTATTCCTTTAGAAGGGTAAGGGGAGGCAGGAGTTGCAGAAAGCTAGATGACAGAGTCCTGGCGTCCATCTTCAGAGCTGGACCACAGCCAGCATGACAAATGTTGGAGAGAAACAGACAAAAATATAAATCCCCCGAAGTCACTCTCCTTCGTCATTTTAATCTCCTTTGGTGCTTCCTGTTGGCCAGTGGAGATTAGGTGTCGGAGGGCGAGAAAGCCTAAGGCAGGACCCTGGGTGTGAAAGGCGGGAATGCAAACTGGGGTAGTGAAGAGGCTTCCAGCAGAGATTCTCTGCCTCCAGGCCTCAGGGCTGAGCCAAGAAGAGGACTTGGCAAGCAGAGCAGGGCTGGTGTTCCACACGCACTTCTTGCCTCCTGGCCAGGCCTTCTTGTACGCGGCGTGGGCATCTGTTTTCGCCACTCACCAGGTTGTGCAGTCGAGCAAATGACTGCTGTATGCACCATAAAGATAATGATAATATTTACTTCACAGGTGTGTTGTGAGGACTACATGGCATTATAATAGCTATTGGAAAGAATGTTGCAAATCGGAATAAATACACAAATACGTGACCATCTTCATTATTAAAAGAGAACAATTTTTCTAAGAGCTGTCATAACCAAGACTTGAGATTAATCTCTCTTTAAGATGAATTTTCATTATATTGCTCATTTTTAGTCAGTCAGATGTTCGCACTACCCACACTGCCCACCATAGCCATCACGTTTCCGCTAGCGGTGTGAAGGGAATCTTCCTGATGCTCATACTTTCGTGAATGTTCCTAGCACTTGCAGAAAACTAGGCTGGTCTATCTCATCCTGTTCTTATCCAGCCCTTTCTCCTCTTTATCAACACACTTTTGGTTTGTATCACATAGTTAATATATTAGAATTAGTCATATATAGGCTATGTTAATAGTTTTATACATATTTGAAACTTTTTATAGTAGCCTTTAGTAATGATAGAAGATTAGTTGGAGAAAACAAAGAATCCACGGCTCTTTGAGCCAAATAATTGTCTATCTTCACAATGCAGAATTCAGACAAAATTAGCCTTAGAATATTATTAGAATGGAACATTCCACCCTAGTTTGGTTATATTTTGAATATGCCTTTTAAGGGGCAAATATATGGAAATTTTTACTGAACCAAGAAAGAGTTTCTGACTATGTGTTAGGTATTATTTTTCTAATGTAATATAACGACTGGACACAGACTAAGTGCTCATGGTTGACCCTAACGGGTATGTCTCTGATCATGTGATCACTGACAGTGGTGTTACTGATTCTAAGTAGCTTGAGACTTCGTTATACTTACTTACTCTGCCAATCATTCTAACAGTATCCTTCTGTCCAACAGAGCACACTATCAAATCAAATGTTCTCTTTTTGTTTATTTAGAAGAAATCATTTGGACTCATAATTAGCCAGCTTATGTGTGCAACAGCATCAATGAACCAGACTTCTAATATTTTCCATTTCTTATGTCCTGAGTTCTTGAAGTATGTGGGAGTCAGTACATACTAGATCTGTAAACTGGTACTGACTTGTTTGCCTGTGGTTCTGGAGGGCCTGTTCATCATACAGTGCTATTTTCTCAAACATCATTCACATGATAAACGTTTCCTCGAGTTCCAAGAGCTTTTTTTATACAACAGTTTTATTTTTTCTGGGAACAAAGCTATGATAATGTAAAAAGATAAACTGAGACATAGTAAATGTTGTAAGAGTTTACTTGAGCAAAAATCCATTCAAACGAAGTAGTGCCAAACTGGAGGTGGTTAGGCGTCCCCGTGGACAACAGCCCGAAGTGGACTTTGATACAGAAAAGGCAGAGGCAACGTCAGGAGATTATTGACTGGCTGTAGCATAAATGTTTGCCTTATTTGGAAGAGGCTAGTTGACTGTTTTTGATTGGTTGTCCTTGAGTTTCGATTTATTAACCTAGAAACATGTACAAGCTTAGATTTTGGCTTACTGAATGTAAACTACTAAGGTGTTAGAAACATTTTAGTCCAATGACCTCCTAGTTAAACTAATGTGACTTTAATAAAACTTGATGTTTATGTAAGACAATTTGACACATATCATCTCATATAAAACTAACCATAAACCTGCTGTGACATTATTTCATTTTATATACAGACAGGGGACTAAGGCTTAAGACTGTGGTTTGCCCACTCATACAGCAAAAGTGACAAATCCAAGTTAACTAGAATTCTGCCAACAAAACGAGACTGTACCATCGTGTACATCAGCCTCAAATTGAAAATACACACCATAAGCATTAACTGTCGTAGCTATTTGTTCTCCGAAACTGAGCTAATTAGCCTACAATAAGTAAAACGAAGTTCACATTTAATTCTACTTTGAAAAATGACAAAATAAAAGGATTCATTTTGATTTTCTCTCTACAAAACCTATATATTTTCAAACAATTTTATATGTGGATTTTGATGCTAATGCTTCACACATTTGTATATGTGTTGGGATAGTTTTATGGTAGCCATGCAGGGGACAGACGAACAGTGAGGGAGCATGGTTAGCTCTGACGTCCTCACACAGCTACGCCCCGGCCTTCGGCCCTCTGTGCGTGCCAGGTCTCGCGCTTCAACCGGCTACTTTGACCGGAAAAACAAACATTTGTAGTTTCATTTTCTAACTGGCTCCTGGAGGGTCGTTCTATGGTTGGATAGGGATGTACCTCTGTGAATGTTTAGGAAAACAGAGCAGAGATACTAGGGCTGTTCAGAGAAAAACCCAGCCGTAGACGCCTCTCCGTTTCACATTGCGTGGCTGGGTACATTCTGGACAGCCTGCGTAGGGTCGGTATGCCTACGGGCAGGAAGGGACGCGAGTTTAAGGAAGTGTAAGGAGAAAATAGGTGATGAGTTAGCAAAAGGAGGGGGTTTAGTTTCCTTAGGGAACATTTCAAGGGGGACGGTGGCGGTTTCTGGATTGAAATGGCTACGGTGCCACTTAAACACTCTCCATTTCTTTTACAAAAGGCTCGGAAAGCAGGCATGGTATTGAGAAATTCCTCTTTGGAGAACGTAAGATGTCCAAAAATGTTGTTCCTTGAATTTTAGCATTGGTTGTTCCCCAAAACCAGAGCTTGTCCAACAACACCTCCCGTAGGTGGCTTATATGTCACACATAGAAGTAGACTGAGGTCACAACTTTGGAATCCCCGGTAAAATGAAAACACAGGAGCTGTAGTAGAAGACAGTGATGAGCACATTTTTAAATAGACGGAAGACTTGTAGCTGGGGCGGGGTGGGGAGAGAGATGGCCGATGAAGAGGAGGGAGGGAGGAAAGGGGAGGGCGGGGCAGCTGGAAGCGGGGCCCCGTGATCGCATCTCTTGGTGGTCAGTTTCGGTCACCTGCCCTTGGCCAGCAGTGTTGTGAGCCTCAGTTTCTCCCCTTTCCAAAACAGAGACAGTTATGCCTACGGTTGCCACTCTGAAATATCGACACTCGGATGACGATGGCACAAAAAGATATTTGTACAACTGAATTGGCATGCCTGCCTTAGACTTACTCCAAGCAGAACAAGTCAGCAAAACTCCAACCCTCTACATTAGATCGTGTTTCTCCTCCTTTGTTTTGTGAAAATGCACCCTTTTAAAAACAGCAGCTTCTCCAGGAGCGTGCGTGTCCCACTGACTGTACAGGTACCTCTGTCACTTCATCTCTACTCCGTTCCCTCCTTCCCAGCCGGCCTTCCCTCACCCCAGTCACTAACAAGGAACGTGGCCAATGGCACGAACTGTTATAAAGCAGGGAAACGGTGACAGAGAATTATAACCCAGCACCGGCCGTGGGGAAGGACAGGGGTCCCACTGCTGACCAAAGGGAGAAACGGATTGGAGTCTGTGAGGAGCTGGGCGTCTTCAGTAGGCCGTGTTCTTGCTGTGTGCTTAAATGAATCTATACCACTGAATCGTGGTATGAAACAAAAGCCACATAGCCACACACTGTGTCAGTTTACAAAAAAAAACGGTGACTTTCTTGTGAAAAAGTTATACTTGTGGGTTCCAGTTGGAATTTAGCACTCTATATAATAGGCAATATGCAGGTGATGGAAATAAATCTGAACTGTTCAAAGCCATGGAGCTCTTAAATAAGCAAACCTCATTTTCCAGGGTTCAGCAGGCATTCAATTCCATTACGAAGGTAGAAAGAAATAATGTAGAAATCAATGTGGAATTTGAAAGAAGGGGGAGAAATAATGTGTAATAATTGGTTTATCTCCTTGAAGAACGCTGCACGACAAAAAAAATCCTATAATCTCTATTTCTCTCCCATCAGTTTATAATATTATAGTGAAACTTTCTTTGTTTCTTTTTTTTTTTTTTCCTGAGAGTGTTACTAGATTTTTCTGCTTCTGTTTCTGTTTTTTGATGTGAAATGGCCATTTCATGATTTTTTTTTCTGGTCTCCTTGCCTTTCATTTCTTATGGAAAGCCTTGGTTCAAAAACTCTTTACCTCTGGACTGCCCTGGCAGTGCTCTGCCCACAGATCTTTCACATTCTAGAATCTCTTCTTATAATCTGCTAGATACAAGGCTAACATATTATCTTTTTTTCTTATGTATAATTATGAAAATATCTTGCCTTTCATAAAAAAAACCACCTATGTCTGCACGTGTGTTGTGCATTTCAGCCTCTTGTCCAGCATTCAAGACCCCCTGTCATCTATCATCACCTAAACTTCTGGTGTGGTTTCTCACTCTTCTCCCAGAATCCCATGATCCATTCACACTGCTGCATGCTCTGCACCTTCTCACACCTTCTGACTTCCACACCTGTGTTCGTGTCATGGCCTGTTACTGAAGAAGCCTCAATTCTACCATTTGAGGTCATGGCCTAAGAGACATGACCAATCTTCCCCCTAAATGCAAATGTCTTCAACTGTAACCTAAATTATGACAGAGTTCTAAGTAATGAATAGATCATTTTTAAATGAAAGCAAAAGTGTAACACATGCATATGTATGAGTAAATGAATTAAGGAATGAAATGCTTTGTTAAAGAGAAATGCTACATTATTGAAGAATTAACTTTAGCTCTGCTATTTAATCCTTTTGAAGTAAGAATTTAATCTTGCTAAGCCCTGATTTCTTTCTTCATGTGTAAAACTGAAAATATCATTTGAAACACATTTCTTGTAAAGGCTAAACTATTTTGTTGACATATAGTAACCTATGTGTTTCTGAGGCATGGAAAGAAATAGTTTCTTCTATTTTTCACTCAGTTCTGTCTTTTTCAGCTCAAACCTCCTTCTGCAGTTTAGAAAATGTGAGATGAAAATATAACATTGAACATGATACATATAGTTCCTATAGTTGAGGTCAGATTACCTTTTGTCATAGGAGGCAGAAAACAGGATTATACACTAAAAATTAGGGGCAGGAAGTAATGGATGAAATACTGAACATTCGGTCATTCCTACAAAGAATGAGCTTCCACAAACACTTCTCCTGAAGTAAATGTATCTCACTTGTCACAGAGAAAAAGGATGCATCAAGGCAAGATACCACTTCCTCTATCTCTAGGACTTTTGCTTTATCAAATATTGTCTGTCCTTTCCGTGAATTTCCTCCATTTGCTTATGCACTGATTCATCCATTTCCTTTGAGAACCTAATATAACCCAGACGCTGTGCTAGGCTCTAGAGATATAGATGTGGATAAATAGAACTTACAGAGCTGAGTAGAAATTATCCAGATGAAAATGTGCAAGAGCATTCCTGGCAGAGGAAGGAACTGCATCTTGGTTGGAACAGGTAGAGTCTACGGAATTTGAACAATGACCCACAACCGTTTCCCTAACTCTTGGAGAGTGTGGCCAAGAATATATGATTCCCTTCCCCACGAGCTCCCAGTCTGGGGTTCAGATTTCTTCCTGGGAGGAGCAGGCTACCAGGATTTCTCATCTTTCCAATCAATTCCATGTTGCAGGAGCTCTATCTGAGGCAAGTATAGCTAAGAAGCCTTTCTCTACCCACCCTCAATTTGCATAGAAGAATTTCTAGCACAAGCATGGCAAGGCAATAATACAGGGTCCTGACGTCCCACACTACAACCTGCTCATCAGATGAAGAATCCATATCAAGGGAGGTAAACTAAGATGGCCAGGGCCTATTCTCCTGGTGAGCACTACTCATAGACCGAGGAAAAGCAGGTGTCTGTCCACACCTGAGCCCTTGAGCTGCGGGGCTTTGGCCAGGGAAGAGGAAGGCTGTGGAAACAGATCACTCCGGCCATCCTCCTAATGGAACTAATTTCATTTGAAACACAGTGTAGAGAAGCTCGAGCCAAGAAGCACTTCAAAAACAAGAGAGATTTTGGTGGTGAGGATTGAGAGGAGGCTGGTGACTCTTTAATTAACAATAAGCAAAACTAGTTTAAACAGCAGAATTTAGACGTTAGAGAGTCATAATACATTTCACAATAACAGCACAAAGGAAATAGGGAGGGGAAAAGGTGTTCTGGTGACAGGAAATGGCAGTAGATGGTAATTAAAATCCATAGGAAGCCAGGAGGAGAGTTAGCAATGATTGGAAGAAGGTTCGGATAATAAACTATAAATATATACTTGCTCTTATCTTAACTTCCTTAAAAGACATAACATTCTATAAGTAATTATAAAAATGGATGACCGAGTTTGTAATATCTACATACATAATGTGTCCAGCGGTGTTAGCACACAGAAAGAAAAGAGTGAATAAAGCTATACTGACATAACATTTCTATATCTCATTGGAATTAAGTTAGTGTAACTCTGAAGTCAGTTCTGATAAACTAATATGCAAATTATCAGCCCTAGAGCAGCCTCTAAATGATCTAGAATGGAAAGGAAGAAATAAAACTATCTCTGTTTGCAGATGACATGATCTTGTGTAAAATAACTTGTCAGAAATTTGCTTAAAAACATTAGAACTGATAAATGGGGACAGCAAGATTTCAGGGTACAAGATAAGTATAAAAATAATTACGTTCTTACAATAGCAATGAAAAATCTGAAAATTGAATTAAGAAAATTCTTTTCTACAACAGCATCAACAATAATTAAATACTTAGGAATAAATTTTAAAAATATCTGTGACACTTGCACACTGAACACTAAAAAACATTCTTGAAAAATTAAGGAGGACCTAAATAAATGGAAAGATACCTCATATTCACGGCTCGGGAAGCTTAATATATATATATATATATATATATATATATATATATATATATATATATATATATATATTTTTTTTTTTTTTTTTTTTTTTTTTTTTTTTTTTTTTTTTTTTTTTTTTTTTTTTTTTTTTTTTTTTTTTTTTTGGTATGTGGGTAGCTCCCTGACCGGGAATCGAACCCAGGCCGCAGTGCTGACAGCGCCAATGCTGAAGCCTTAAGCCACTACACCACCAGGGAACTCCCGGGAAGCTTAATATTTTAAGGTGTTGTTTCTGTCCTTGTTTATGTATAGATTAATCAGAATTTTTATTAATATACCAGTCAGCTTATTTTGTGAAGAATTTGACAAATTGATACAGAAATTCATATGGAAGTTCCAGGAACCCATAATAGCCAAACCAGTCTCAAAAAAGAAAAGAAAAGAATAGAAAAATTTGGAGAACTCATATTTTCAGATTCTAAACTTATTTAAAAGCTATAATAATCAAGACAGTATGGTAGTGGCATATGAATAAACATAAAGATTAATGGCATAAAATTTAGAAAACAAAAACAAACCCTTACATTTGTGATCAACTAGTTTATTACAAGGGTATCAAGACAATTCAATGGGGAAATGAACAGTCTTTTTTTTTTTTTAATTCATTTTTATTGTTAGACTTATTGGGGTGACATCTGTTAACACGGATTACATAGGTTTCGGGTGTACAATTCTACAGTATATTGTCAACTTGTTGTATAATAAGTTCACCACCCAGTGTGAGTTCTCTTTCCATCACCTTATATTTAGCTTCCCCCCTCCTCTCCCACCCTCTCCCCTTTCTCCCCTTTTTAACAAATCATTTTGGAAAAAATGGATATCCTCATAAAAAGAATAAAGTTAGACCTTCTCTTAGGGTGAATCTCTAACTGCAATTGGGCTTTCAAAATCATATGGATAAATTGCCAGAATGATACTTTTTTGTTTTGTTTTGTTATGTTTTTTACTGAACAGACCTGAATTATTTTTGTGTGTATATAGAGCAAAACATTATTCTAAATGCTAGTAATTCTAAATTATTTATGATTTACAAAAAGATTATTTGAACAAGACAAATTTCTTTGTTTAGCCAATTTTCCTGTTAGCAGACATTTTTAGTTAATGATATGAATGTAAACAAGCCAGAGGGAGAAATGTGTTAATTTAGTTTGACAGATATTGTTGGAAGTTAACCAAGTACTGAGCCTGACAAAAAATCATGCTTAACACCAACCCCTGTTTATAGAAAGGTTAATGCGTGTCTAAGAACAGAGACAAAAACCTACAGAGCGATGAGACTGTTTTATTTTTTTTAATTGTAAAATCATTACAACTAATAAAAGCTTCAGGGAAGGAGTAATTAAATGTGGCCTGAGAATACTTTGTAAACTTTCAAAGAGAATGTCAGACTAGAAATGAACCTTCAATAATGACGGTGATATCAAGTAAAAGAATACATTTACTGTACATTAAAATAAAGAAAAGACAATGTCTGAATTTGTTTTCAAAAGTAACTCTGTGAAAACAATGTGGAAAATGCTGTCACACTTCCCTAGTAGATGAGAAGTTAGGAATGAGAAGAGATAATGTACTGAGACCATAGAACCCATAAGCAGGTCTGGAATCTAATTGGTTAGTAACTGGACTTCCTCCTTGCCCATTGGTTGAAAAGAACTGGATGGGAAGAGCGAATGAAAGAAAAATCTGGTATTTCTTGAGGACACGAATGCCTTTTGAAACAATAGACTAGCACTTTACATTTACATAGTAAAACATAAACTCAAAGCATTTAGATAATTTGTCAAAATAAGTCCTAACGATGTTACATGATACTGATTTTTGTTTTTCAGATTTGATTGTAGGCCCAAGTATTGCCACTACAAAAATGCCAGGATTCATGTAGTTTTAATGGAATAAGATTGGATGAGTAAATGAGTGTCATAACTATACGGCTGTTGTAAGAGCAAAGAATATACAAGTGACAGGGTGCTGATGCTAACAGAATACAGTGGGGAAGGTGGGTTACAATCCCATTTTATGTTTTTACTCAGACCTTGTGTCCTCTGTTTTGCTGCTAAAATTAAATACTTCTTAGGGACATTTTAGTCCCTTTTCAGTCTTAGAACTCCCTTAACTTCATTATTGATTTCCAAGGTTTTAAAGACCAGCTCGGTACCATGTTTCAAATTTATGTCTCAGTTCTAGACCTCTGGAATCTCCTACAAGTACCTCCAACTGTGTCCTTGGTATGTTCTTGTGGGTATTTTTCACAGATGTCAAATTTATTGTGTCCAAAACCGAAATTTCATTTGTTTTCCTTTCACAAAAAATACCCGTCCTCAAATTCACCCCTCTCAGGAAATGACACTCTTACTCATCAGTTGCATAAGCCATAATCTCAGTAGTCATGTTTGATTCCTTTCTTTTCTTTACATTCCTGGGAATAGCACCTATTTTGCCAACATGTCCTGTTACTACCGTTTACATCTCATATTTCTCAAATCTTACTCGTCTCCATCCCCAGCCTCAACACTGAAATCCTTCCAATATATTCTCCATGGGACAGCAAGGTAATGGAATTGTTATGTGATCCATCACTTAAAATAATTTCACTGTCTTCACTTCACTTGGAAAAATCCAAATTCCTTAACATTTACGCATACAAGGGTATATACGTTCACATTCATCCTCAAACAATGCAATTATTACGCTTTAGTTTCTATAACACATACTAGTCATTGTTTGTAGCCTTTCCCCACATTAGAATACTTTTCTTCTTTATAGATATTTAGCTGTATCTTATCTAACTAGTTTATACATCATCTCTGTCAGAAGGTCTTCTTTGGTTATTTGAAGCAAATAGCCCCCAGCAAACACACACGCTCCCAGGACCCTGATGTTCTCTCTCTCAGCATTCTGTTTGTTTCCTTGAATCAGTTCTTACAATTAGATATTATTTTCCTTATGTAATTGGTAGTGACTATTTTCCCTATTAGATTGCAAGCCCACCACTGTCTTCTATTTTCAGGACTTTGCAAACTGTCAGGCAGAGTAGATGATCAGTGCATACCTGTTTGTTAAGAGTACTAACTTGTGTAGGTATCTCTCCGGGAGGAACTCGGCACTCAATGTGAGGAGCCTGGGTTACAGTCTGGACTCTGTCCCCAGCTCTTCACCTTAGTCTGTTTGGCCTGCTTTACCAAAGTACCATAAATGGTGTGGCTTTCTGTTACAAATATGTTGAATTACCACCTGGTGAGTGGAGCGTAGGGTGCTGAATGGTGAGCCACATTTCAAAAACAGGCTGCAAGAGAAAATGGAATGGAGATGTTCATTAGTCACAGGTCCCACAGCAAGAACCTGGAGCCACAAGGGGAAAGTCAAGGCTAAGCACTGAGAGAGAGAGAGAGAGAGAGAACCCAGGACATACAACTTGATTACAGTCTGTGGGTGGAGTGCTAAGGCCACATTGGTCAATTCAAACCAAAACACTGGGACTTTGGTAAGCTCCATGGGCCTTATCTATGGGGAGGGTGGTGGGTGGCAAGGAAAACTGTTGATCATAGGGGTTGGTGGGGACATCTTATCCAGAGCTTACATTTACCTGTGACTCTGAGGGTTGCAATCTAGGGCATGTGCTTGTATGAGGCCTAGTGTCCATTTAAAGTCTCTGCCTGCCACATGGTAAAAAAAAAAAAAAAAAAAAAAAAAAAAAAAAAAAAAAAAAAAAAAAAAAAAAAAAAAAAAAAAAAAAAAAAGAGAGAGAGAGAAAGACAGACAGAGAAAGGATGCTGAGGCAGCAATGCCATGGACTAGCTGAGCTAAACTCTCAACACACTTAAGCAGCAGAAATATATTTCTCACAGTTCTGGAAGCTAGAAAGTCCAAGATTAAGGTGTCAGCAGATTTGATGTCTGGTGAGAACCACCTGCTTTATTGTCACTGTACCTTCAAATGGCAGCAAGGGAGCACTCGGTCCATCCATAAGGGCTCCACCATCACGTCCTAGGTGCCTCTGTAAGGCCCCACCTCACTATACCATCCCACTGGGCGTTAGGTTTCAACATGGGAATTTGAAGGAAACACAAAGATTCGGTCCCTAGCACTCTCCACGAGACCACATGGAAATGTTTTAGTCATTAAGTTATTTCTAGATTTCCACAACTCCTTCAATTGGGAACATTTTCTGTTTCTTTATAAATCATCTCCAAATTTAAAAGTAAAACTAATAAAAAGATTGTAATAAGACTTTCTTTTTTAAAAACAACAATCGTATTTTAAAAGTGTTTATACTAATTTAAAGTTCAGAATGGGTTTGGTAACTACAAAGAAAATAGAAAATTAGAATCAGTAACCTGCGTAATAAAGTTGCATTTGTCTTGGTACGTCCCGTGGTCTACAGCCTCATTTTGGAAAACACATACGAGCTTAAGTGAAAAATAGTTTTTCAGTACATGCGATTAACTGATTTAAACATAGTTGCACTCCAAATAATATTTCTGGCTTTTCATTAGTAATCAAGTATGAATCGTAAAATTTAGCTTCCTGGAGTCATGCTGGCTAAAGATATTTACATGTATGTCTTCCTCAGTAAGAGTAAACAAACTACATAAACTGCCTCCAACAGAAGTGCATATTATTCCGATTTCCATCTGCATTAGCAGTCATTCCCACGGTACCTGGGACCGTCTGCACTGCATACATCGTGTTTTATTTAATGAGTGGATGGGTAAGTGTTCTATGACGTGCCTGACCCTATTGGAACTTAATGTGCTATGAAAATGTTCTTGTCTTTGATTTCCTAAGGACAATTTAAAAGTTGTTTCTATTGTCATTAGTTTGCATTTGTGATTTAATCAGTTATCATCAAAATATGGTTTCTTAGAAACCAAAAAGCTCATCAGAGGAGGGCACACTTCAGGCAATGGGGAGAAGGAGACTAGTAACCCATTTGCATCTAGACTCACCCTCTCGAGTGCTGTCTGTCACGAAAGGGACTCGTGTGTCCTCTGTCCTCCTGGTTGTTACAAATTAAATCTGAACTATACAACAACAATTGTAAAACCCTGTATGCGGTTCTTTTGATTTTTAAAGGAAAAAAAAAAGGCTGCAGGAGGAAAAGTGAGTAAAACATGGGTAATTTGTTTAGCCAGCGGTGCAGGCTGTTCTCCGATCAAATTCTGTTTCCCAGAGGAAGGCATCAGTTTTAAATTACACAGCAAGCAGGCAAGAGAAAGGAAGCGAACAATGAAAACGTCCCCAGGAGGGGACAGAATAGGCACAAGCTCCAGAGATCCCATTTAATAAATAAACACCTCCATTTCTGTAAGTTAATTTCACCGCAGGAAATAAGTTTAGTTTTAATTATATTGCCTTGTGTCATGTTTTATAAAAGGTACATGAGGCTCATTGACTTGCTCTTATTAAAGCTTTTGGTGTTTCCAAAAATATTGCATGTAGATTAAATCTTGTAGGAACCCTAGCGCACCATACTATTACTTGAAATGCAATATTTTCATCTTATCCCATGTTGGTGACAGTGAGATAGATGAAAACAGTAAGTTGTATTTAATTTTCATTAAAAAATATTGTTTGGTTGGTAGTTATGTATGAAAGATGCTCTGAGTCATGTAAGGCTGATTATATTATTGGCACAAATAGAAAAGGTGGCTACCTTTTGAGAAAATATATATTTAGTAATTTCGTGTTCAATTTTTGTGATGTAGACTCCTAGTCTGCAGAGTTAAGTACAAGCTTAATTTCACATTATCAGGAAAGCAAATATGTTCATGTTTTTGCACAGTTAGGGCTTTCTGAAAAAAAAAAAATGGAACCTGGATTAAAGGACATGTCATAGAAGGTAAAAAATGATAGACTAGATAGTGAGAACCTCCGAGATTCATGAATTTGGTGCCTCTGAGTGGTGTACGAAACCGCCTCAGCACGTGCAGGGGCCATCTGTCTCTCGTGGCATCTTTCTAAAGCGGGGAGAATGGACATCGGGACTGATTCAGTTATCGCTGTAAGTGATAGTAATCTGGATTTGATCCTGAAGATTCATGTTTGCTTTCGGAGTAGTGTAAGTAAACATAGAGGCTAAGACTTATCAGCCATCCAAATCCATGATTTTAAAATGCATTACATGAGTAATTTTAAAGGCAAAGGATTTATCTAGCCTCTGGCAAAACTCTCTATTCTATATAGCCTCTGAGGGATTTGTTATTCTTATTTTTCCTTTTAGGGATAAAGCATAGAAAGGTTAAAGAAAAGTCAAACCCGAACACTCAGAAAACACTTTCTTATTAGTTATTATAGATGAATTGAGTTTATTTTAACTTAATGCCTAAATGACACACAGTGAGTAAAGTTAAAAACCCACAGTAGATAAAAATGCTAGCGTGGGTACAGGGCAGTGTAGCAGACACCCACAGCGCATATGGAACCACAGATCAAAATAAATATATACGATAAGGTCTATATGTCTATTTTGGTTAATGAAAAACAATAGTATATGTATAATAAGAAAACTCTGAAGATTACTGGGGAGGAAAAAAGTATCAAACATTTGTTCCCAAAATCACATTTATTAAAATTTTGATGTATTGAACATCCTTATCCAAAGTAAGGTGTCTGAGACAATGTACTTCTTAAGATGAAATCAATACAGGGTAGGTTGGCTCTGTGTCTTCGAGGTGGAAGACATTTAACCTTGTCCTCCTAACAGCCATTCTTGAGCTCGTCTTGCATTCTCAGGACGACCTGCGTGCATAGCCTATGTATTATAGTAACTTGATCAGTGCAATGCCTGGCATTTGCTAAGCATTGAATACGTAACTACTCTTCTTTTTATAATTGCTATACCTGATTTGTTTTTTTGTGTGTGCGTGTATAGGTATATTAATAGCGAATACAATGGTGACTTTTATTATATTTGTCTTTCTAGCTAATATAAAGGGGGTAAGCCAATGATGGTCATAATGCCCCAGTGCTCTGTCTAGGACGTAGGAGCATAAGACAATGAACAGTGCGATGTCTCCTTCTGTTACCATAGACTCAGAAGGGTCCTGAGCATACTCAATCCAAAGTAAGATATGAGCAGGAGTTTGCAGCAAAGAACATAAAGGAGTTGGTGTCAAACCCAGAAACACACGTGAGCTGTGGCTCTCAAAAACCTGGCTCCTGGATGTCTTGAGTGGCTAGGGTATACGAGGGAAAAAAATCAGTGGTCACAGTTGCTATGGGAGTTGGGGCTGGGGGCTCTACACATTGGTTGGGGCTAGGACAGGGAACCATTGATCATGGCTTCAGGACCTGTTGTCAGTCATGACCTGGTTCAGTCCAGTTTCTAGGGGATGCAGTCCATGGGGCCATTCTGTTTTCATGAGTCTGGAGCTGAAACATCACTGAGGCCAAGGTGTCATATTTGTTTTATTAAAAATTTATTCTAGTTTGAGGTTTAGTTATTATAGCCTGATCATGGCTGATGGACCTGAAGTTTTATTCTTAAATGCATTTAATGCCGACCAGAACCCCATGTCCTAAGGGCTCCATCATGAAAAGGCATGGACATTCAGTCGGAAGGTCTGGGGACTCACAGAAAGCTAGCTTGGATTAGAACAAAATGCATGCTAAGGAGTAAAGTTCATGTGCACTTACATTTCTTATATAACATAATTTGAAGAGACATGCACGGCTGAGAGCTGATTTTTATCTAGATAACTGTTTAAGCATACTGCGATGCTAAAGACAATATTATATTCATTCTGTTAGGATCTTGCTCCAAATGCAGCCTTACTCACATGGGTGTTTTGGGGAAATAAAAATATGTGGGGCTGTGTGTGATTGAGCCATTGTCTTTTCTGTTAGAATCCATTGTGACCAAGCTTGCCATAGGGTACACAAGAGGGGACACATGAACAGAGGAGCTATAGACACCTGGGGAAGGGAGCAAAATTCACGTTTGCCATTAGAAGGCAAAAAATGATAGACATTTTTTTTTTAAACATGGGAACTGATTATTGTGTTGTTTTTGTTTTTGTTTTATTTTTTATTAAAAAATGTTTCAATTACAGTTGACATGCAATATTATATTCTATTAGTTTCAGGCATACAGCATAGCGGTTAGATGTTTATATAACTTACAAAGTGATCACCCCAATAAGTCTAGTACCCATCTGACATTATACATCTTATTACATATTGACTATATTCCCTATGCTGTACTTTGCAATCCCTGTGGCTATTTTTATAACTGGCAAAATGTGCATCCGTTATGTCTTTATAACACATATGAAGGTTACTTTTTCATTTAAACAGCTGTTATTAATATGTTTCCTTTAATATATAAGAATGGGCTTGGGCAGTTCTATTTCTCAAGGTAATCTTTACATAACTCTCACCTTAAACAAACACATTAATTTGGAGATCTGTCTCCATTTATATTCCTACCAGGCTATGATTAACAGGAGATGCTGAGTAGGATCAATCCTACACTTAGATCGCTGTGTCTTCAGCTAGACAACACTCACTGATCCCAGTTCTGGGATCTGAAACTAATAGAAAATAATATTGAATGTCAAAAAATACATACACCTCAGCAATAGTTCTTTAAATTCATAGTTCACTTCCCTTCTGTCTAAATTACATTCTTTATCGATTTGGCAATTACCCCATGTTTTGTCATAGTAACGTTTGTCCAACTTCAAACAATGGGTGATTGGCAGCTGTGACCGGTTCTTCGTACTCCTTTTTCTTCTGCAAGAGGGAAAATCGTTTTCCCTTTACCCTTCTGAGTTCTTAGCTGAGTCCCCATCATAAAACATAGATTAACAAGAGAAAACAAACAGAAGTTTATTGACACATATATATTTTATGTATACAAGGGAGATATTCAGGGAAAATGAGTAACTCCCTGAAGTGGCTCAGAATTTAGAATTGACTACCATCTTAATAGGGAAAGGGGAAAGGGCTGTAGGCCTCTTAGGAGTGAGGAAATGAATTTTAGAAAATGGGAAGGGGCCTTTAGGAGTTGTACAAAATGTGTACGGATAAGATGTTGACTTCTAGTCTCTCCTGTGAGAAGAGTCAATCCTTTCTGGTTGAGGAAACTCCCATGGAAGGGATTCGGGACGATTTGAGTTCCTGTGGGAGGATCTGTCTGTAGGTAGATAAGGGAGCTCAGAGAAAGCCTCTTCCTGCATTTGCGTTTTTGCCCATCGCCTACAGCTCAAAGTAATCAACACCACAAAGTGGCACATTTCCGGTCAGGATAGCCTACACTCCAGGGGTTGTAGTTTGAGGCGGCATATTCTGCTACCCTTCCCTTTTCTCTTTTTCATAAAATAAAATAAAATATTTATAAATTAAAAACAGACTTGTACATTACTGAATAGATTCCAGTATCATTTTGAATATGTTATTACTCTGCCAGGTATGGCAGCTACACTAATTAGATTGACCAGATAATTAAAATGCCTCACAAGGACAAAACAGTTATATATTCATAAAGTGCTTTAATATAAACAAAAGACACATAGAAAGAAGACCAAAAAAAGGCTAGGATAGCATTGACAGAACTAGGAAGGTCTTCAAAGTACTTTCTCAGTTTTATAGGACATGTAAGCTACTGTGTACATACCCTTCTGCTTAGCAAGATGAAACCAGGATGTTTGACCGATGTCAACAAGACAAACCATGATTATAGAAACACAAATCAGTACATTATCTAAAAACAACAGTGCAAGTCTGCCCAGGTTGCCCTTTATTATACTGTGTATCCTAGTACCAAAGAGCAATCATCTTTAGCTAGGATAAGGTTTGTCACTGTGACTCCAAACAATCTAACTGTCCATCAAAATGTGAATGAATAAAGAAATTACAGTATACCACACAATAAATTTCTGTTTAGCTACATAACACAATAAACTATTGATGAACCAATAACATTGCTGGATTTCAAAATAACTGCTGAATTAGAGATGCCAGACCAAAAAAAAATGCATATTTATGATTTTATGCACATAAAAATTTTGAATACAGACTAATTTATGATGACAGAAATCAAAGCAGTGATTTTCCTGGAGCAAGGACTGTTGGGAGGTGGTTGTGATTACGAAGACATTAGGAAGTTTAGGAGTGTGTTGGATATGTTCACTATCATAATTATGGATTTTTGAATTCATATCAAATCAATTTGTGCACACTAAATTTGTGCAGTTTATTGTATGTCATTTATAAGACAATGATATTAAGATTTTTTTAAAGAAGTAAACATTTTAAAATGTGCTTGATCTAAGAAAATAGGATAACAAGAACAAAGAAACAAGGAAGACATAATATAGAAAGTAGAGGGATTAAAACTCATTGTATCTAGTTACATTAAATCTAAGTGGACATAACACTCAAATTGAGACAAAAAGATTTTTAGGCTAAAAACCTAATAAATGATGTGAGTATATGTTGTTTACAAAGTCACTTAAAATTAAGACATAATTACTTTTAAAAAATTATGTAAAACTCATATACCATAGAGATCTTGACTGTGTGGCTACATGAGCATCACACAAGGTAGATTCGTAGGGCAGGAAACGTTATTAGTGACAAAGATGAATTTATAATTGAAAAAAGACTCAAAGCAATAAGAAGTAAAAACACTAATATGTATGAATCTGATAGTGCAATTTCAATATATTTATGATAAAAACTGCAAAATTAACAAAATAAATAGAAAAATTCATAATTATATTTGAGATCTCAGTAACTGATGCTATTAGCAGATTTTTATTTTTTTTTTATTTTTTTTTCCTTGATTCATTTTTATTGTTAGACTTATTGGAGTGACATCTGTTAGCAAGGATTACATAGGTTTCAGGCATACAATTCTACTTTCAGGCATACAATTCTAGTGCATTGTCAACTTTTATAATCATGTGATTTTGATGAATTAAGAAACATAATTTACCACGTTGATATAACAGGCATTTACAAAACAAAAAACAAAACAAAAAAAAAAAACTCTCCTACAACTGCATTCTGATTATTTGTAAGTATGGTATTTACCAAAAAGGCCATATGATATACCATAAAATGAGTTCAAAATGTTGTAAATATTTTAATTAATAATTGTCTTTTGTACTCAGTGGAATTAAATTGTGAACATAATAAAAAATAAATTCCAAATGATTTGCAATCGTAGACTATAATTTTCATATATATTTTTGTTTTAAAAATTAGAAATTAGAAAACAATTGGGGTGACAATAAAAATTATGATATACCACAGCTCTTTGGATTCAGCTAAATCAATATGTAGTTGAGAATTTATAGCTTTAAATGCATGTGTTAGTAAAGAAGAACAGTTAAAAATGATCAGTCTCCATCCCACAAACCTAGGAAAACAAAAGCAAATAAAGCCAAAAGCAGAAATAAAATAATGCAGTTAAGAAGATAAATCAATTAAGTAAAAATAGACACCCAATAGAAAAAAATAATTAGCAGAGCAAAAGTTGCTTGTATAAAAAGATTAATAAAATTAATAAGCTCTCAATGTAACACATTAAAATATAAAAGAGATAACACAAATTACCAATCAAATGGAATATCACTAGAAAGACTATTGACATTAAAAATATAAGAGGATATTACTGAAAATTTTTATGGTGATACATTTGACGATATAGATAAAATGAGAAAATGGCTTAAAAAGCACAAATTAATAAAACTCACAAAGATTAAATAGAAAATCTGGCTAATTTTATGTTAATTAAATGAGTTAAACTATCCACAAGAAAACTCCATCTCAAATGCCTACAGTGGTGATATTTTCCTGAGATTTAAGGAAGACGTATACCAATCTTGTACAACTCAACTGTCTAGAAAGTACGGAACACTTCCCAACTTGTTGCATGAGGTCAACAAAATTATGACACTGAATTCCGGCAAGGACATAACAAGAAAAATTAATGAAAGGCCAATATGGCTCAAAAATCTTGACAGAAGAATTCTAAACAAAATATTTGCATTTTGAATCCAACAATATATAAAAACAATGGTAAACTTGGTTTAACATTTACAAATTAATCAGCATAATACTCCAAATTATCAGAAAACAGAGAAAGAGCACACGTGAACATCAAAAGATACAGAGAAATTCAAAAGTACAAACAGAAAGAAACTTTCTTTGATGAAAAATATCTGCAATGAACCCCAAACTTACATTATACTAAGTCGTAAACACTTTTCCCTTGATTTGGGCCCAAGAAAAAAGCATTTACTATCACTACTTTTATTCGGTGGTATTTTTAAAATATTAAAAAAAAAACTATGTCACTATGCAACAATATAGATTTTTAATTGAAATGTAATGTTGGGCAAAAGAAGCTGAGCACACACACACAAAAATACATATATCCCATTATATAAAGTATAAGTTAAGAAGTTAACTAACTATGAGGCTCAGAGTGTAGGAAAGGTGTTGGCTGCTGAGGAAGTTTACATATATTCTATAGTTTGTCGTTTTTTACTTCTTCCTTATATTTTTAAATGATATTTTATCATTCCTTTAACTTTAACTGATATTCTCAGTCCATTGGTCGTGCAATTTAAATTAACAGCTCTGTCCTGCAATTTAAATTAACAGTTCTGTCCTGTTCAGAGGAATAGTGGACCTTCAAAGGGCCTTGATCTTCATTCTGTGATCTTTACTTCCGGCTATTGCATTTATCTATAAGGGCCCTAATCCCCAACTCTACCACTTGAAAGTATTCCAATTTTTCAAGATCCATTTCAATATACCTCACAGGGAAGCCGTCTCTGTGAAATTTTCCTCTGTGATCGTCCATTGTGCTCACTTTGTAACTCTTTCTTGGTAGATCCCAACTCGGTTTGGGTTCCGCTGATGTTTATCTATCCTCTTCCTGAAATAAGTCTTAAGAAATGCCTTGAAATGTGTTGCTCTTTTATCCACTGCAGTCCTGACAGCAATACTTTAATCAAGATAAATGCTAGAAAGTCCTTAACAACTTGCGCTTGTATCTTATCTGGGATCATGCCCACCAACCTTCAGCTTTCGGGAAAGTATTGATGTACAATTGCTTCTGGTAACATCAGCTATGGATGAGGGTGAGAGGGGTCAAGCTGTCAAGAAAAATTGTGAGGGAAGTCACAAGCCCCGCCTGAACAAGGACTCTCTGCATCAGGACAAGCTAGGGAAGAGCTGTCGTTGGTCACGCATTCATTACGCATTTTGAAGAATACTGGGTTGGGTCCCTTCGTGCTGCCGGGTCCCAGTTCAATCCCAGTTTGCTTTAACCTGAATGAACACTCCCTCTTCTGATAGCTCAGGACATTTGCACTTAGAGGCAAGGATGGCACGTCAGAGCTGAGGCTAATGGAGGGTACAGTTTTGGGAAAGAGGCCAAGCGTCACCGGTGAAGAAAAATGCAATGACATCAGGTATGTTCGTAACCTCGCATTTAAGGGCAGTTTAGCACCCGCCTCTGTAAAACCCCCTCCCTCTGGTTTTCCCTTTTAAATGAAGAATATTAGAGCTTTTAGGACACAAGATGATTGGCACCTATGGTCATGATTGATAGACTTTCCTCCCATTTCTCTAAGAACGTCAAAATCAATGTGTTGTTTGTTTTCTTTTTTTCATTCCTGCCTTGTGCAAATTGAAAACATGTTGATAACCCGTCTGGTTTGTAGTTATTCAAAGTAAGAGGGCACGTTTATTGGGATATGAGGGGCCAGTTACCCAGTTCCTTCAGTTTCACTTAGAGCGTGGCGCCACCTCAGCCCAGGGCCCGATACCCACGGTTCTGTAGTTCTTTGAGTGCTTGAGTGTTGTTTAGATATTAATCCTTTGAATATTTTCTTTGCATTGTGAAACATATACTGTACTCCTATAATATATAACAGATTATGTATTGCTCTAGGAAAGCCCTGAATAGGTCCACAGCTAAATTCATATCCCTGTCAAGGCCCTGACCTCAACTCCAGTGACCTCAGCTCATAGTCCTGCCATCGGTTTGGGTATGACTACACCTCACACTTGTTGTCACTCCAGTTTGTACCATTTTCTTAATCTTGAAACCTGAAATACAAACTCAACTGCCTATCGTCCCTCCAAGTCTACTTTTCAGTCTCAGAATTCCCTTCAGGATCTTTGATTCATCTCATTTCTCTGACCGAGAATGTCACCCGTCTAAGTGACTTGACGCAATTTTCTCACCAGGATGATATTGCCAGCCATTGAAGAACATATTTTCTATTATCTTCAAAGGCTTAAGAGTGAAGCTGAGACGTTTTAGAAAAAAAGAGTGCTTATTCATATTACTAAATTTCATGTTATCTATCCTCACATGTGATCTCTGTTTCTTTTTAGACATAATTTTGGCTTGTTGAATCACCTCTTTTGTCGTGCACACAGTTTCTGTGCACTGTTGTATCCATTATGTCCTTGACCTTATTTCTGGGCTTTTCACTCAATAGCAGCTTCATTTTCAACCTTTTGGAGACATTTGAGAAAAAATTCCTCACTTTGCTTTCCTTATTATTTTTATTTTAATGCTTTTCAAACACACATATTCCACATATTCTCTCTCTTTCTCTCTCTCTCTCTCTCTCTCTCTCTCTATATATATATATATATATATATATATATATACACACACACACACACACACACATAGCACATAATACACACATAATTATTTATTATTTATATACATTTTAATCTATTATATATGTATATAGAAAACTTATAACTGTGTTACTGTGTTCCCCTTCCTTGGCCAATTCTTAACTATATATCTGTTTGTTCTGTTCAAACTTTCCTCCCTCATGTCCCCAGGGCCAGGTGCTAAAAGTCCTCTTCTCTAGTGAATACACTATTTTTCTTCACTTTAAAACAAAAACAAACTCTAGAACACCTTCCTCTGAATATGAAAAATCTCTCTCACTCCTTCACTTTTACTCTGTCCCTGTCTTCTATAGTTCAGGTTTTGTTGTCAAAGTCATGAAATAATGCTCTAGAATCATTCTGATATTTGAGGCAGAGAGACCCTTGAAGATAGACTTACTGAATCTTTGCTTCTTATGGTTGAGAAATCAAGATCCTCAAAGTTAAGAGCTTTGCTCAGTATCACACTGCTGGTTATGGCCGTAGCTGAGAATAAGACTCAAAGTATCAAAATACAAAATTCAGTGTCTTTCCTTCCATCAAACGGTTCCTTTTCCACCCACCCTATTAACTCTTGAAATTCAGTTTGTTTTCTCACTTATCAGCTCAACCTAGACTAAAGACACTTTGCTCCTACTTCTGTCTCTTCAATGGGGAAACCATCAAGCCCTATAGATGCTACCAGTACCATGTCCCTGCACTCCATTCCCCCTTCGTGCTACTTTGGGTGACTCCATCATCCCGGACCCTGGGAAACCTCCCCTCGGCGATCATCACCCAGAGGTTACAAAAACTAGCTTCTAAGTGATTCCTCAGCTCTAGTTTTTACTCACTCCCAAGGCCAAGCCACACTATGCTCTGTGATGGATTTACTTTTATAAATGCAATCTCTATTAAAAGTATTTCCTTAATTACTCTACTAAGTAAAACTACATTTAAACCTTCTGCATTCTCTGTCTATGGAGCACTTAGCATGTCAGACTTACAATGATAGATCTTCAGGTTCTGCCCATGAGGAATAATGAAGGATAAAGAGATATATTTTAACAGATAACAAAGGATACACACTGTATTACGGGATGAAAATTATTAGTATTTGCATTTCAGTGGAGATTTAGTGAATGAATAAATCTTTACTATTGCCCCATTCCCCATAGAATTCAGTGAGAAGTCCTCACTATGGCCTTCAGGGCATTCTACAGTATGATCCTAACCTCCTTTTTCAGCCTTATTTTGCATTTTACTTTACGGATTTGTAAAAATGAGAAGGATACAGTCAGTCTCCTAAAAAGAGAAAGGAGAGCACATTTTGTATTATTATAAAATCACAAACTATAGGAAATGAAAACTGACTGGAGTAAACAATGTGACACAGTTTTTACTTTGAAAAATCAGAATTTGACCAACTGAAGGAGAACCAGGCAGCTGATACAGTTACCACCGGAAATAAAATTGGTGTTTCCTCAGACAGCGAAAAACCATTGCAGTTTTAAATACTGTTCAGCCGGTGGCCCAAAGAAGCGACTGAGAAGCAATGGCCGCGAAAATCAGGGAGCTGCAGAGATGGGGGTGGGAGGCAGGCGTGGCCCCGGGCCTGTCCTTGTCTTCACTGGCAGAGGCGAAGACCCAGACGCTCTTGACATTTCGTTTTTACCTGTTGATGTCAATATTTAATAGTCCCTGGAAGTGCCACCAGTAGCTAAAAGAACAGAAGAGGCTGTGAACTGAGGTGAGGTTGGGGAAATTTGCAATTCATAGTGGTCCGCCTGCGGGGGCTAGGAGCACCCCTCAGCCCTACGTTAATGATCCCCATTTCTCAAGAGGAAAATGTGAATATAGTCACGTTTGAACATGAAGAAAGGAAATAAGAACCAACCAGTCAATGCCAGATGCATAACTCGCCTGAAGGGGAGAGCTCAGTGCCTTTTCTAAAGGGAAGGAGAAGTTGACCCCCTTATAAAAAGGGGGTTTCTAAGTTTCATGTGGTTAGAGCAACAGACTCAATTTCTGGACTTTTAAAAATCTCCATCCATGATTTACTAATAGGATATATCACTGTGCTAAAGGAACTTTCCTGAAGCGCCTTTCGTCCATTGATTTTCATGGGGGCGTGGCTGCACTCTGGAGAAGATTCAAGTTTGCTCAGGACTTCCGAGCAAGTGTCAGACGTAGCTGTGATGATGGTTTTCATGTGGCAGATGTGCTGCGCGATCCACTCACCTGGACATGACCGTTACTGCTGACAGACGGGCCTAATTCTGGGTACGTGGCCTTTATTGTGCAACCATGTCTCCAGGTGCTCCCAGCCAGCCCCGGGATGAATGGCGTTCACCCAGATACTCCCTTGGAAAACTCAAATGTGTACTCCCGTGGGTTGGACAACTGAGTCTCTTTCAAGTCCGTTAATATGGTAACTTTGTTTTTCTTTTCCTCCTGCACCTGGCTGTACTCAGTCAACATTTCATTCTTTATTGCCTCCCGCACAGTCCCCATTAGGCAAAAGGAAAGAGAAAGAAGTGGTTCTCGTGGAAGAACCAAGTTGAAAGGAGAACAGAAGGGAGCTGACTTTCCATCCGCTAGGCTTGCTGTGCACACGGACTGATGTGTTTAAAGCTCTCTGCTTGGCTGTTTCAAAGCAGTCCAAAGAAGAAGGCTAGGGACGTACGTGGCAAATCCACTTCGGCCACCAAGGACAGGAAGCGGATTGTGCTGGGTAAGGCCCGCGCGGTGAACGTGGGGGTCCGTGGAGGAAAGGGAGCCTTTAGGCCCAGGAGGGCCTGCAAGGGAGGCCGGCAGCGTGCTGCACCAACGGGCACGGCCAGCAGGGGGAAGCCACTGCGTCCTGCCTCCTCGCTGAACAGATCCTCGAATCCCCGAAGACTTGTTGCCCACCGTTACGGTGACGATCGCAGCCCGCCCTGGGCTGGTGCTGAGAACACGCACTGACCTGAGCCTTCAGTTATGAGGCCTGACACGGGTACAAGAAATGCGATTGCTGGGGAACAATCAAGAAAATGTGGTTACAGACTGGATTCAATAAAAAGGGCGAAAAAAAATAACAAAAAGAATGTTCTCTGAGGAACATGGAGTACAGTAGTACTAAAAATAGAGATAGGCAATTTAGACACATGGGGGGTTTCCTTTTTTCTTTTTTTTTGAGATAAAACAAAAACTGATTTTGATAGTTTAATTCTTAGGTTATTTCATTTGTTTCAAGATTGGATGTTCAAATAAATAGTACAAGTTGTGAACCGAAGGGAATTTGAAAACTATGGAACCAAGGCCCTGAGGATTATACTTCATGGAGGCCTGTTTGATTGGGTACGAGCCTAAAACGACGAATCATTACTAACGATGGCTGTGGTGAGAGAGATGATAGTACATGACTTCTGCTTGGACAACTGAGGCAAGAGCAAACATGTGTCCCTGTGGGTGCTCCTGTTTTCCCACTCAAAACATATGACTTGAGTAAGATCAATATATTCTCCAGTGATAAAAATAACACATCCTTTTAACATTATACAGATCAATATATGTACAGGGCTTGCAGTAGTGCCTGGCATACATTAGCCACTCACTAAATAGTTGTCATATTTAATATTATGTGAGATTTCTGTGGTAGCTGCTTTGATCAGCTCAAAAATTATTAAAACATGATTCTTCTCAAGAGGACTATAGCTTTAAAAAGGAGATGATATATGTGTATGTGAACAAACGTGTGTGTGCATGTGTGTGTGTGTGTGTGTGTGTGTGTGCGCGCACAAGCTTTATATTAAAATCAAGAAGTGGCCAAAGGGGAACAAGAGTGGTGTTGGCCAAATTCAATGAAAGTGCCTGGAGCACTGAGGTTGCATCTATGAGGACATAAGATTTAGGAGCTAAAATCATGTAAGAGATGGAAGGGAAACACTAGCTAGGATTGGAGACTCTTCACTGGAAGGTATTCACTCCAGGCAGCAGGGACATTGAACGAATGGACTTAAAAATGGGGAACATGAGGGAAAACTTTGCAAAAAAAAATGCAATTTGGAAAAGCCAAGCATTTAATTAAAAAATGTTAAATAACTCTGGTTATTTAGAGGTTAGGAGAAGATCATGTGGGATGTTTATTTCAGAAAAGTAGTTTGAGCTTAATTGATGATGATGTAACACATTGCAAGGTTTTAAAGACCATGAATTTCAGTTTCTATTCATATTTTGATGAATTATTAATATTTTATACATGTATGCAATAAGGAATAAGATGAGCTCACAGTAAATGAAATAAAAGCATATATAGCATCCTAAATGTATAATTTCAACCTCAAATGATTATGCCCAAGGGTAATCATGTGTAAACTTTGTCCACTGCTGTTGGTTCTAAAAGATATTTCTTGAATGAATATATAAGATATAGAGGCAGGTTTAATTTAAATGTGTTAATTCAATTAAACTGAAATGAAGTAAGGAGAAGCCATGATAGAAGTTCTATGACAATGTACTAAGGATTTTCGTTTTTCTCTACCAGACTGCTAATTGCATGAGGAAAACAATACAATTCATGCATCCAACATTTTCTCCTCGGTCTCCAACACAGGTTCTAATTCTAGAGCCTAGAAAAATATTTGTTGAGCAAACACATTTTTCTTAGTATGATCACACTCTACAAGTAGTTTTTTTAAATCACTTTATAATTTATCTTAAGATTCTTACCTATATAGGTATGTACGTAAACATAATGTAGATTTATCTAAGATATCATAATTTTTAAACCACACATCTTTTTCTTATTTATTTTTAATTCAATTTATTGGGGTGACATTAGTAAGATTACGCAGGTTGCACGTGTGCATTTCTACAAGACATCGTCTTGTAACATGCTGCATTGTGTGTTCCCCACCCGGAGTCAGTTCTCTCTCCATCACCGTACATTTGAGTCCCCCTCCCTGCCCTTCTGTCTCCTCCCCCCTTACTTTTTGGTAACCACTAAACTATTGTCTGTGTTAATGAGGTTTTGTTTCTTTGTTGCTTTCCATTTTATGTTCCATATATGAGTGAAGTTGTAGGGTTCTTGATTTTTTCTGTCTGGTTTATTACGTTCAGCATGATCTCAAGGTCCATCTATGTTGTTGAAAAGGACAGTATTGTCATAATTTTTAATGGCAGAAGTTTTTCAATTTATGGAATTATCCAAATTAGTTTAATAAAGTTTCTATTGCAGATACTTCAGATAATTTTAGGAAAGAAACTCCATACATCAGATAGTAGGCTTGGGATTTGGCAAATATCCCTGGTAACTTCGGTTAACCACATCTGAACGTGGAAAAGATAGATCTCATATTTCCCAAGTACAGTCTCAGGACAGTTGAGGTAAATTCAAAAGTGACATGATGTCTGATACATAGCAGCAGGGAGGGACTCAGCTCGCAGCCGGGTACTTTTTTTTCTCAACATTCATAGGGGATGTGGTGGGACCACTGTGGTATACCATAAGGTGACATCAAAGTGGAAGACACAGTTCCCAGACCTGGAGGAACAGGAGGCAGGAATGAAGGACAAGCACGCAGTCGGAGGACCACTCATTTAGGACCAGATGAATGGTAGGTGCTCAGTAAGAGCATCTCTAATCACACGACATCAAGAATAAAACCCGAGCGCCTTTGAAACCCTGAACCCAAACGTATCCCCCACTCCAAACTCAGATGCCAACAGACCACCTGAAAGAAGTACCTCAGATTGATTGAGATTATATTCCCAGCAAAACTGCAGTTAGGAGCGTGACCTGATAACCGAATCGATTCATAAGTAATTCAATAATTGCACATCTGACCTTGTGAACAAAAATTTAGCCTAACTATGGCCTAACTATAGGTAAGTAAAATCACCCACCTATCATTTTTCTAATACTTTTTTTGGTCAAATCTGCCTCTAAATTTAAATAGTTGAATGTATCCACTTGAATTTATTTTTTATGAAAGAATGAAGAAAGAATCTAAATAACCTATGATTTCACTTATATGTGGAATCAAAAACTAAACAAAAAAAGAGAAACACACTCATGGATACAGAGAACAAATTGGTGGTCGCCCTATAGGAAGAGGGTTGGGGGACTGGGTGAAAAAGGGGAAAAATTAAGAAGTACAAGTTGGAAGTTACAAAATCATCACAGAGATGTAAAGTACAGCATAGGGAATAGAGTCAATGATGTTGTAATAACTGTATGGTGTCAGATGGGTACTAGACTTATTGGGGTGATCATCTCTCAAGTTATATAAATGTCTAATCACTATGTTGTACACCTGAAACTAATATAATATTGTGTATCAACTGTAATTGAAAAATAAGTTTTAAAAAACAAATGTCACCAGAAAAAATCATTCATGAGTCCTAAGGACACCCTTCCCAACGTGTGCATACCACTCAGATTTCAGATTTCAGAGTGCTCCCCCAATTCTGAGTGAGCTAGCTTCAGGAGAAAATATTGCATAAGAATGAAACCCCCCGGTTTGTATTATCTCTGATGGTCAAGTTATAGTTGGTTAAGTTACAAGTTAATGTGGTCAATTTTGCACATTAAGATTCTATTTTCCTTGCCTCTCCTGCTTCCAAGAATTACTCTTATCTCTAGTTCTTTACCCTTCCTGTGATAGGATAATGTTTCTGCAAATATATTCAATACATGGCTTTTCTTTAGTTTTGCTGTATTGCTTGTCCTTGTAGGTAAGTAGGCTTAGAAATGGATATTCTCAGTAGTTGCAATAGTCTCCCAGAACTTCACTTCCTTTTATTGCAGATCCACTGTGCCTGATCCATATTTCTGAAACCCATCAGTATCTTAAGAATGATTTCTTGGGCGCTAATTCAATATATATATCTGATATAAACCTAAACTTACACGACACTATTTATACTGCCTTTATTTTTCCTACAGTTGCTATCCCAAATCCTACATGGGAAGTTATACAACATCTTTCACATGAAAGTATTGCCTATATAAATTAGAAATATTCTGAATGTAAAGCACGTGTGTATCAGAGGGTTTCAGGAGATGGACCTGTCCATGCTGGGCCCTGTTACAGTGACCCTCTCAGAAACTGTCTCACTTAGTTGCCGGATCACACGCTGGGCTCTTCAGGATTTGCATGCTGGGTCTGCTCTTCTCTCCCAGTCTGTTGGAGGCCGTAGTGTGTGGGTCATGTGATCTCTTAGGTGTGCATTGGCCTATTCCAGTTGGCTATTGGGAGGTCACATTTCTGAGTTTGAGTACTCTAGCAGCTTTCATGAAAACTTCTTAGAATTGACACCTAGAAAAATCTTTTTGGATAAAATATAGGAAACAAATTGGAGGGGAACTAGACAGTGTACAAATACCATTTTTAAAGTTCCCAGGAGTTAGTGAATCCAGTCCAATGACTCTGTATTAGAAGAGTGTGTATCTTTTCCCGTGCTGTCTGACAGGACGCCTGGCCCCAGGGCACCACCCTGTTGCTAGGTTCCTTTGGGCATGGAGCGAGCTTTGGGCGGAGGGACGCGATCTGCAGTCTGTGCCTGCACAGCCACATGGAGCAGATAACCCACGTCTTAACGAGATTTGAAATTGAGTAACTATGTGGAAGATTTCCTTTTGAATGAACAATGGTCCGTATTAGAGTAAATGCCTTGCGTCTCCACCATGTGCTTTCGGTTCTGTTGGCCACCCTTTCCGAGTGAAGCTGTGAAAAATGCTGTTCTGAGATCAGTAGTGATCCTGACAGTTTGGGCATCGTTTCAGCGATCCCTCGGAAGCACACTTGTGCACCACCATGGTCCCGGTGGTAGATGGGCCTCTCATTGGTTAGGACAGACAAGAGCATTTTTTATCAGCTATGGGACTTTCCTCTCTAACAGACGAGCCCGGAGTTGCATTGCTCTAGGTTCCTGCTGAAGTCCATTAGCAGGGTGAGGTTTGTCAGGGGGGAGAGTGGTGGCCACGCACTTCAGGGTGGGCTCCAGGAGGAATCTCTGACAGGAAAACCAAAATGCCCAGTAACAGCACATCACCCAGAACAGGCCACACACCCTAAAAAGCGGGACGCTGTTGCCTTTCACTCACTTCAGCTCCAAGTCCAAGGGTGAGCGTTTTGATTTCTAAGTTCCACATACAAAATTAAAGGTGAAATCCAAATGAAACGTTAGAAAACGGCTTGTCCGATGAGAGTAATTTAAATCTGTGTAAACTATGGCTCTTATGATCGTGTTAGATGTGAATTTACGGAATAACTCACGGAGTGTACCATAATGCAACACCTCTTTTACTTAATACGTGTTTTAAATAACTCTTATGTGATGAATGAAATTAAATGGTATCAGTGAGAAAAGAAAAATTTTATTTTTTAAGACTTTAAGTATTAAATTTGTTTTCTGACGGGTTAATGAGTATTCTTTAAAAGAAAATTCAGCTTAAGATGAAGTTTTGTAGTTTAAGATGAAGGGAAAATTGTTAACATTTGACAAAAAGGAACTCAATTACTGCTGGATTAGTCGGAATTTTATGCAAGTAGCTGCATCAGCCTCGCTCTCTCTCCCTCTCTTCTGTCTCCTTTTTTTTTTTTTTTTCACTTTCTTAAAAGACACACCTCAGCTCTCATCACCCTCACCTCTGTGTTTACCTAACCTATTGCCTGAGGGTTACTAAAAGGAATACATGTTTCTTGAAAATTTGAGTATATTTCCTTTATCAGTGCTCACCTAAAATTCTCTTTCTCTTTCACATTTCACATGAACTCAAAAACTGCCACGTCATTGAAGTCTCCAGACAGCACTTTGCAACAAGCTAGAATTGTTATGGTCAAGGTCATGTCCGTGTGAGGGCTTCAGCATATTGCTTGGATAATGTCTATCCTAGAGTGTTGTAAGTCTTTCTCTGTTATCTGTCTAGACCATGCGTGCCATGATTTCGAGAAGGAGTAGATCCCCATTTCTTATACACCTTTCATCACAGATGATGTGCCTATAATGTGGCACACACCCAAAAATGAGGCCTATTAAATTAAAATTACTAAAAGCTTTGAATTATTTTAGCAAAACTGAAACCTGATATAATATTGTGAATCAAATAATCAGAACAAGCACTTAATACTTATGCAATCAAAAATAAATTACCTGTGGTAGCATGTGCCAATTATGTTTTAAATAATTACTGTTAACTGCGCTCTTAAGTAACATTTTAATTGCAAAAGTACTAATCTGTACTTTGAATCTTCAAATTATTTTCAGCAAATTGTGTGCACTGATTCAGAACGATAAGCCCTGAAAAATGCCCCACAGTGTTGTTCATTTGGAATAGGTCTCTACCATTTTCATAGAAAATATACATACAAAATATTACTCAGCCTTAGAAAAGAAGGAAATCCTGCTACGTGCAATGACATGGATAGACCCTGGAGGACATTAGGCTAAATAAAAAAAAAAATAAAAAAAAAAACAGACACAAAAAAAGACAAATACTGTATGATCTCATTTAAATATGGAATTTAAATAGGCAAATTCATAAAAGCAGAGAGTAGAATACTGATTGCTGAGGAACAGAGAGAGGAGGAAAATGAGATAATGGTCACGGGGTGGAAAATTTCAGTTATTCAACATAAAAAGTTCTGGAGATCTGCTATAGAGTATATTGCCTATAGCTAAAATATTGTATTGCATAATGTTCTAAAATGTTAAATATTGTGTTCTTATCACAAAATTAATTAATTAATTAATTAAGGGACAGGAGGAAACTTCGGGAGGTGATGGATATGACCATGGCTTTGATGATGATGATGGTTTCACAAGTATATATTTATCCCCAAACTCATTGAGTTACTTACACAATATATAGTTTTTTATGTGTACTTGTCAATCATACCTTACTAGAATAATTTTTAAATGTAAAATAAAATTATGAATACAAAAAAATAAATAATAATAATAGTGATATCAACTGACAACGATAAAGGACTTGGTAGGGACTAAGCACTGTTCTGAGTGTCACTTATGTTTTCTTATTTAGTCACTGCAGCAACCCCGAGATGATAGTGTCATTTACTGGTTCCACAGACCGGGGAACTGAGGGACACAGGTCGTCAGCACATAGACGCTCGTCACCGCGGTGGTGACAGGAACTGCTGATGACATGGGCACATGCCAAACAGGGGACACTTTTTTAAGTTAAAGTTGAACATGGACTCTTGTAGAAAATAAATGAGATAAACAGAATATCTACATTTTTCATTTACTCCCTTGTTCATTTACAAGTTTATATTGAAGGCCTACCCTACAGGAGGGGCCGTATGTAATTTCAGACTGTTAAAAAGAACCCACGCTGAGCAGATTGGGAAGTGCCACAGAGCAACTGCTATCATGTGACAGCACATCACTGGTTCTCTTAAACCAATCTCACAGGCTAGTGACATGGAAGAAACAAAGACCTCTCAAAATATCTGTCCCAAAGTTGGAGTCAAACTGGAAATGATGATTCAGCACAGAAGGGATTTCCTCTGATGTTCTCCTTCTATCTCTACAAGCTTCAGAAAATAGCTGACCAAGATCAGCTTTATTAGGGCAGCAGTAATGGCCAGACTTCAGTAAAAACTGCCTCTGACCTCAAAATCCAGAAACTGGAATTTATCATATTTTAGTATTTTCAAAAATAATAATTGTAATAGTACTACTTAATACTTAATGCTTAAATTCTGAATTAATTTCATGATGTCACAAACATTTGAGACAATGTTAATGTACACTTGTAAATCTGTTCATTTTATTTTCTCTGTAATAGCATAAACAAACATTTTTACAATGAAAAAAAACACATCATTGAGGAGCCCAAGCATATAGCAGAGAAGGCGAAGAGAGTAAAAGAATCCGTCACGTTCTTTTTCTTTTTCAGCATTTAATGCTCTCAGTTAATAAAATTATTTGACTTAAGGAACTATAAAAATGCCTCGATATTGTTCATTCTGGGAAGACAAAAACGTCCTTCCTTGTACTTCTTTTGACTGAATTAAATTGCATTTTTTTCCTATTGTCAAACTGGAGAATATCGCATTGGTTTATGACATAGTGCAACATGAATACGTGCATAAAGTAGATATCAATATGACAGGTGATCTTTTTTAGTATTAAACACTAGCTATCAATTCATATGTTTGTATAGCAATAATTTAGATGTTTAAAAAGTGGCAAATAGAAAGAAAATAACTTAAGTAATCATATACGTTCACATAAAGTATAAGCAAGTCATTTTTGGTCTGTTTTATCTTTCAGAAATCCAAACCTAATCCATTCTTTATTTGTAATATAAACTATTTGTTGTGTCCTATTTCTATAGAGTTTCTCTATTACAGCATAATGCTGGGCTCTCTACTGGTACTCTCATTATATTATAATATAATTTTACAAATTTAAATTTATTATTTGCCCCTGATATTCTTCAAATTTCAAACAAAAGAGGGAAAACTATCATTATGTGTAACTTACTATCTAAAATCTGAGTTTACTGGAATAATCTATGTGTCTGTATCGTGGTGATGTGGCTGAGAGGAGTGTTCGAATAGTGCAAAGTCAGGGATGAGGGAGGGAGGGAGGGAGCGGAACAACTGGAATGTCTGATACTAGAGCTGACCAGCATACAATATTTGAATAACTCTGATGAACTTAAGCTTCTGCTGACAAAAGTATCCCGTGACTGTATTTTATGAGAAGTCTCCATGCTGTGTCCTGGGTGATACTGCCATTCTAATTGTGCACTACTGACTGAAAAAATCAGCATGTCTACCAAAGACAGCTCTTCCTCACATGCCTGTTGGTCAGTGGGCAGATTGTGAGACACAGTATCAAGCAGTGTTTAAGTTCTATCTTGTCTTCATCACTTACTAGCTATGTGATCTTGGGTAAGTCATTTAACTTCTTTTCATTTCACTTTAATCATCTCTAATGTCAGAAAATATTATTAACTTCTAATAAGTTTTTACTAAAGGAGAATTAAGGTAATATTTCTTAAAATTTAGAACTTGTAATATATAAGAAACATTTCATATTCTTAATGACTGACAGATCAAATCAGACTCTTAATGAGTGGGTAGACACAGAGGAATTACAAATATTAAGACAATAGAAACAATGAGATAGAAATAATAATACCTCAAAGATTTGTAAATTGGAAGAACGTAAGTTAGAAAAAAATATAGACTAGAGGGCTATCTGGAAAGTATCCAGCCATGTAATATAAAAGATAGAGGTGTTTTTTGTTTTACTTTAGTAAAGTGAAATTTGTTTAGAAATTCCAAATTTAATTTACATACCAACCAATAAAAAACTTGCATAGTTTCAAAAGAAATATATCATCATCATTTCACATCTTCAGGCATTTCCTTATAAAGACTTACTTAATGTTTTTAACTAATTAATTAACTTACTGAATTATATTGGTTAAATTAATTTATTTGCCTGATGGTTGCCTTTGTTTTGAAAATGGACCTAGAGTTTATCTATCTAGTTTAATGAAATACTATAAATACTTTTAAAGATGTCAGTGGATATCATGTGCTTGAAGAGTTCCGCTGATTTAGATGATTTCTTCCATGATTACATAACTGTATCATACTTAAAGTCGTGCCCCGTCGTCCAGTCTTAGTCCCACAGGGCGGTTCTAATGAAATACCACACACCGGGTGTCTGATAAACAACAGATTTCTTAAGTTTCTGGAGGCTGGAAGTCTAAGATCAGGGTGTCAGCGTGGTCAGGCGAGGGCCCTCTTCCTGAGGGACAGCACTGATGCACAACACTTGACTTGAGCTCCAGGGGACTGCTGTAGCCATTACTTGTATTTTAACGACTCAGTGGTCAGCTGGAGTTGGTGTTCTCCTAGGCTGTCAATTTCTTGCCGGTTATGAGCACTGAATTCACATAAAGATATGCAAACGAAAGCATTAAAAACAGCCTCGGCCAATTAAAATAACCAGCAGCTGACAATTAAAATGAGAATGTATAGTACTCTTTCCCGTAGTTTTTGTTTTCTTTGGCAAATTGTACTTTAGTCTGTAAATAATACCAACATGCTGATCATGCTAATGATTTCCATTTATTTTACTCCTGAACATTAAATTAATATAATTTGAGCAAATGGGTTACTCAGGCATTAGTAAAATGCCTTTTGTGGTATTCACTACCAGAAATCACAGTCTGCTAAAGGAAAATGAAGAAACAAACAGACCAAAAAAATGCATACTGACTCTTTTATTGACATCTGAAGTAATTTTGAATAAACTGATGACATATGAGTATGAATGTGGTTTTTGTTTGTGCAGTATTGTTGTTTTTATGTTTTATTTTCTGGACACATAAAATACCCTGTTATCTTAAGCAATCTATAACTCATAATATTGAAGTAGATGATGCTTTTTTAAACAAAAATTAAGATTTTTAAATTCCATATATCTTTTCTCCCTACATATTAATTGTTTTCATTTTCATGGCAATATAATTATTTACATAAGTTCAATAAGAATTTGTCTTCCCAAAATAGCCTGCAAGTATTTATAAATAGCTTACCTTTCTCTATATTAGAAATAGTGAATATTATTAAGGTAATATTACTACTTAAGTCTATTTTTGGATCAACTATGTTGCACATTGATATATATATGTATATCCCTAAGCCAATACCAGGATTTAGTTGGAATTGATTTATAGTATTTGCTATCATATAGGGCAAGTGACGTTCTTATTTTTCTAAGTATTTTACCAATACATATTTTACAGCAGAATTTAAAAATCAACTTTATGTATTTAAAACTTTGCCAGAATGAAGTATGTGTCAACATTTAGGAAAGAGGTAAGTTGCTGGTGTTATTAAATTAGATTCAATTAATTGTTTTGCCGGTTGAGTTCTATTTATTTTATACCTGCTAAAGTAAAATTGTGCAAAATTTCTTTTGTACTCTAAGACATGTATGGATTTAGTTTGAGACATAGATGGGAGTATTGTTTCTGACATTGGAATCAGCAAAGGGTAACAGATAATAACATGGCTGATTACTAAAGTAGGAGATGTAAATTCTACTACATTTCTATGCATTAAAAGCCTCAGAATCCCTGAATTTTAATATAAGATACAATGAAGTGTATCAAATGAAATTCCTCCATCTCGCCTAGTAATAATGTGGTTAAATCACAATGTGAACACTTTAAAGGGCAAAAAAAATGGCTTTAAAAAACCTTTGCCTCACTAAGTTTCAAGAATATCTCATTTTATTTCAAAATTTATTGAACTTTTCTACACTTTCTTCCACTACTGACTTTTACAATATTAGTGTCTTGGTTGTCACCTCAGCTAAAGAATCAAAGACAAGAATGGTGAATAATTCTATGGTGAGATATAATCTAGTAATTGGATGCGATGAAACTAAAGATGCAACAGTATGTTTTAAAAAAAAGGACAATCATGATTTTCAACTGTGACAGGGTGTCTGCTTAACCATGCCCCATTCACAGTGATGAACAGTAGTGGCACTCAGATCACATAAGCTTTTAGAAACATAAAACCATAGCCTGTCACTTGACTTTGAAGGGAATTCAACTTAAAATGAAGCTCCACTTCCTCTGATAAATGGTGAAATTCAAATATTATTGTGCCTGTGAGACCTAACTCGATCAAGACATACAATTGCACTAGCCAGTTTTAAGCAGTAAGAAAAGAATTTCCTTGTGCTTCTTTTAAGAATTCAAATGACTGTATATGAAGAATGCACATGTTTTATTTTATGTAAATATAATGAAATCATCAAGGAAAAAATAATAGTCTAATGTTTAATAGTAGTAGTTTTCCCAAACAGACTTCTGAAATCAACTTTTTGCTCCTGTGCTTACAACCTGTTTGATTTTGGAAAGTTCCTAAACCTCTCTGTGGCTCAGAGTGAATATTAGAATGGGGACCATAAGAGTAGCTACTTTATTGAATTGTTATAATAGTAAAGTGTTTTAACTGTAAGGAACTTAGACAAATGTCAACTTTGTCAAGTGGACATGAGAATATGTTAATGGGGAGGAGACAAGATTTGATTTTTATTTTTAAATATTGACAATGGCTGCTTTGTGGGGAATGCCTTAACGGGCTGGGAGGAAAGGGTGTACAACACGGTGAGTGATCACTGAGGTCACCCAGGTTTAAAAAGTTGGTGCTTTGGACCAAGGTATTAGCAGAGAAAGTGAGGATATATCTTAGAGAGAAAAAGAGAGTCAACAGAACTCCCTGTAGGATGGGTAGGAATGAACTATTTCACAGCTGAAGTGGAACAGGTCTGTGCTTGTCTCTAGGGAGGCCTGGATGTCTGGTTTTGACACTTGGGCAATATCAGAGCAACTGACCAAATAACTGACGAATGATTTATGACGTGCTTTTTATAGTCTGAAACTCCCTGGGGGCACCCAGGGCCAAGTTTTTATTAATGGTTGTTACCTGAAAGATTGTTTGGATAACCTAGTTCAGCCATGTGACCAAACAGGCATAAGTGACCCTGCTGTGAACTCCTGCCTTGAACTGTCTTGAAACCGTACGTTGTCAGATGACTCTTCACGTCAACCCAGAGCCGGGGACTGCATCCCTGAGTAAACAAGGACAGCCTGGGGGATTTGTGCATGGATGTCCCTCAGATCTCCAATGTTTGCCTGCATGGCCCTGGCCATCATTACATGCCTGGCATGAGTATGCTCATGAATTCCTGGGGGCCTTTCCGGAATACCTCCAAACCTCTCGGAACTTTGCATGGGATTTCCAGGTGAATGAATGAGAGGAAGCAGGGACAATTACGAGGTCTTTGGGTGGAGCAACTGGCTGACCCCAGTGCCATAGACTGGGCCATGGGGCAGTGCAGTAGGAGTTTATTTCGTACATGTTCAGTTGCACATATTTATTGGGGCGTAATAAGTACCATGAAGTACTATAGGATTCAGGGAATAGACAGGGGCTGAAAATATAAATATGTTTTACATACGATTCCCCATATTATTTAAAACTATGACAGGAATGACAGGAGGAGAGTTACAGAGTGAATCAGATGTCGATCCAAGAGGAGGACCTGGCCAAAAAGACTGAGAAGATGAATTCGTTTAGGCGATGTGGAGAAATCAGTGTGTGGTGTGATAAAGCGAAGGGAAGAGGGAGTTTGAAGCAAGTGAAGTAAACAACTATGGTGAATATTCCAAAAGTGTCAGTACGATAAATGCCAAGAAATACTATTGAGTGTGGTCACAGGGAGGCCACCGCTTATTTTTAAAAAGGGACTGTGGGATGAAAAGTCTTATGTAAGAGGATTGACACCAAGTCTGGATGCCTAAACTTGCTGAAAAATCTTTCTAGAGAGCCATGCCAGAAAGCAGAGCAATGGGGCATGGTCACTGAACTGAAGTAAGAGCACTGATTTTTCTTTAAAATAAAAGGTCCCATGTCTTCCGAAAGTTACCTAATAGAGAGGGACATATAAATGATATGGGTGAAGGACAAAGACATGGCCGAAGAGACGACCTTGAGAAGGAAGTCAAGAATAGGGTCCCAAACCAATGGAGGTGTTGAAGTTCAATGGAAACAAGGCTACTTTACCTGTCGAATAGGCGACTACGTGTACAGGTGCAAAAACGTTTATGGAAACAGAACAGACACAATAATGTGGAGATGAAGGAATCCTAGGATTATTGCTGTTCTCTTTTCACTGAATCAGGAGCAAGTTCGTAATGAAAAATAAAAAAATAAAAGTAACAGCAGGCATGAAGAGAAAGAAACAAAAGCGTTCCATACTTATTTTAGAAGTGAGCAGCAGTGCGCAAGTGGACAGTCACAGCACGGCCGGCCGATCTGCTGTTTTACTTTTGCACAGTCACGTCAACGGGTTTTTCTCCATAACCTGCGATTCCATTTCTATTGCTACCAAGGTTACTCATCTAGAGGCAAGATTTAAAAAAAAACTAAGCATAATTTTCTCCGTAAATAAAACACATTTTTCATAGAACTCATTCAAATTTTCATTTGAATTGTTTTTGAAACGTGTTTATACATATACACATATATGCATATGTGTGTTATTTTGTCTTAATTATTTGTCTCAAATATCACCATGCTTGCTTTTTCTCAATTGCTACATCTCCCTGAATTCCTCACTATCCTTTTTGAAATACTAGGAAGATGGATATTTCTCTAAGCCTGTTTGGCTTTTCCTGAGCATACTGCCTCTCTGCCACTCACATCCTACTTCACTCCCACTTGTGTCCCACTGGTGCATGCTCTACTGTGCTGGGGTTCCTTAAACGTGCTGCTACACATTTCCCTCTAAGGACGTCCTGCTTAGATTCTAAGCGTGTAGACGCATTGAACCCTGCCTGTTTACTGAACTTTGCACATATCCCTAACAGCTCTGGAGATATCGTCACTAATGCACGTAGGTGTTTATATAATATGCTAAGTATTTGTTTATTCACGGCAGTTCCAAAATGTTTGGCAAGTGATTAAAAAGTCCCGTGATCATTGAAATGTTCCCCAAATTTCACTTTCAGGTATGTTTATATTCTCAACTTTCCATGAGGACTCACGGCAGTTTAAACCTCACTTCCTGTTATGTAAATGGAATACTGTTGCAACTGCACTTAACGCAGGAGCTACAGGCAGTAGCTGCAGGAGGGAGGCAGCAGTCCTCCCACGAGTGCGAGCTCAGGATCACAGACATCCTGGCGTCCATGCCATCTTTCATCCTCCCTGAAGTACACACACGCACTCACGTCCAGGTACACGCCATGCATCAATTATTCCGTGACACGTACTCCGACCATTGCCGAGGTTTAACGCTCTGAGCAATGATTCTGAATTTTCAGTCACTCTGCATAAAGCATTGCCGCAGCCTCCGGCTAGTGACTCTCTACCACACATCGAGTCACATATATTATCTTTTACCCTCGGAATGACAGAGGAGAGAAAGAGGAGGTTCAGACATTTCCAACTCGATGAAGCTCTTTCAACAAGTAAATGAATGAACTGGATCAATCTTGAGCTGATTCTAATGTTCATGATTTGCTACCAAGACAAATTGTTTTCGACAGTATCTTTAAAAGAGAGGCCTGTTAAACTGACAAAACCTTCTGTAATGTCACCTAATTATAGTTAAGAACCTAAAAAATTGGGCTTAGGAATAGTAAGTCATAATGGTAACAATGGTAAGTATTGGTGGAGGAGCAGTTGGATTAACGTATCTTTGGGCTGAAACCTCTCAATTAGTCTGAAGCTTATATCATCTCTTTGAAATAAAGAAGGAAATGTTTGGAAATGTCTTACTTAAATCATTCCCTCCAGAGAAAATTTAATATAAAAATTGAATATCTCTATCCCTCTCCTGTGCAGGTGCAACTGGAAAAATGGAACAGAAATCCTGAGACTTTGGTATTTCTAAAAGTGCTTCCCCCTCCACTTGGGGCAGTCACGTTCTCTGCACTAGAACTTGGTGATGGATAAAACACGAACAATAGAAGATGTACCATGGTAATAAAAAATCATCTGTCCTCTACAGTTATTCCCCACAAATTATCATTTAAGCCTCAACGTAACTAAAAATACTTTTAATAACCTGCAAACATTATAATCACGAAGCATAACTTACATGTGCAAAACCAAGAAAAAATAATCACAGCTAACTTCAACTTAAATGAATCTCAGAACACCACAGCCATGAATACTAATTTTCACTTCATAAAGTTGGTCTTTCTGACTTGTAATACGATAAACACACAGTTTCTATACTCGGGCTATTCAGAAGCTGGAATATTCCTGCCTTCTAACTACAGGTTCTCCATGTGAAGTCCTACGGGGGAAAATGCTTCATTAATAAGAGGAGAGTAGTGATTAGAGCAGAAATGTAGCTCTGTCTTTTCAGATCTCACGACTACGGGAGCACACGACCCGGATTCTAACGTGTAACTATAGATTGTCTCATGGGAGAGCCCGAGGAACTCCTTTAAATAATCTCAAAAGAAAAATAACAAATGACGCCAAGTCTAGGCCATGTTGTTAAATTCCATCGTCACCGTCTGATAGCTGTGTGCAAATGGGCACAGTAAAACTAATTTATTTAAACTTCACGTCCTTTCTTTCACACTGAATGGGAATAGCAATAAACCGGTAGAACGGTTTGGATATTAGCACGTTTCAACATAGAGTAAGCACACAGCCAGTGACGGCTCTTACTGGTTTTACGTGTGTACCACGCGGCTCTGAAGTTTGGCCTAAATTTGGATTCTGAGATGGGTTTCCTCAGAGGAGGACTTGGCGGGAGTGTCTGAGAGGACGTTACCATGACGGTTTGTTATCTGGTGTACTTCAAACTTCACCTCATTTTTCATATTTCCAGCATAGGGCACCGCATTATATTTAGGTTGGCAGCCTCGTGGCCTGGTGCAGGTTATTGAGATATGACCCCTTTGGGGCGGGGGAGTGTTGTTGCTCTTAGTGGTGGTATTTTTGGTTTGGGGCTCAGGCCCTAAGACAACACAAAAGAACAAAATAAATCTACGGGCTGGTAGTCCTACATTCCAACGTGAGGCCTTAGCTGAACTGCGCACAATTATACGGGAGATATTTAAAACCATTTTGTAATCGTTAATCCATCACCCACTGGATGATCTAAAAGAGCATTTCGATGGTGGAAACTGGAGAGTTTCTCTGAAGAGACTCAGGCTGCGTGGTGAAGCAGCCTCCACACTTAGGTGGGAAAGGGTCGGTGAGTAATCACTCCTCCTTCAAAGTCTTATGAAGGCACGACCCAGAGGATAGTGTTACATGTTGTCTAGAACATATGGAAAATGACAGTATGAATTACTTTCTACCTATTTGAAAATAAAAACAAAATGGGAGCCACTGGCTCCATGGCCTGTGGTGCCAGAGTAAAAGGCTGTATTTGCAAATTGTTGCCCTCCTTCTGATAGGAAGCCAATGCTAAGTAATAACCAAGGAACTGGGAAGGGGACCAGATGCCCACCGAGGGCCAATATTGTCCCAGGGCTGCTTTAAAAGGGACCCCTGTGCTCTAGAGGACGTCAGAGGATGATGCAACTCGCACCCCAGGTGTACCAACAGCTGTAGGTGTTGGGGTGTGATTTTACAAAGCCAGCTCAAGACAAAGACTGCCCGAGGCAGGACCCCGAGAAGGAATTCTGAGAAGTCTCCAGAGAACTCATGAGAGAAAACGAGCCCGAAGCATTAGGATTTTCCGGAGGAAAACACCACCAAACTCAGTGCCAGTCACGTTCAGGCTTTCTTGTCCCCTGTCATCCCTTCCTACTCCCCGAAAAAGGGAAGGGCAGTCTAGTGAATAGGGAAGGATAGAAACGTAAGAAGGACAAATAAAGAGTCAGCAATGCTCCCTTTCCCTCAGCCTTGAGTCAGCCTACAGCAGGGACAAGCTGGGAGGGGAAAGTTTTTAATTCTGGAAGAATAGAGTTTTGGTATCATTCTGGATTAAGACAAATTGATTTATAAAAAAAAAGACAATTCTTGTGACTTGGAGACATTTATCTTAGAATTTGTACATAAGCTAAGGAGCCTGAGATTTCGACTTGGTAAACATTTTTGTTACATAGAATAAGAATGACCAGGCAATGGGAAGAATGTGTCTGTCTGTCTGTCTGTCTTATCTGCCACCTTTTTTATTCTGACAGCTCCTTCTTGTGCTGCTGCCATTATTTCTTCTCCCATTCTGCTGTTTATTTTAGTTACACTGATGGAAACAATGACTGCAAGGTAGTCAGTCTTGAGCATAGCAGTTAACGTTTTGGAAAGTTTAAATACTCTGAGACACTTTTTATTAGCAATAAAACAGTTTTAACTAATAGGTAACTATTGTGGTTTTATTTCATTTACACATTTAGTGGATTGTAAGGGTAATTGAGTGAAGGACTTAAAAGGTGGCAGGCTCTGACTGTGAAACAGAGTCATTTATATCTTTGCATATTTCTCTAATTAATTTTTCTACATTTGTGACATATACCAAGAACCTGAACTGACACATTTGATATAAATAGGTGTCATCTAGTTCTGCATTTCAGATCCATGTCACATTTACCACTGCTCAAATCGAAGGTGTTTAATAAGAGGCGAACGAAAGGTTGGACATAAAATCATTTCTCGTGATTATTTCAACATTTATACAGAATGGAAAATTAAAATTTCCTTGCAAGTCCTATCAGAGGTCATCTTTCGATGTAGATGTAAATATTGATAAAAATCATAATTTTATTATTATATGTTGTTAGAAAAGATGGTTAAGCAACGTCAACTCAACAGAAAATAGAGAGTAGGTGTAAGTATGTAATATAGTGAGTTGATGAAGAAGTCAAAACCAAGAGCACAGTAGGAGACTGAAGAAGGGAAACATGCAAGAAAGGAAAAAAAGGACTAATTTTATTTTACGTTTTAGTGCACATGGTCTCAGAGCAGACGGATTGCCCCAGGCCCCCTTCACGTGGTAATAACAGTTACTGCTGAAAACCATTTTCAAAACATTGACGTTTTATACTTCTAGCATCACTGGGCCGCAGCGCTATGCAAACATCTTGGGACCATAGGGTCTTGGTTTATATTTACACACCATGCATTATTCATCTTTGATTCTTTGTAATTTGCCATCATTATAGAACATAAACAAAATGGGTTGCCTCACCAAAGTGAAACGCAAATGCAGGCACGTCTGTCCCCACCAACCCCCTGCCAAACTTCTCCTGAACCCCCAAACTAAATAAGCTATCGTTAGAAAGTCTAGATTCCTCACTTTAGGTTTCCATTAATCCGGTTTTCGAATGATCTGGAGAGTTTGCTCATTTCATGTTGTGGGAGGTAGTGAGGAAATGTCACTTCTAAATGCTAGAGTGAAAAGACAACAGAAATACACCAAGTGCTCTAGCTCCTGAGCGCCGGCGCCCCAGCCACCGCCGCTAGGTGGCGCTGTGGAAGACTGTTCTGCCCAGTCTACCGGATGCCGCTCTGCGGCTGTAGGAAAAGGCAGGAGTGCAAGGACGCAGTTCGTTCAGTTCACACCACGTGCTTAAACGTGACTCGATGCAGTGTGACCCTAAGTCAGCGTGGCCGAGTCCAGGAAGGCTTCAAGCCCAGCTATCAACTCTCCCTCATCAGCACTTCAGTCTTGTGTGTTGACATTAATTCACCAATCTTTTCCTCTCCCTTTTGTGACTTCCATCTTCAAATCCTTGATTAGAGTAAACTTATTCCAAATGGAAGGTGGGGAATATTTGTCACGTCCTCCAAGGATGTTCATGAATCCTTATCTGCCTCGGTTCTGTTTTACATCTTACAATGAAGGGTCCAAAACTGAAAACCTTCAAAGTGCAGTGCTCCATTATGAAACATGCTTCTTGGTGGGTGGGAACTACATTTGCCCACAGGAACGAGCAAATGGCCTGCTTCCTCCAACTACGGAAGCAGAAGCGACTGGTATATTTATGTATATTTTTATTTCATCTAGCATCCTGTTATACTAAATATTTGACGTATTAAATATGTGAAAAGAGTAGGGGAAAATTCTCAGAAGGGCTTGCCCCAGCAATTTATGGCCTAAAATCAAAATGTTTAGCAATTTAAAATCGATTTATCTAAGCACCATTCTGTCTAGCTCTGCTTGGGACATCTCTTCTTCAGAAGGCATGAATACAGGTGCTTTTCACCTTCAAATAGTATGTCATGAAATAAAAGAAATTTGGTGAGCATGCTTTTTAAATTTATATCATTTAATCGCACGTCCTTTATTTCTCTAAATAGCACATTTGCTGGTCTTGTTTAATTTTTTTAAATGTTGTTTTGCATTCCTAATAAAGCATAGTAATTCCTTTCAATTGAATGTAGTAAATATAGCATAACGTATTCTGATGCGTAAACACATACTCAGTTAATACATTAACTCTTGCAAATTGCTGACTTTTAATGCTCTAAAATACCCACAACATTCAGTAAATTTGCTAGTACAAGAAAATTCGTTAATAAAGCTACTTTCTGTAATAAAAGGAAAAGTTAATAAGGTATTATAAATCATTTTGAATGTATAGATTTACCATACAAAGTAGGTATTTTCAGAAACACCTAATTTTCCAAAGACACATTTTCTCATACAATTCTCTGTTCTTGCACCACATAACCATTAAAAAGACATCTGCATTGTCAATAGATGGCAGCATGACTCTTTAGGAGCTCTGGGGAGCACGTCACAGTCTAAGATCACAGCTATTAGCATGCTAAGAGTGGTAATCTCGGGGAAGATTTCTCATTGCATCCTCCTTAATACTTCATTGCACTAATGCTCCATATTTCCAAAGGAAACTGAAAAATACGTAGACCATATTTGTGGTCTAGGTTACCTCTTTTTTTTTTCTTATGGATTTATACATTTGGTATCAGGTTTGTGAGGTGGTGGAAAAGATTATCACTACTGACACGTTAAGGAATGTACGCATCTGTCACTCCGTGATTAGGCCTTGAAATTGTAGTGTGCCATAGAGTATGTGAAATATTAATAACTTATCAATAGTCTCTCAATATGAAGGGCACCTTTAACCGAATTTTTCAAGAACACTGAAGAATGTTTGACCATCCATCTATCTTACCAACAAAGACAAGGATTTAATTTTGGGGAGTAGCATCTCTTAAAACCAGTAGATTGGCTTTAGCGGGAGTAAAGCATGCTGAACTTTTCAGGTAACTCCTTCAGAAAAATAAAGTTCTTTGTGGACTATTGAACTGCGTTCAGGTGGCCCAAGCTGCCTCTAAAGTCCAGGTTACTGGAGCTACAGTACTTCAGAAATAGACACCAGCCATAAAGACCTAACTTAATACACACAGGAGGGGGAAAACAGGAGGCGCAGTGGTTTGTTTCGGAGGACGTGCTCTCACTACCAGACAGAAAAGGGTATTAGTCCCATAGTGCAGACAGAAAGGCTACAGCTCTTTGGTTACTGGTTATAATACTTCTTAGCAATCAAAACTGTGTCATCACTTTATTAATATTACTGCGGTAATCTATCAATTTTTAAGAGACACTGCTGAAATTTTTCTAATCTGTTTTCTTTCTTACATTTTCATTATTAATTTCCAAATACAGACAATCCCCAATTTCTACGAGATCTTTTGTGTTTCACTAAGTCTATGACAGAGATCTCTCTAGGACATGTATCTGCACCCAAAGAGATTTAATTCTAAATGACTCAGAGAAAGAAAAGTTAGTTTGATGATGGGCACTGGCGTCCTTTATCATATCCACAGGGGAAATTTGTTTTTCTATAAAAAAAAATTCCTCCTTAACAACTGTTTTCAAGTAATAACCAGTGTCTTTAGGAGGTTTCTCTAAGTAAAGCGCTTTGTTTATTCATTCATCGATGAATGATTTGTTCATTTCACATGTAAAATGGATGTTTCAGGAACTATGCTAGGCATCATAGTTTTACAGATAGGGTAGAAATCCCTTCCTTTCTCTCGTACCCAGTAGGAAATAAAGACACGTGGACAGATGTTGTTATTGTCATGGAGACATATGCACAAGATACGGGATGACCCCCACGTAACCTTATCCCCAAAACGTCAAAGCTCCGTGTTTCCTCTGCGCAGTGGCCTGACTCACGCCGGGTCCGTGTTGCACGTGCTTCTCCCAAGACCAGGCCTGCCAGTTTACTTGTATGCTCACCAAGAGTCATAGTCTTTGCTGCAAATTCCATTTATGCCCGTCACACCAGATGTTATGCTTTTATAATTTACTGAAAACTATATGAGTGAAGAAATACTTGCTAGTTCTTTGAATACTAAGTTTAAAACTAAATGTTTCGAGAGACCAAAAAGACAAGTTGGTTGAAAAATATTTGTCTGGATGGCTCAAAACAACAGAAATCTGTCCTCTCACAATCCCTGAGTCTGGAAGTCAGGGACCAAGGTGTCAGCAGGGCCATGCTTCTTCTGGAGGCCGCGTGAGACAACCTGGTCTTGTCTCTCATCATTCTGATGGTTGGCTTCAACCCTTGGCATTCCTTGGCTTCTGTGATGGTCACATGTCACAATGTTGCCAGTGACATCTTTGTATATATGTACCTTTGTGTACTTTTGTCATGTTTCAGTAGGATAAATTCGTTAATTAGAATTTCTGTTGAATGAAATAAACTTCAAAAATTTTCATATAGCTAAACTACTTTGCACAAGTATCTCTATTGCCATTTGGTCTCCTTTTAAAAAATAATTTCCCAGCAAAATTTCTTTAAACTCCATGCTAGTAAGCTTAGCATCATGCTAAAGATGTAATGTTTAGGAGCCAGATTGTTGAATTATAATTTTAACTTTGCCAGTTACCACCAGTACAACATTGAATGAATTACTTACCTTCTCTGTTAAGTAGAGGTTTTATTAACACAATAAACCCTTGTGGGTTTTTGTGACATTAGGTAACAATTTCCTAAGTTCTTAGAAAAGTTGCTGACATTTAAAGCAATAAGGTTAAAGGTTAAGAGTAGTGGTTAGGGAGGGGAGAAAGGGGAGGGGGTGGGAGAGGAGGGGGGGGAAGCTAAATATAAGGTGATGGAAAGAGAACTCACACTGGGTGGTGAACTTATTATACATCAAGGTGACAATGCACTGTAGAATTGTATGCCTGAAACCTATGTAATCCTTGCTAACAGATGTCACCCCAATAAGTCTAACAATAAAAATGAATTTAAAAAAAAAAAAAAAACAA
>PVJL010000457.1:0-131147 GCA_004026885.1 Lyroderma lyra | reverse complement strand
AACTTAGCTCCACTACTGTATGTCCTCAGCTAATATACTTAATATTTCTGTGCTTTTGTTTCCTGACATGTAAAATAAGGATCATAGTAGGATCTATCTTTCAAGGTTCTCCAATTGATTACATGAGTCAGTATATGTAAGGCACTAATCAGAGGTTCTGGCACAAAATAAGTATTTGGTGGTCATTATTGTTATAGAAGTGAAATTTACTACTGAAGGTAACACTCACACTTCAAATATATAGCACATTCCATTGTTTTATGATTTGTTTTTTCAAAGATGGCACAAATTGCACATTTGTATGTCAGTAACTATTTGAATTTAAAATTTTTATAATTTTATTTTTAAACTTTTTTTTTATAGATATATTTTCATGCACAACAGCTTCAAAAAGAAAAAAAAATAGGCGTATATTCTTGTATTTCTGTAATAATAACTAGGAAATCTCAGCTATAATATTTTATACTTTGTATATTTTATAAGACATTTTACCTAACTGATTTCATGAAACAACTTCTATGGTTAAATCAAACGAATAATCAAACTAATCTATTTCACTAGTGAAAGTCTTCAAAAATGTGAAATATGTATTAGTGGATTTAGAAGATAGTACTGAGTGTTTATAGTGTGTTAGGTTATCCTTCGCTCTCTTCTGTTAGTGATCTGTGTATGAAATGACCTGTGTGCTTACTTGGCTGCTGTAGCTTACCGTCTAGAGGTGCAAATGCAGAGGAAGAAAAAGAGAAAAGACAAATGAAATGTCAAAATCGGTTCTGATGTAGAGAATAATATTTAAATATATGCATGATATTAAAGCCAAAATAAGGGGAACTGGTAGATAGAGCTATAAGTAATTTAGCAATTACTCTGTGTCAGGTATTATAATACCATCTTTATTTTACTTGTCTAATTTAATATTAATAACCATTGTATCCCTTTAAAATGGTCACAACACTTTGATAACCATTCATTTATTATTTATTCTCCAGCTTTTTATGTTAGAAATAGAATTTTTTCTGTTTTCTTGTATCAGCAGCTGACATTTCCAATATGGCTTCATTAATTTTTTTAATTTTTTGAGTCGTGATTGGGCAGTTGGGAGAACTGTTGGGTACACTTAAAATGTTCCTGAATGACCTGTTTCTATATACCAGTGTCTACAAAGAGTGACTCTAGGGTACCAAATCCTATTAAGTAAAATCTAATTACTTAAATCAACAATTCAGAAGACTCAATAGACCTCCACTTAGGTACTGAGTAGAATAGGAAGCTTCTAGGTTTTTTTCTTTTTCTTCTTTTTGTCTTGTTCTAATCTATTATTTCTGTTTTCTAAATTAGATTTTAAATTAAACTATTTTTATCTCTTATAGTCTTACTCCATGCCCAATCCCTACAAAAATAACAGAAGCCAAAACAATAATAACTGTAAAATACAAATAAAAACAGAAAACAGAAATTGGCATGAGGGACATATCCCAATTTAGTCTTGCCTTAACAAGTCACACTTTCCCAAATATAAAAAATGTTAATAACAGCAGATAGATAGCAAATGGTTGATATACTCACCCAGTTAGATTCCCACAGTCAGAACAACCGTACGTGTCATCAGATACCTGTGGCCTCACTTTCTTAAATTCTACTAGCTTCCTGGGAATCCTCAATCTTTTTATACAGAAGTTAAAATTTTGAAATTTCAAGAGCATTCATGCTGCAATCCAGAATTTTCTCAGATTTTTCAAGTCCACCTTCAATATTTGTACCCCTGTTTATGTTATCTGAAAATTGATATAATCTCCATCCTATGTTTCCAGCCTACTGTGCAGACTGTATATGAATAGTTTCTTCATGGTGTGAGACAAGCTGAAGTGATATTTTTCCTGCATTCCTCCAGTAATACTGATGAAAGCTATTGTGTTCAATAGAATTTGAGAATTTTGGAGTGTTTATGTTTGTATGTTAGAGTAAGTGTTGGTGGTTTATATTGCACATGGAATGTAAGAAATTATACAAATGCATTCATGGTTTAAAATATATATCTCAGCAATACACTCAGGAAAGAGTGCTTATCTTTTCTTCTCATCTCAAGGTTTCACTCCTCAGGGTCTTCCCCAAAGCCCCGTGACCTCCTTGCCCTCAGCTTTCTGTAGGTCTTGAGTCTGTACTTAGGAACGTAAACAATCATCTTAGTTTATTTGTAAAGCCATTTATTTCTCTTCATCTTTTTAAAAAACTAATATTCAACTCTAAGAATCACTTTCCAAAATAAAAAGAGAATATGATAGCCAATAAAGGTATTTTGTTAAACATAATTTTCTCCTCAAAATGTTTAAAATTTAAACATTTAAAATTTTAACGTTTAAAATTTTTATTCTACAGTTTCCCTGCTGCATATTTTCTTGTTTAAAAATTTTTTTGATAATCTCTAAATAAGTCATAAGGTAACAGACAAACACACACACACACACACACACACACACATACATTCATTTTCTACTTCTATTAGATTCTTATGTAATTAAGTAAATGTTGGTGCCTTTCACAGATGCAATAATGGAAGAAAAACATTTACTAGGATGAAAGCATTACATTATGAGTTTGATTTTGGACATGATGTATTTGCTTAACTAAGTCAATCAATAAAATAATGTCCAACAGAAAGCCATATGTAAGACTATAGCTTACAAGTGGGTTCTTACCTATAGATGGATATGTGTCCACATTGAGCATTTATGTTGTACTTTAAGCCACAGTCCTGGGTGAGATTCAGTATGGTAACGAAATAAAATAAAATGAAAAGTGGTCTTTAGATGCAACATTGAGAAAATCCTACATTTAAAACTGCATTGAAGAGAATGAGTTAGCAAGGAATTCTTAAAAAGGATGATGCAAAGCTGTAAGAAGGAAAAAACTAAGGGTTTTTGACATCTTCTTGGATATGAAGACAAGTGAGTGTTTTGAGAAGGACTGAGAGGTCAAGGGTGCTGAACGCCTTTGTACCAAGACCTTCACGTGCAGAGATGCTGGGAGAAAGGATTCTAAGAGACCGAGGATAACTTGGAGGTAAAGAAACGTAGCAGCAGGTGTAGAAAAACGAGAACTATCCAATGCTCATCTATTTTAATTGTATAGATCGCTTTCAAAAGAAGTTGGATCAAAATAATAAATTTTAAGGTGGTCAAGCGAGTACTTTTAAAAGGAAAATTAAAATTGAGGTAAACAAAAACATTAAAAAGAGTTGGTGACTTAAGTTTTGAACGATAAGAAGAAGTGATATGATCATGACCATGAGCATAGAAGGAGGGACATCAATAAGAGGAGATAAAGCTCCACTGTAGTAGCTAGAAGACATGATGTGAATTCAAGGAACTTTCCTCAGAAGGGAGTATTCTTAATTTAATTGCCCGAGCCTTCAGTGACTTTGTTCACTTGAGACCCTTACATCCAATAAAGGTTCTTAATCAAGAGAGACCTGTGGGAAATGACTCCTCCCCCACTTGATGCATGAATGTGTTAGTCAGCATGTTTAACTCTTCCTCTCTGAATCATGGCTTTTGCTGAAGCTAATTGGACATTCCTAAGATTTTGAGTCTTGATAATGAAGGCAGAGAAGAATTTAATCTCGTTTATCACAGCAGTGATACAGTGAAATGGAGCATTTTATGCTACCTTGATTCTAGATTGTTGCCATATCTTGTTCCTACAGCTTATCAACTAAGACCGTAAAATCTTTGAAGCAAAAAGAAAAAAAAGAAATTACTAATTTATACCATTTAAAAATGCTGAAGAATATGATTAGGAATGGTGTGTGTGTGTGTGTGTGTGTGTGTGTGTGTGTGTGTATTCTATTACAATGTGTTTAACCTATTAATTCAATGTTGATATGAGGGCCTTTTGTAGACAGTCTGCCTTCAACATGTTAGCTGGAGTACCCACAGGTGTTTATAATGATGCATGTCTGTGTGTACGTGTGTATTCATGTGTGTATGAGAAAAGGTAAAGTTTAAGACCCAAGAAGGACAGAAAGACCAGTTACTCAACATAAATAGATGAAGAAATATAAAATCTCTGTAGGGAGAGAATGAATCACCGAGTCTCTGACACATTTCTTAGAGCTGAGTCAGTTCTTAGATTTAGCATTTTTAACTAAACATCAATTTGGCTATTAGCAGATTGAGGAGGGACCCTGATATGTTGATATAAAACCACAAATGTGTGCTATAACCTGCCTTCTATTCCCCTTTGAGGTGACCTGAGGACGTTCAAAAGAGTATGTTTGAACTGAGAAAAAAGAAAAATGTCCACACTCTAGAGGAAAAATACTAACTTTTGGGAGTGTGATTCTGAGCTAGCTAATTCCTGAGGATGCCAGACGCTGCGTACTGCACATATGAGCTTGATGATAAACAGAGTTTGACCAGAGTGCATCTCACACTCAGCTCAGTGCGGGGTGGAAACCATGATACCCATTGCTCTAATCCCTGTTTGCAATTGAAATAGAAGAATCCCCACTGTAGGTGGAGAAGAGCAAGATGAAGTTTGTCACTGAATCCAGGTTACCCTACAAAACACTCAGCAATGTGGTCCACTTCTGACCTACTAGATCCAATAGGGCACAACATTTTAATGACACATCTTAATAGTAAAATCGCAGATATTTATGGCAAGCAGACACATCACTGACAGTAATCACCAATTTTCCTCTGAATAAAAGAGACAAGATTAAGGTGGGAAATGAATGCTTGTTTTACTTTGTCACATCCAACCAAGTGTTATCTAGTTAAACCCTCCACAATGTTGGATGTGCCTAGTAGAACTCTATTATCCAGTGAAAATGTCATATTCAAAGTAGGCTCAACATAAACTAAAGCAAACAACAACAAGAAAACCGAGTAAATATTTCGGGTTCCAAGACACCCTCTAACGTACAGTATTCCTGCTGCAGAATAGCTCCATCCAGAGGATTCTGAAGAAAACTGAAGAGGGGGCATTCTCTAAAATATTATTATGTTGGAGTAGCAAGCTTGATTAAATTAACCATTGCTTTTTTTTTAAAGATATGTTCTCTTCTGTTATTAGCTAAGAGTGACCATTATGTTTTGACAATGCATAAATCAAGAATATGTTAATTTATACTTCTCTGTGATCTCTTTCTCTTGATTATTTTTCTTCTTTTAGCAGGCTATTATTTTCTCAAGAGGATTTACAAGTAGCATTCACTGGTCATGGCAAACCTTCAATTAGCTGCCTTTCATGCAGTATCTATTATTATCTCATTATCAAGTTTTCTTTTTGTTCTTCTTTTTTACTCTTTCAAGTTATTTATTTACTGCAATTGACCCACACCAAATTTTCTTTATTATTTTCAATGACACTTACATTAGCATTAACACATTTTTTTCATGAAATTTTTCTTGTAAGAGAAATCGAGCACAAAATATAAACACCATAGAGATTCAAAGAAACAAGCTCTGATGTGGGAAACTGCCTTACATGTTCTAGTTTTGTTTGCTCAAATGTACATCTTAGAATCTTGGTTTCCATATCTATAAAACTAAAGTCTTACTCTAGAAGGGTTTTAAGCTCTGCATATGGTGGATTTCTGTTTGGCCATGCTATTAAATAATGGATATAATACATTGATACAAAATATCAAATTTGAAATCAGTAATTGGCATTGGGCCTTTGTGAGTTCTTATAAAAATTAACTTATGTGTATCAGTTTCTTCATATCAAAAATGGAATCAATGAATCTAAACATTAATTATTATCTCTTTTAGAATGTATAATGATAATTTCTGCTACAATCTTAAATATTTATTGCTTGTTTCTTCTCTGCAGATATTAGGATTATTTTTCTATCTGGTTTGTGTACCTTTATTTCCACATGCCAACATCTTCAACATTGTGCAAAATACAGCCACAACTTGTACTTCATTAAATGTGCGTCTGGATTAATGAATGCTACTTCTATGTTGACACAATCAGTGTCACATCATAAAAATAGCTCAGTGACAGCACAACTAGGAAAGAAAGAAAAGGTTTCAGAAATATATTTTTGAAGGCTTGTAAGATTTCCAATGTAGTAAGGAATTGAGGAGTCAAAACTCTGGGTAGAGTGAAACTCAAATATGAACCCAGAATTTAGAGATGTTTTGTTCTGTTCTGCTTTTTGCCAGTAGATCTCAGAAGAAGCTAAGCACAAAGAAGCAGAGCTGCCAAGAGGCCAGACAGTGACAGCTGGAGTGAAGGTCAGCACAATTTTAAATATATATAATATTAATATATAATATAATTAAAGATGTGTTTATTCAGAAATAAAATAAATCATAATTCCTGTGTGTCATATGAAAATATTAGAAAGATTGATTTGATATAGTCACATAATGTACTAAAGAAAGTCAAGCTCTAAATGAAAATCAGAGAATCACCAATTGAAATGTTAGTTTGGGACAAAGTTTTAAAGCACAAATAGAATTTAGATATTTAAAAAAGAGTTCAAAGTCATTTAGGCATTCAGTTAATGGAATTGGGGGCTGGGTGGAGAGTCAGAACAAACGCTTACATCCTGATTACTTGGAGTTTGGGGTTCTAGACCAGAAAATATGCCCCCGTGTGATTAAAATCTTTCAGCACCAAGTAAGTAAGACACAACTACCAACTTTATTTATTCTCACTGAAAAATACTCCTTTTTACTATTGTAAGGTAGAGAAAAGTCTATAAAAACAAACCACGTGAATTGATGTTAAATATTTTTCATTATTAGAACATCCTCATAAATAAGCAATAATATAAGTCTTATTGTAAATATTATTCTCTCCCACGTCCATTTAACACCAAACTGGATGCAGTGAGTTGTGCTACTCGTACATAAGAAATACCACCTTGACTTTTAGACCTGGAATCAAACGTATTTACTGTGTTCTAAACATGATCCATTCCACATGTCTTCCTAGTCATTGCTAGAAAGAGGAAAGCCAAGGGCTTCACAAATTCACTTTACCTGATAATTTGTAAATTTTCAAGTCGTGTCTCATTAGTTTATCAATATAGAATTAAACCTCTACAACTTCATTACAGCTTTTCTTACTAATCCAGTTAACGTAGTACTAACTTTTGTCTTTTTAATTCATATGTTACTAATTATTTGGCCTATTATAGTTATATGTATTTGTTTAAAAGGTTTATTATTGTAGGTTTTATGTTTGTATATATCTGCCATTGGCTTTATAGGTATGTATGTTATTTACTTACATACTCTAATAATTTTAAATGTGTCAAAGAAAGAATGCTTTTTAGGATTTTTGTAATTCTCTTCTTTATTAGTATCAATGTAAAATATATTTATATGTAGGTAGATATAAACAAAATTTTTTTTTCCCTTAAAGCTAAAAATTGACTGGCCAATATATATTCCAACTGAAATTTACTTTTGAACTGGTTGGTTTAATAAAGGAGTTTATTTTGACATTTACCACTTTAAAAAACACATCTACGGTAATTACAAGAGGTAAGATTAGAATCATGTTGTTTATTGGACGTGTCCAGGGATAGGTGAAACATATACTATAAATGGATTTGCTGATAGTGAGAAGTTCGCAAGGCTACTTTACACATTAGTGACTATTTCTAACTTATTTTATGCTCTCTCCAAAGTTCTTTTGGATAATACGCTTTATTTTTCCTTAATTAACTAAACTTACTTTATAATTTTATGTACTTAGGTTCCAAGGGGGAAAATGCTCTGATCAGTATGTTTCAATATTACATGTTCACTTTAAGCCCACATTACACTTGGAAATATTAATAAATATATGATATTCAAAATAAGATATCTTATTCTATTTTTGTTTTTAATATTAAGGTGTTGACGCAAGCAAACAATGTAATTAGAATATAATATTAAAAATTCCAGGTGAATTAACACAAAAGTATATTCACAATTATAAAATATGTACCAAGAATTGACACTCAAGTGACTTATTTTCGCAAAATAAGTATTATTTTATTAAAATTTGAATTCAGACTTCCTGAATATGTTCAGTTCACCTGCTAATTTAGGGCCAATGAACATTAAGTAATAGAGTCTACTAATGTACGAAGCTGGAACAACACTCCCTAAATGGTTTGAATTATGGTTTATATCATTGCTGGCTTTTTCTCAGGGACAAAAATCCAAACAGGAACTAATTTTCAAAATAAGAAATGCCTAGACTTACGGTTATTCTGTGTGGATTTAATAGTAAATAAGTTAGTTTAAATATGTGAAAGTCAGTTTACGTAAGCTGAGCCTGGGTACTGTGACTTTATTCTAATTCTTTAAGCCTCCTGTTTGACCTCCTAACCTACACTCTCAGCAGATGGTCTGCCTCAAACAGAGGGGACGAAATGAATCAATACTACTGAACTTCCCGTAATTATACATATAGCGTAGATGAATCTAGTAGTTCTTTCTGTTCGTCTCGTATTTACTACCTCCACCTGTGGCCTTTATCCAGTCTACTGTTTTTCTCTTTAGTACCATCACCCCACATTCCTGTATTTCAACCTTTCCCTTATATCGTCTTTCTGAATACACACACAGAAAACCTCTTCAGTCTGTGCCTCTCTCTAGTCATCACCTTATTTTCTTCTTGTTATATCCAAGTTCTTGTGCAAAAGACTCCACTCATCTTTTGAGCTTTTCAGAGATTAGAAAATTGAGGCTCAAAGAGGTGAAGTAATTGGTTATATCAAGAGGGATTCACTCTCGAAGAGACTTTTGGGTGATGACAAAGCCTATTCTCTTGAAGTCACTCAGAACAATGGAAGTTTCCTTAAGCAACTGCTCACTGGCCCTCCTTAACTAGAAAATCCACCAGCATCTCCAAACTAACATTTTCATAATGAATTCAGCCTCAGCCTCCTAATCCTTCAATTCCCAGCCACTGTGGACACTAACTGGTGCCCACGGTTATGTCACATTTCGGCATAATCTTGTTACCCGTTGCTCCCACAGCCCTAAACCTGTTGAGGTGCCCACAAGTACAACACACTGGCTCTCCTCACTCAGCCTTTGAATTTGCCAAGAAAAACATGCTTTTCTTTCTCTATTTCTTCTCTTTGTAACGACATCATGGAAAACCCAATTGCCCAGACCTCAATTCTGCATGCCATAAGCCATTTTATTGGTATATCTTCTCAATTTTAGTTAAGTAATATGGCTTGAGTCTGTCTTTTCCTCCGTGTTTCCATTACTTCTTGGTTAAGTTGGCTCTACTTTCTCACCTAGACAATTGTGTTATACTGCAAAGAGGTCTCCCTAAACTTGCCAGAATATATCTGTCTGTATTCTTACTAAACATATTTTCCCCTAAAATTTAATCATCAGTTGTCATTCTACACTCTCAAGAAAACTTTAATTTTTTTGTGGCATTTGTGTAATAGAATTCGCACTCCCCGGTGCTTCATGGAAGGCTTCATATCCACCGCTCACGGCCTCAGACTTGGGCCTTGTTTCTTCCCGTCCTTCACCACTGAGATGCTAGCTCTAAACTGCTTTTATTGCCTTGAACTTCCCTGACTGCTCCATGTCTCCTTCCCTTTACTGAAGCTGACCCTCTGGCAGAAACGCTGCTGTGGCTCTCATGTACGCTTTCTCTGGGACACACTTCCTCCTCCACTACCTCCCGTAAATCTGCTGATGGTCAACCTTAGAACAGTGCTAGGTTAACCAGAGAGAAAACGTCTCTTACTCATTAAGAAGGAACACACCAGCCCCTTTTGAGGACGCTTTTGAGTGCTTTCCTGATATGTACCAATGCACTATGGCGTTGCACTTCCAGGTATGTCTGTCTTCATCAAGAATGAAGTCCCTTGTGGAAACCTTCAGGAGGCTTCAACAGCTTTTCTTTGCCTTGTGCCTACTGCTGTCTCTGATATATATTTCATACTATGTTTGATATTTTGTTAAGCTTTATTCTGTAATTTGTACTATTTTATATATAAATAAATAGTATAAATCTATAATTGATCATAGTATTTTACTTCAGGATTTGGTTTTATAGAAAAAAATTTAAGAAATAATTGACTGACTTCCTCAGTTATTCATATCTGGAGAAAAAAGCAGCTTATGATTCAGCTGTAATATTTCCCCCAAATATATTTCATTTACTATGCAATTTTATTATTATTATTAATTATTATTTTTGGATAGTTCCCTGGCTGGGAATAGAACCCAGGTTGCAAGCATTGAAGCCTCGCCACTATGCCACCAGGGAACTCCCCTACTATGCAATTTTATTTAGCTTACCATAATGTCTAGAACAAGTGGTTGTGACTGATTTTATATTGTAGTCTTAAAACTTCATAGCAAATCTCACCTCTAATTTAAAAATAACCTCCAAATAATCTTAAGAAATATGATATTGTTATCTTAATTAGAAAAATGCATTATGAAGCACAATGTAATCTTATACAAAGCACAACTTAAAAAACTTATTACTATTTTTAGAGTCTTTTTACTAAAAAGGAGCTACATTATTGAATAATTGAGTGGTCATTATGAAGAACACAGAGAAAACAATAGATGTGAAACTTTTAATACATAAATCCATGTGTTGCTCTTAAAGTATGTTCTTATTTATTTTATTGAAAAATAGATAGAGACTTAGCTCCAAAATAGGAATTGGAATTATTTTAAATGTAAAATAAAATAAAATGTCCCTATACCTCATTTAACTTATCAACTAAACAGGATAAATATTACCAATACCTATATCCTTGAAAAATACTTGCCAAAAAATATGGATGTAATGAAGGTACAAAACATAAGTTTTTCTGTTATACATTTTCTTGAAAGATAGGTATTGCCCTTATTTGAAAAGGTGTATGTTTAAATCTCTCAGACTAGTGCAGAATTCGGTTTTTGATGTACATTAAAAAAATAAATAGGAAAGCAAATTTCCTACAGAAAGGATTTTTTTCTCCATCTAATAGCCAGGTTTACAAATAAAATTCTACTAAGTCTTTCCGAGAGTCAGAGAATGTTCTTTTTTTGGTGAGGTGGGGTAGCTCCCTGGCTGGGAATTGAACCCAGGCCTCAGCGTTGAGAGCACTAAAGCCTAGCCACTACACCACCAGGGAACCCCCTTTCTCATTTTCAAATACTGTTCAGATGGTTTCCACTGGTCCTTTAAAAAGAATATAATAACAATGCCTATTTTGTTTCAGAAAAAAATGTATCCTGAAGATTAAACATCCATATTTAATTTTGTACAAATATGAAGTTAATAATAAAAATTCTAAATTTTAAAAATACCCATTATTTCTTATAAATGCATTTGGAAGTTCAGAGTTATAAATTTACTCAAGAGAAACAATTTTTTCTTAGATTTGACTGTTTACAAAGAGGATACATTTTTCGTAATTTTAATTCATTTCAGAATTTCAGTAGTCACAATAAAGACTCTATCCTAATTATAAATTATAGCATAATTACTTTTAGCTAAATAACAAGGGATTAGAATGTTTTTAGAGAATTGTATCAAAATAAATTCCCTCTGGTTTTCTTTCAACAACATTTCCTCATACTCAGCTGCTTAGCATTCTTTGTGCAAGAATGCAGACTTGATTAGAGCAGGCTAGATTATGATTTTCTCTTTGAAAGAATATTTATGCTTATTATGTGAAATTTTTTGCTGTATTGCGTATTAAAGATTGTCTCCAGTGCTTAGGCATTTGAACCTCTAGATAGCTATCAAAATAATTACTAATAAGAACTTGGTAAATGCACAATTGAAGGCGGTTTTGAGTTCTTCACTTCCTACTTCTCTGCCATCCTCCACCTCTAAGGTTTTGACAATTTATTTTTACAAACTTCCTACTAATTAATGTAGCATAAAGAATTTTAAAAATGTTTAACTAAACATGAGTCTTCCAAACTGATACAGCCCTTCTTTAGAAAAACTGTGTATCTGTGGTTGAAACAGGAAAACTTATAAAATATTTAACAGTAATATGACTCATTAGGGATTTTCTAGTTAAAAGCATCACATTTGACAATATATGGGAATCCATGCCCCGAACAGCTGTGCTTTCATTTTGAAGCCTTGATGTGACCAGGTAAGTTGTCCCCTTCAGCTCCTACAGAGTCCGTCAGACCTGGTCTCCACTCCATTAAGTGGGCAAGGAGATGACCAAAGAGGAGAAATGGTGATTTAGAAAGATCATATTCTCTCCATCTATAATTAGGATTACTATAATTTGGCACCTTTAATGTAATAGTAATACTAATAAGTAACTATATTTCATACCACAATCATGATTTTGCCAACTGCTTTTATGTACATTAAATCATGTGAATATCATAATAAATCTGTGAGTCATTAGTACAGTCATAATTAATATCAATGAAAATATATGCATTGCAACAATATGGATGGACTTAGCAGGTCTTATGGTAAGAGAAATAAGTAAGACTGAGAAAGACAAATAATGTATGGTCTTACTTAATGTGGAATCTAAAGACCAGAATTACAAACAAAACGGAAGTAGACTCATAGATACAGAGAACAAACTGATGGTTGACAGATGGGAGGGGGTTTGCGAGGTGGGTGAGAAAGGAGAAGGGACGAGGAAGGACAAATTGGCAGTCACAAAATAGTCATGGGGATGTGAAATACAGTACGGGACATATAGTCAATAATATTGTAAAAACTATGTATAATGTCAGATGGGTACTAGACTTATCAGAGGATCACTTCATAAATTACCTAAATGACTAACCACTAAGCTGTAGACCTAAAACTAATATGAAATAATATTGAATGTCAACTATACTTAAAAATATGACATGTATAATAAAAATTTATATATAATGCACATGAAGTTAATTTCAAAAATGTTAAGCATACATTTTGTTGAATTTTTCCTAAACTTACGTAACTACTAAGATTAAGATATGGCGTAGTTTCAAACAAGAATCAGCTTCCGTGAACCAGTTGGTAACCATGCAACATGACGATTGTTTTGATGTCTAATAGCATACATTTCAGCTTACCTGTTCTTGAACTTCATATAAACAGTATGTACTGTTTCTTGTGTTTGTTTCTTTCATCCAATATGAAACATGTGACATGAATCTATCCTATATGAGTCATGGGGATTGAAGACAGATGACAAATCACTATCACAACAACAATAACTTTTTGTCTGAAAATTATGATTTGTGTCTTTAGATGATGTTCACAACACTTGGGATCTTCCAACATATATATTCTGAATAACTGCCTATAGATCATATCAATGTTCACATGATTGTATACTGTGTCAATATGTATTTAAAATCCTATAGAAATTTAAAAAAAGCTTTCATAGAATACAAATCTCTGATATTCTAGGTTGGTTGTTTAGTTTGTCACCTGCACTACTGTGAGTTATCTTTTACAAAAAGAATTTTAGCTGTAGAAAATTTTATTTCAAATTGAGCAATAAAGAACCCACTTTAGCCTCTAGGTAGACAGATAATGCTTTAAAAATGCAAGTATCTTTAACATATGGATTTTGAGTAGCAGTAGGTTAAGATTTTGCTTTAGACCTATAAAATAAGCATATTTGAATCTCTGGGGAGTACAAAAATAATCAGATTCTGATAAAAATAAATGCTTTTAAAAACTTTTTAGAAAGAACTCACTTATTAATTTTTTTTATTCTAATGAGGATACAATCATGCCACCATCAAATATTTAAAATTGAAATGCTATAAATTGCTTCTTTAGAGAAAACCTAAAGATTTCTAATAACTAAATAGCACTCTCCCATGTGTTGCATGCATCAAGGGTGCCCTGAAAATACATTTAGCAAGTGCAGGCATGCTGCCCAGCAGATCAAAGGAGATAAGTGCTAATACATGCTGCTTCCTGCAGAGCTCAATCTCAGCGCTTTACCAAAACCTGAAAATGGAAAGCAAAACAATATTCTTCTGCACGTCAGTAAAATAAATGCATTTACAGATTTTTATACAACTTTAAAAGTGTCATTGACTGTATTAACAATAATTAATTATGGTATACATATTTCAGAAAAAAATCCATTTATTAGTTCATAAAAGCAATATGAAAACATACAGCTAAGAAGAAAAACCAGCTTCTTCAGCTGAAAAATAAATTTTGCCACCGAATGATGCTGCTTTGTGACCAAAGACTTACAATTTATATCTGTATTTGAGGTGTGTGAAGCTGCCCCATTTTCCCCTAAGAGTTCATAGAAAATGCTTTCCATCTCAGGCTTTCACAGCCCCACGCGTTTTGCAAACCCTACCGGCACTTAAACAGGTTGCTGTCAAACTTTCCAAATGTTTGTGAGCCTTGTGGCAAAAATTGGAGCTTCTGTGCCAGTTAAAGTGATACTTGTTTGTATCCAGTGCATTAAAAGAGTAATGTATAGCTCAAAATACTCAGAATTAAAATAAGTTAAAATTCATTGGAATTTGGAATTCATTGGAGATTGGAAGGCTGAAGGTTATAAAACATAAGCAAAATGCTTGATATTTAGGTAGATTGGGAAGTCAAAATTTAATATCTATATTTACAGTTATATACACTAGGTAACGAAGCTGAGAAAAACATTTAGAATTTATATCCAACACTTACATTTGTACCTAATGCACTTAAAATAACACTCTTAATTTTAATGTGTGAGTTTTATCTATATGGATTAACAACAAGGAATGGTGACTTTCTGAATTAAGTATAAATCTTTAAATTTTTATATTGTGATCGTAAAGTAAGCTTATCTATCAAATTAACATTCAAATTATGACCTAATATATTTATAGTTGAAATTTAGTCTTTTATTGTAAACTTACTAATTTAATTTTTATTTTATTTATTTTTAAATTTATTTTTATTAAATTTATTAGAACATAAGACATTTATCTAAAATAGTTATAAAAACTGTGTACTTTTGTGGTTGTTATAGAAGATAGTAATTTATTCTATTTCTCTTAACCAATTTAAAACAATAATATATTGCAAAAAAACGATAAAATTCTATTTTGGGGGCTTATAAAATTAAGATACAATATACAAAACCATACCATGAAGGAAGAGAATAAATTAATTATGTAATCAATAGAATTAAGGAAATGATACTATACGGGCTGTTCAGAAAGTACCCAGTCATGTACTATGAAAAATAGAAGAATTTATGGCTGGGTTTTTTCCTGACATAACAAACTTGAATCCAAAGGAAGAAAATGAAGATAACCAGAGATGTTAAATAAGATTATATATGTAATTTTGTTCTCCTTTTTCTTTTTTGTTTTTAATTAGTATTCTCTTGAATAAATTCACTAGAGATCACGCTTTCTTTTATCTTACCTGTTAAATGAGATTGGAAATAAGATATTCCACTTGATAAAAACTGCTGTGAGGATATACTAAAATGGTGATCCTTAAACAGAAATAAGTAATAAAATTATGTCTTGTGATGTTTATCATTTTCAAATATGTAATAATTGACTCCATCATTTGGGCAAAAAAGAAGCTCACATTTTAAAAGCCACAATAATGAATAAGATACAATCAATATATGTAAATAGTTCCAATTATTTGAACAAAACTTCACACATTTCTAATTAATTTTATGTTAATTGATGCTACAGATAAACTGTGTTTTGATATTTAGCTTTTGTAAGAATGTATTTAATCAATTAATTATGGACACCAACTCTAGTACGGATATCAGCAGATTGTTTAATATCCAAGAGTTGCATTTTTATTTCTTTTTAATTTCAAAACTGTGGGTGGTTGTGGTTCCTTGTTAACTTACAATGCAGCTTTTTTTTTTTTTATTTTTTTTATTTTTTTATTTTTTATTTTTTTACAATGCAGCTTTATTTAACTTATAATTCTATGTTCAGCATGGATATATGTTTGGTTAATTATAATTATAGGACATCTTGTGCTGATGGTATAACTGGCAATGGATAAATCTAACATTAATTGACCTCATCTTGTTATAAACTAGATTATATTAACTATCAACTAGTAATAAAAATGCTTACCCGTCTGAAGAAATTTCAATCTCTTGGACACCAGTGTGTCATTTATTGAATTACTCAACTCATTCCAACTCTAGACACTTATATTTTAGAAGTTCAGGGCCTAAGAACACACACACACACACACACACACGTAAGTATAAGAATGTATATATTCACATACATACATATGAATATAAAATAAAAACATACAAGATTATACATGTATGTATATGTGCATATATGTATAAGTACATGTATCAGAAGTTACTTATTCCATCCTATTCATTATGTGTTCCAAGTTCTTTTTCATTTTATCTCAACATGTGAACCCAGCATAATCTTATAATTAGCAATATATAAATCATATAATCTAAGATCACGTATTTATTTCCTCTTGCTTTGCTGCCAGTTATCCTTGGATCAGAAACATAAAGTCTGTGAGCCTTTATTTCATCATTGAAATAATAGAGGTAACATGAATTTTAATCCACAGGATCCACATTAGAAATTGGTAAGATTCTACACGTGTCAGAATCCTAATGAATTTCCTGAGTGATTGATAACAGGAATTCTTGTTGGGCCAAAATTGGCAGAGACTGAGCTCAAGACTCCATTTTAGGTGGTGACACAAAATTCTCTTCCTGGTTACCAGGTGGAAAGATAGATAAAAATTCAGATAAAATTTAAAATACAATACACACTGAGGTCTGTGTTGCTGAGTGTTTAAACCAGGGTCATGGCACCAAAAAGGAAGAGAAGGGGAAATACTTACGGGCTATTGACTGGGTGGGAATAACTTTTCCTTTTCTTAGATATGTGATCATAAGAAGTGTCAAGAAAGACCTCAGTGACGGAGATCAGACCGTCTGTACAGTAGGGTACACTTGTAGCTCAGTGTGTCATACAATGCGTCCACATGTAGTGATTCTGCTTGAATGTTTACATTTGTATTTTATGTACTGTCGAGATAGTTTTAGATTTTGTACCCCTGTAAGCCCCGAACTATCCACCATAAACGTTCCTGATAGAATAGAATAGCAAGCATATTGGACATTCTTACAATGTAAGCAGTGATTGCAACTGCTGGTTTTGTTTCGAACTGCCGAAGTCATTACTTCTCTGATTTCTGGCTCTTGGCAATAACGGAAGCCTGTGATGTTAATAAATTGAAATTTAGTTGAGCTGACTTAATAGGACTGGACTGAGAAATTTAATGATGTTAATTTTTCTTAAGAAAGTGCATGCTAGGAAAAAAATGTTATGCCAGTTTTTTTCTTCTATCAAGCACTAAAATAAAAGGCCTAATTATTCAGTAAGACTGAGAAGAGTGAAGAGAGTTAAGATTTCAAAAACTAAATATGCAAAAGGAAAAAAATGGATATTTCTGTCTGAAGAGTAATTGGGTTAAAGAAATATGCAAATATCCTTGTTTTAGAGTGGTTGATAAATCCCTAAGCTCTAATGTGGTTGCCAAAAATCTAAGTAAACTTCATTACTACATAATAGAACAGCTCAGCTTTAAAATTGGTCAGCTTATTGATTTTAGTGGCAAGGGATTGGAATGTATTTTCTTTGTTTGCTGTTAATTTTGTGCCTTCTGAAATCAATGTTACTGCCAATGGAGAGTTATATATGCACGTATTGGTATAATCAGACATAAAATGAAGTGTGGGCTCTTGAGGTGTTGATGACAAATGGTAAAAACAGCTCTTGAATATTCTTTTTCTAGTGCGGAGAATAAGAGTGTAGGCTACTTTGGAACTTTTATGATTTTTGTTGTACATTTTCAACAAAATTGATAAATTTTAATTCACTCAGCAAAATCTCACAGTCTAGAACTCATTGGTTCAATCTGTGTATATTTTTCACTTTTGCCCTTTCAAATGATCAAAATCAGACATAATTTCACAGGAAGCTTTACTCAGATTCCTACATGTTCCTCTTTAAAAAATACACTGTCCTCGTCCCAGTCAATTCTAAAATTTTGTCCCAGTACCCACACAGGCCTCTTCTGAACTCTCTGCTGAGTGCCACCTGTCCACATTCTGAATTCCCTGTATCGCGAGCCTCTCGTATAACTTTCCATGCTCTGTTCTTTATGGTTATTATCTTCATAGGCAGCAGTTGTTCAATTTTATATTTCATTCTTCAGGAAACAGTGCTACAGTGTGTTTAAAGTAGGTACAATCCTTATTAGTGTTTGAAATTTGTGAGCGTGGGGTAAGTTTTCAGTATGCCAGTTTTCATTCTTTATTCTATTTCAATTGATGTGTAAATTCACAATCAGTATCTGCTTTGAAATTATTAAAAAACAGAATCACATTTTAAAATTCCACATTTAAACACTTTGTAGAGGTAATGAGACATGACACAAAATGCTTTATTCAGCCAAACATTCTGGATGACAATCATATCAATTCAATATATTTTCTTATTGTTTTCAAAACAAAGGCGTTTTGTTTTCCTTCTTTAACATTTATTTTGTAATTAATCTAGGCTTCTCATAGATACTCTTTTATTTACAATTTCATGTATGCCCTTTGTTTTCATAACTAAATTGGAGTTTATGTGTCCCTCCCCCATACTTTGTATTTGGTGTGGAATCTACCAGTTTCCAATTCATAGGAGAAATTTGATTGTTGATTTATTGGTATTGTAAAAAGTCATCAGGAATGTCTAAGAGAAAGAACTCTGAATTAAAAAACAAAACAAAACAAAAAACTAGATGCTATTAGTGGTGATAAACAGACTATAAAATCATAGACACTTCCTAATCATTAGCTTCTTCATTTTATAAATATTAAAATAGGGCATGTCAAATGCTGAGGGTTTGAGAAACCAAGGTTAATTTAGGCAAATTACATGGCTGTAGCCTATGTCTATGATTGTCATTGTGATTTTAATACAAATATTCTTATTTCAAATTTGCTATAAATGTTATTAGATATATTAGAATCTCTTATTCTCATCCTTTTAAAGTAATATAACCAGTAGTTTCATTAATGGATGTTACATTTAGTTAACAAAATGACTTTTTAAAAGTAATTAATATTTAAGGAATTGGGTCAATAATATTATAATAATTATGTATGGTATCAGATGGGTCCTAGATATATCAGGGCAATTACTGCATCAGTTATATAAATGTCTAAATGTCTATGTTGTACACCTGAAACTAATAAGATACTGTATGTCAACTGTCATTGAAATATAAACATGTTTTAAATAACTAAAAAAGTAATTAATATCTAAATATATTTTTCTTAAAATTTTTTTTTGTTATTCTTAAATTTATTGGCATGACATTAGTTAGTAAAAATTATATAGATGCCAGGTCTTTCCTGACAACTTTTAAAAAATAAGTTGCTACATTTAAAAATCCAAGACACATATTTTTGTATAACCATTAATTTTGCTTTGAGTATTGTTATATTGTCCTCTTTTAGGTAAAAGTAGTAATTTTAAGTAATATTTCTAATATCTAAATAACTAAATTTTATATATGTGAAGTAACTAGTCAGAAGTAAAATGAATATAAAGCTAATGATTCTTTTAGTTTAATTAAGACCCTAAGGAAGAACAATTTAATTTGCTTGGAGAATTTCAATATGTATGCTTTTCACAGTTTGATTTTATTGACTTATATTAGAATTATGATCATTGTTATGCATATAATTTGCATTTTTAGTGCATGTTCTTACAGTTTCCCAGGAAGTATAGAAATGCTTAAATTTCATTGCTTTTAACTGACATTGTGAGTATTTTATAATTCTTATTTGAAAACAAGCTAAGAAAATGATCACATTAAAATTGGAAAGAGCTGAAAACTAATTAAATCCACCTGTATATATAAACTCATTCTATATTGACTTTTCTGTTTTAAACATCTTTTTCCTATTTTAAAAATACTTCTTAGAAACCAGGCTGGGAAGCATATTGCACAAGAGTATGAACATAAATTATCATTATCAGAAATGCTTCTGATTTCATGGATATTAAGAACATGATTTTGTTTAAAATTGATTTAAGAAATTGATCACTGGTGAATTCTAAAGTTATTTGAGAATAATAGGGATGTATTTGTTTGAATATCTTCACCTGCATTAATTTAAATTATTTTGTGGGGAAATATGTTAGCATGTTCTTTGAATATACATTTCAAGTCGCTTTATTACATTTTAATAAGTTGATATTTGTCAACATTGAAGAAGCAAGGAGCTCCTTGACACCTTTGCCCACAATAGCTGACCTGACCATATAAGAACTAATTTATTCGTTTTGAGAGAACAGAGTTTGGGAGAGGATGGGAATCCCTTAACTGCAAAACTGCATTCTTTTAGAATCCTGCTTCCAAAATGTGTGGGAGTTTGTTTGAAATCTAAATAGCAGCTATTATGATGGAGCTGGCTGTAGCCTTTTATAGCTTTTTATCCTTTATGACTGCTCTGTTACCTACAGCGTGCCCGTGAAGTGCAGAAAAAGTTCACAGCAGATGATTATGCCGAGGCCGCGAGCCACTGGGGTGTGAGATCATCTTCGGAGACGAGAATGAGTGTCTCTGGCAACCAGGTGGGAATCAAAGGGGAGTGATTTCTTTAGTCAAGTTTAACGTCTAAGATACACCTGAGGCTATATCTCTTTATTATTGCTGAAATCCATACTTTTGATCATTTGGTTTCGTGTTAGTAAGGTTATATTTTTTTTTCTCTTTCACTTATCCTTGCTCAGTTAGTAAAATGGAAATTATCAAGACAATGTGTAGAACAGTCAATCAAAATACTATAGTTTTCAACATTGGCACCTTCATGCAAAGATTAAGTGAACAAGATGATTCTTTATTAAACTTTTGAAGTCCATAGGCTGGGGTCCAGTGGCCTTGGATTTTTTCACCTTTCTGGACAAGATGCCATTAAGGAAATAAGTGTGCCACACGTAGAGGAACACTACGGGGTATAGAAAATCGTTATAATAGAACAAGTAAGAGCACATTTACTCAGGGTTTGTGTTTTTATTTAAAAGTAATGTTGCTAGAAGATAATTTTACTTAATCAGGATCAAAGTTCTATGCCAAATTTCTTCTTGGTATGGGAAACACTTTTAACTCATATAGTACATGGTATATTTTACACCTCTAATTTAAAGTGGAAGGATGTTTTAGTGGCTATTTATGAAATCTTTCAAATTATAATTCGATATTTACTTTTATGTATTAATTTACCTACAATAAACACAACCAGTGGGTTCTGCATTGCTATTTTATAAACTTAATTGGTTGTAATATGTTCAGTTTGTGAAACCAATGTAATTGTATCACTATTATACAGAAGGTGCCAAAAAAATGCATACGCATTTTTGAGAAAGGAAGAAAACTGTATTAAAATTGTAATACTCAATGTATACCAATAACAAAAGATGACTACAAGTCACATTTGACTTCTGCAATGACAAGGGGTGCTCAAAGTGGTTACTATCAGTGTCCAGACACTTCTGATTACAGCGAACTACTGCTTGAGCAATGGTGACTGAAGCATCCACGTATATCAGTACATATACTGTTTCAGTTTCTTCCCGAAGTACCATCAGTGTTAGTTTTTGATGGTACACCACATCCTTTAAGGTCCTCACGGGTAGAAGTCAAGGGGTGTTAAGTCAGGAGAATGTGGGGAAACTCAACATTCTCGAATTTCAAATTCCACTTCAAAATTGTCTTGTGCTCCTTGAACGGCAGCCATGCTGCTGCCATTTGCTTTGACTGTCCTGCCTGTCACATGGTGATGCTAGCATTCACTTGGTCAATGCCATCCTTTGAGCGAACATCATATTACACATTGCTACTGTAATTCAACTTTGAAAAGAAATACATAGATAACATCGCTTAAAATGTGTATACATTTTTTAGCACCCCCAGTATAATCAAAGAATATGGCCAATATCTTTCAGCAGGATGCAGCCTATTTCTAGTATTTGTGACATCACCACAATAAAATCATATAGATAAATTTATACTGTTTTCTTATCACATTCAAATGTGACATTGTAAGGAATAATTATTTGCATTCAACTCTCTACTTACCATAAACTTGAAGAAAATTTCACTATTTTAACATTAACATTTTATAAATCTTTCCAAGATTGGTTTAACCAGAAGGTATTTTTAACCAAATTGAGAAGGATTGAAATCCACATGACATCACTTCAATATGTTGGAGCAAATTGAACTGGAATCATTTATTTAAGCGTATATTCAAGACCATTCTCAAAACATATACTGCTATAGAAACAAGATTTCTCAGAGTCTGTCTTGATTGTTAACATTTTAAGTTGTCTGAGAATGGATTTCATTTTAGCTCACTTTGAAGAATCCTGTAAGGTGACATTTAGTCCTTATGTTCTGAACGTGGTGATTGTTGATATCTATTGGATATTTTCAAGATCACTTTAAGAGGTCCATCACAAAATGACAGTATTTGTGAAAAAGATCTCGAAGTTTAAAACAGTATGTTATTCCTTATACCCAGAATTGTTCGTGTTTCTTCAAGTCTTTTACATATGTTTCCACAGGACTTTTATAAAAATTAATTTTTCTTTATGACAATGAACATACCCTCTTATATTCTATAAGTAAGTGTTTTGATTTTTTCAGTTAGTATGAATTTGATTTTATGGTGCTGTGTGTTAGGAGCCATGGCTAAAATGATTTTTTTGTAGGAATTCATATAATTTACTATTATAAAAAATACCGGGATGCCAAAAAATGTATACACATTTTAAGAGTTATTATCTTTGTATTTTGGATGCTGATGGTAGCCACTTTGAGTACCTCTTGTGATTGCAGAAGTCAAATGTGACTTGTATTCATCTTTTTGTTATCAGTATAAATTGAGAATTATAATTTTAATGCAGTTCTTTTGTCTTAAAATGTGTATACATTTTTTGGCACCCTCTGTATTATAAGTGAACTTAAATATATAAATAATTTTCTACTAAGAATATAAAGCATTTATCTCAAAAATCACACATTTTTAGCAATGTCTACATATTGTTCCCAGAGGATACAGACTGTGTGTTGCCACAGATGTAACCAACATATCAAGACTAAATATTACAGAATGGTGAAAGCTAAAATCTAGAAACATGAAAAAGTTTCAGTAGAATAGAGGCAGGTAATATTAGGATGTGATTGGATTGGATAACTAAGCAATGCACACTTGTCTCACTGCATATGAAGGCAAAGTATGTCTAGGAATTCAGTTAAGTAGCTAGGACAGATTCACAGAGCCTCAGGTAAGGGCTACTTTCAGAGTTGCTTTGGGGAAAAGAAAATGAACATGACTAAAACGAACCACCGGATTTAACTTTCTTGTTAGACACATGAATCCTACACACACACACAAAAATTATGTTTTTAAAATGCTATCATTCAGGCAATTATAATGATGGACTATGCAATGTTTCCTGGATAAGCAAGGAAGAGAAATAATGAAAAGGGTAAGGGAGAGAGACAAGACAGTGTAGTCCAGAGACCGACAGCCATGAAGAGGTCCACAGCTGTGCAAGTGCAGGTCTTGAACAGTGGTGATGCATCAAATGGGCACTGGAGATCACCAAAGAGACTTGGAATTCTTTTTAAAATATCAACAGACAATTGCTCTCAAAATGAGGAAGAAGGAAAGTTATTACAGATGTGGCAGTCAAGAGAGTGATGGGTAAGATTTTGAAGAGAGAGTTCTCACTCTGAGGCAAAAGTAATAAAGAATAATGACAAGGGTTTCAGTCAAAAGAATGTCTTCGCCATCAAAGCAAAAATTGTCATCGTGGAATGAGAACACATAGTTTGAGAGAACACACAGAAGGTGGAACGTTTGATAAAGATAAATGTCCTAAGCAATAAGTGGGTGAAGTTTATTGGAATGTGTAATTGTTTGTTTGCAGAAGGAAGGGATAATAATCACCTGGCAATGGCAAATTCAAACCCAAAAGCATCTTTGTGAAACCTCTTGGTCATGAGATCTGGGAAGCTGCAGTGGGCAAGCAGGTGGCCTCTCACTGACAGGGCTGTTTGAGGTGGTATTTTGCAGCCACACTAGGTGCCAGTTTTCCATGAAAATACAGAAGAGTGTGTTGTTCAGCAGAGCATAAGCTTTTAAGAAGAGCCCTCAAGCTGTGGGACAGAGGCAAGGCGACTGGCCTGGTGAAGCTACAGAATCGCAGGGTGGTTCAAGTGTGGTAACAGATGACTCAGACGTGAGAGACCAGCAGGAACGCAAGACAGGAGTAGCATTCTTGAGTCTCTTTGAGGAGGAAGAAAAATCGTGACTTTTAAAATGTTTCACCTCATATTTTAAGTGATTTCAGGAGTTGTTGGGATGACTTATGAACTGCCACTTCGTAGAACGTGATTCTAGGTAAAGTGCTCATGAGGATTTTTTTCAAGGAAAAGTCTCGTGATGCCTGGCCACTCAGAAAACCGGCTGGTATTATATAAACCCAAACTGCTGTACTTGGAAGTTATGGGTACAGTTTTGGTTTTTCTCATCTTTTTGCTACATTTATATATTTAAGTAAAAATGTATTACATTAAAAAATGGAGAATTATTCTGTTAAATAAAGACAATGAATGTATATTGTGCTTAACACGCTATATTTGTTTCACATTATTTATAGTTTTGTCTGCTGCCTAGAAATTTACAGAAATTCTGCACATGTTCAGCTTAATGTAATTATTTCCTAACTATACCCTGTAGAGCCAACGCAGATTCAACAACATCAGCTCTAATTTTGGGTCTTTTATTTGTTTCCACATCTAGGTTAAATATGATTTGAAAAAAAATGTGTCAGAAAAATTGAAAATTGTGAAAATTACTAGCTTATTGGGAAGTGTGTTCTAGTCAAAGATGAATATCTGCCTACAGCTTACTTAGAATCTGTGCCCTGAATGTCTCATCTCTAAAATATGTCCATGAAACATTTCACTTTTCTGATAGTCTTTAAGATTTTGTAAAAGTTTGGAATGTATTAGAGAACTCTGATATTGCTTTTTCTATAACACTCTCTGAACTGCTTTTTAAAGCCAGAAGTGACCCCAAAATAAAAACATATTACTAATATTCATTATTTTCTGGCCTCAGATTATTTTTCTATCAGCATCTTATCATTGCTCTGACTTCAGTTGATTAATGTATCAGTAGATTGATTTGTTTAAAGTTATCTTCATGTATGTATGAAATGGGTGGAGTATAAATAATAAACAATAGTATTACTATAATAATCAACTACCAAGAAAGCTCTACCTAGTAACTGCACTAGTGGTATATGTATGTATGTATGTGTATATGTATGTATGTGTGTGTGTGTGTGTGTGTGTGTGTGTGTATAATTCAGTAATACCACATCTATAAGCATGCTTTCCTTTCCTTTCTTCATTTTTAGATATCTTGGTCATTATATACAAGTTACTGAGAAAACTAAACTGTGATAAAAATATTTTCTGTGGTGATTTCCAGATTCCAGTAAGTTGTTCAGATAAATAACAAAATGATGAAGAGTTTAGAACTACTGTGATATTTTTACAAATGAAAGAAAATTATATATTTCTTCCAGATAACTGTGAGAGAACTAATAACTTTGACTGTGCCCCATACTATTAAAAAATTTTCTTTCGAATTGTGTTATTGTCACTGATCCAAAGTGCCATAGCAAAGTAAATGAACACTGCTTCTCTATGCAAATATTATGAACATTAACTGCACTATTTCAGAAATTAACAATATTAAATGGCTTTAAGAACCATTGTATTACCTTTTGATTTTTATTTTCTTTAATTACCTTTGCAAAGTAAAATGCCCTTTACAATTCTCCTCCTGAGTCCTCAAACATTAGCATTCCACAATGTCAGTACATTAAAATGTCTTGTTGCAAGAGAATACTGGTTCCATATAGGACTGGCTACATAATTTGTGGGGCCTGGCACAAAATGAAAATGAGGGGTGTACCTTGTTCAAAAACTGTTAGGAATTTCAAGATGGTGACAGTAAAGCATTAAAGCAAATATGAATTCCTTATATGCATGGAGTCCCAGGGGACTGAACAGGCCACACAAGCACGAGGCAGGCCCTGAACCAAAGAGAACACGCATTCCATGTGTGCATTCAATGATTTGAATGATTATGAATGAAATGGGCAATGAGATGGATGTCTGTGCTCAGAATCTCACATTACATCTGAATAAAAATATCTATATGAATGAATTTTCTAAATCTAAAAAGATTGTTCTAAGGATTCCTAAAATAAGGAATTGAAATAATTTATAATTTACTTTCCTATTTTAAGTCTATATAATTCAATGAGAGAAATATGTATCCCATTATTAATTTTGGTAGACACATTAAGATAAAATGTGTAATCAGTATTACTCAACTTATTTTAGAAAGACACATATCACATGGAGCCAAATAAGACCTGAGAGTCAAAATAAGTGAGTGTTTTTGAGATGTAAAAGCACATATTTTTTGTTGTTTTTGGAGCTTATCTTAGCTGGGCATGAGCTCACTACTGAGTCACCTCCTGCTTGAACACCCAGTAATGTGAACTGCAAGTGGGTTGTAATTTTACCCAACACTTATTACAACGAGGAATGAATTTACGCTCACAGGGTTTGACCTACATAAGGATTTGTAAGAGAGAAAAGCATTATTCTTCTAGAACCTCAAGACTGTTCCTTTTGAAGTCATATGCATATTTACCTGACCAATCCTTCTTTCTCTCTATTTCATGTTAGCTGGTGAAATTAATTTGAAATATAATTGATAGGTTGTCTGTTCTGAATAAATATGTATGTTACAAATGCAAATGCATTTATGTATTTTACAGCTATGTGGTTTCAAGGACTGACTTATTTCATTCTGCTTTTTATTCACTTTTTAAAATTAGGCTACTGATGCATATTAGAATTTAATTACACCAATTAGTACTGCCACATCAGACATGTGATGTGCCTTCAATTAAGAAGTACCTAATGGGTATTAGTACAATTTAGCTTCATAATTAAAGTTCTAAGAACAGCACAAATTAAACATTATGATTACAAAACACTAAAAAATCTACTGGTGAAATTAAAGCAGAATATTTTAACTTCTCCTTTAAACTGATTTTTAAAAAGTAAATTAGGATTCTATATAAAACAATGTTAATATTACTGAAGCATTCTTAGAGAAAAATTATGCACATGTGCACGTATATGTGCATATGTAATGATTAAATATTGAAGAAATTATCAGACATTATACTCATATTATGTCATGGACATTAAAGGTTATCATTTAAAAGTTCTGTTGGTTTTTGCATTTTTGTATTTTTTTCATATCAATATTTGGTGTCCGCAGTGGCCACTTAGAACTCCGGTGTCAGGGCACACAGATTACAGCCTGCAGGAGCGGCTGCACCTCTGGCTGTATCGAGGCCGTATTCCCTCAGGCTGCTCCTGACAATGGTGAGGATGACAGTGGAGGACCAATCCTAGGAACCATGGGACTCTGTGAATTGAGGACTCGCCATGGATTTGGCCAAAACTTATTGAAACTGCTGCAGACCGAGAGTCTTCTGCCCCAATCATTCCCCTCCCTCTCCTTTGACAAGGATCAGACCTGCATCATAGTCTGAAGTCTTCCTACCATGATACCTGTCTTCTCTCCTTCATGTGTAACAGGAAGTGACCTCTTCTGAATTCTTCTGTGCAACTAATAACTTCTTGGTGACAGCTTCTCAGAAAATCTGACCTATATGTAAACTGTCTGATATGAAACATATACATACATGAATTTAATACCTTTAGGCATTATTAGAGTACTTATTTTTAAATATCACCTGAGGAGAGATACCTTAAAAAGACTGTAAGGATGTCTCCCTATTTGGATTATTTGGAGTTTTTTTCAAAAGAAATAGAATATTATAGAAAAGTCCACAAATAGGTCATAGCAATTTAGAGGTACCCTAGGCAATATATTCAAAATTAGGATTATGGCAATTTTATATTCCTATTTGCTAGGAATTATATTTAGGGTAAAAATACCTTCTCTCCACAATTTACATATCAAAAATGAGTATAAATTACATTAAAACCCTCAAAACCCACTGATCTGAATCACTTCCATTGATTTATTGAAAAACACATTAAAAACCTATAGATTAATTTATATATGTTAGTATTATCTTAATAGTCATAAAATTCTCTAATATTATGATACTTTATTACGGATAAAAACAGTAAGTCAAATAGAGGTTTAAACGAGTGCCCACTGAAGCAGTATTTTCTTGAGTGCAGTTGTATATGGACACTTATCTGGAGCACCCTACTTGGTGGATATCTACCTATCTATATATCCACATACATACTAACACATATATATGTGCATGTATATGCATATACCAGGGGTGCCAAAAAATGCATACACATTTTAAGAGATGTCAACATTGCTTTAGGAGTAGTTCGCCATAATCAGAAGTATCTGGATGCTGATGGTAACCACTTTGAGAACCTCTTGTAATTGCAGAAGTCAAATGGGACTCGTATTCACCTTGTGTTATCAGTATATATTGTATATTACAATTTTAATACATTTGTTTCCTTTCTTAAAATGTGTATATTTTTTTGGCACCTTTTGTATATTATATATGTACATGCAATGAAAACTGCCTGTAGAACTTTGATGTCTTGGGTGGTAAAAAGATGTGAAAAGAACATGAAGGCACCATCTTATTTTCGTAATTTATTTAGCTCAGCAAATTATGTATACCTCACAGAGAAATGCCACCTTCTACCTAGTAATTAAAAAAAATAAAGTTACCAGAGGGTAAAAGGGGAGGGAATGATAGGAGAGGAGTGGGTCAAATATGTGGTGATGGAAGGACTGACTCTGGGTAGTGAACACATAATGCAACACACAGACGATGCATTGTAGAATTGTACGCTTGGAACCTATGTAATTTCACTAACCAAGGTCACCCCAACGAACATAATAATAAAATAAAGATAAAAATTAACTTTAAAAAAATAAAAATATTTTCTGGAATATAGCACATGTGCTTACAAACTGTCTATGCCAGCTTTGAGGCTCAAATAGCACATTTAAGTAGTTTCGAGAGATTGTGGGATCCACAATGCCTAAAACAGTTTCTGTTTGCACTTTACCAAAAAGGTCTGTCCATCTCTCACCTACTTGAAAGATTTAACTTCAGAAAATTGAGATGACATATGCAATGATGATGAGGTACTGACAACTGATGTTCCATGTTAACATGACACAGATCTCAAAACTAAGAACTAAGACAACCTAGGTCACAATGAATTGATTGTTTGTTCTAGAAGATGTTTGCTTAGAAAAGCTGTAACTGCAAAGCAGTAAATGACTTTCCAGTTTCCTTGAGGAAATTCTTGCAGATTCATTTATCTGAAGCCACATTCTACTCACCTAGGCCAACAGTTCCCTCAGTAGACAGCAGCTTATCCATGCTCACTTCCAGACCCTATTAAATGAGAGGCCAGGCACAGAAGCTATTCTCTTCCCATAGTCGCTGGTGTTTTACACGTACCCATTGATCTAAGACTGATCATTTCCTTCCTCCACCCTGGGATTTTTGACATAATGATGTAGTTCATCTGGAATCTTTCTTTGTGTAACACAATGTAACCCATTTCTTTGTTTTCCAGTTAGAAGTTCTTTACTACAGAAGACTTCTCATTTTGCTGGAAGAACCTGTGGGAGAAATTTGTAATTTAAAAATCATCTCCTCCTTTGGTACCTTTAGGATATGTATTCTCCATTTGGGATCTCAAGGTATTTCTATCAGTACATTAAGATTCAAACATTAACAGGTTGAAAGAGTCATCAATGAAAATGTTCTAGTTACAGTTCAGGATGGGATATGATTAGTTGATCTTTTGTGATCTCAGAGTCTAGGTTTCAGCCAGAAGGGAAGGGACCTTTTAATTAAACCTTAGCTTCTCATTTATGAATCTAAAAACACTATTTTTTATTATTTTACTTTTTTCCATTCTTTCTATAATTACTTGTATTTCCATAAAGAAACCAGGCACAAAGATTAATAGATTCAAAAGAAACTGGAAAAGAGATGAAACAGGAACCAAATATAGATTGTCTAAATACAAAATGCAAGAGTATAGTTACATTTGTGTGGTAGATAACAAATGAAAAATAGCTGCAAAATTATTGATACTGTTCTCATAGTAAAATTGGATTACATGTTCACATGTTCATTCTACCAATAAGTCTCATAAGTTAGGTATTTTAATCAAGTACTAAATGACAGAAATACAATACAATGAAATAAAATAACTAGCAATACCCTGTAATAAAATTAAAACATGCAGCTGAATACAGGCAAGGTTTTATAAGGCCTGGCATTTTACACGGAAACATAACTTTTAGTCCAGAAAATCACAAAACCCACACTCATTTGGCATAAAATGATGGAATAGAATACATTAATTTTATGTCTTTTAAGCAAAATTCTACTGAGTACAATTCATAGTATCACATAACAAAAAATAAATAAAATTAGAAGTTCTTAATAAAAATGAAAACAGGAATACAGAATTTATTTCACTTGAAAGAATTTATTTCATTAGGCATAGATAATTTTTGTAAAGTTTAGAGCAACCTAAATTATTATTATTATCATTTATTAGTGATAACACTGATATTTGATTTTAATAATAATACTATTTTAAAACTTTTATTTGCTTAATAACAATTTGTTATGTTTGAGGGAGAGGTAAGACAAAAAATAAAATTTTAGATGAATAATCCATGTGTATGATAGCAATATATATTGATCCTTTCTTTTTTAAATCATGTTATTTCTGCATATACAATTCACATTATAGATTCTAAGATATGTTGTATATCATATTTGTATAAACTTAATAACATGTTAAGGATGACAAAGGAGAGGCATTGTGCAATTAAAATTATAAATGAGCACATCACTCAATATAACTAGTCATTAAATATCTCGTCTGTGTAATATAGGTCTTTCTTGCCTTGAATTAATGCTCTGGGAGATATTTGACTTACTCTTATTTCATCAAATATCACCAAGTTTTTCATGCCTATCAAATCTAATGCTATAGACACTATACAAAGATACTGTACTATTTCCTAAAAAAAGTTACATATATTTCCCTTTTTATTTTATTTTTATATTTCATACTCACACTAAATTAATAAATCTACATAAAAACATCACCCAAATTCAACAATTATCATTGGTTTTGCCATACTTGTTTCATGTATTTCTTTTCTGTTTTTGCCAATTATTTTAAAACCATATCCTAGCATATCATTTCATGCCTATGTAACTGAGGATGCATTTCTGGAAAATATAAATATTTGTTAATACATTTTTAAAAGGGAATGCTAACTCCATTTATTCCAAATAGGACCTCTATTTGAAGTATTTACTTTTTAATAAGCCATACTTAACACATATTTTTTTATTATATACTTGAGAACATGATTTTGAAAAAAAAATCTGACAAAAGTTTATGATCAATGATAATTTTACTTACTCAACAAATCTAAAATGGCACCAATATTTAGGTCTCTTTCACTAAATTATCTCATGATATTTTTAGTTTTTTGAAATCCTTCAAAGTGTGCTCATTATTGGTTTCAAGTACGTGTTTCCTAACGCTTTTTCAATCCCCTCTATAATCAAGTACAATAGAAAGGCTAAAATAGACCCTATGATTGATTGTAGAAATAAGAGTGAAATTTCTAGTATGATAATAATAATAGTATATCAGAAGTAAAAAAGTATGCTATGTAATAATAGTACAAAAAAAAGAGGAAAAGCTAGTATAGATTTCACAGAGAAAGAAGCATAAAAACCTTGAATTGATAAGACACATACTCAATTAATTGGAAGCAAAATTTAAAATTTATTTTTACATATTTTTCTTTTCCTAGGTTTTATTGATATGGCAGTGAACAAGCATAAGCCTTTAAACAGCACAGGTTTTGAAGTGCATATAGATGACAGGTAATGTAAGAAATAAAATCATGTGGAAATTGCTATTAATTGCAAATACACAGAGATTTGAGAAGACACAGCAAATATACATATACTTTACCAGTTAGCAAGTGAATATAAGCTGAGCTAAGTAAGTTTATACTTCCCGAGGCAGGGGCTATGGTAATAAATGAGAGGGGAGGATGAGGACGCAGACCATACAGGAGGTTAGTTAGTTCATATAACGTTATGCAGTTAAAGAAACTGGATTTTTGTATAGGGCAATAGAAACTATAAATAAGTTTTAAGCAGGGGGTAGATATGAGAAGACTGGCAATTTTAAAAAATAATTTAGCTAACATTTCAAGAATGAATCAGGGAAGTTTGACCCTGAAGGTAAGATGGTAAGATAAAAGTCTTCAGGAGTAATGTAAGTAGAATTAGATGGAAGTAAAAGCTATTCACTCAGGTAAGATAAAGAAATCAAAATTGCTGACTTAGTAGGATGCATGTCAGGAGAGGGAGAAGTCCAAGGTTGTCTTGGATACCTGGTTTGAGTAATGTGGAATGACAAGGACATGTACAGTTATGTTTAGGTTCAGTGAGCATGTTCTGGTCAACAAAATGTGCATGGACTCATGCAAGCCATTTTCAAGCTTCCCATTCATGTAGATTTTAAGACACATATATACATTTTAATGATAGCCCATTTTGACTAATAGCCAGTTTTTAGAAGAAACAGGGCACTATTGTAATAAAAAAAGGAAAATTAAGTGGGATTGTCTTAGAAGTCAGGAAGTAAGTGATGTGGAAACTTAAATCAAAGATCACAGAACGTGATGGAAAGTTTCCTCTCCCCCCATGGAGGGAAGAAGAGCTAGGAACCTATCATAAAGTACAGTTGATATAAGTGTTCTTCTCAGAAAGCAAAAGCACATTTTAATTAAAAGACTCGTCCCACTGTTAATGTATGGGTCATTCAAACTATCTTCCCTGTAGCGCTTTATAATTATCAACAGTCAACGGCGTCTATGTACCTCCTACTCTTGTCTTTCTAAATGAGATTTCTGTTGATATTCCTGCCCCTGTTTTTCTCATTCATCTACAGTATGGAAGGTAAGATCCTGAAACAAGTGGGGTCACTTCAGAACCTGATATGGGATATTCCAAATCACCTAGAAATCTGAGATTGCATGCTGAATATCGAATTAATGAAAATCTGGTTTTGTTCCTTGGGGAGATGATTGGTATCTCTGTGAAAAGTGAAGAATGAGTGATTTATTTATCAATAGGATGGGCGTTAGCAGGGACAATGTTGCTCTGATGTCACTAGGGTTTCTCATCCTGGGCACATAGAAAGACAGCACTTCTCAAACTTCTTGTCACTTAGATTAGAACCATGTGTCTAAATTCCATCCAGTTACTCCTAAATTGGACAGAAGAGCTGTAGTTCATTGTAAGGCTGGCCCTCTACATATCCCACATAATCCTCCACAGTTCTCTTTCTCTGCTCTATTGACATTGAGTGTCACATGCTTCAGATGGAGACTTCCTACAGACTTTACACAAGTAATACAAATTTAATGTGAGATTTGTAGGAATATTTGCCACTAAAGGCAGCTTAGTATATTCTGATTAATATAAAAAATTGAAATTTGGATTATTGGATCAACAGATCGATCATTGTTAGGGGTAGATAGAAGGATGACCGAAATTTGGAATGTGTTCAGTTTGAGATGACTATCAGATGTCTATACAGAAGTGTCTTTTTAGTAAAATTGAATATAAACATAGGGATATGATGAAAGGAACTTTTAGTGGTGATAGAGAAAAGGGAATAATAATAAGAGGAAGCTAGGTGAAGATGTTGAACTAGTTGAAATTGTACAGTATTGTTAGAGTACAAAGAGGAGGAAACCTGTAGCAGAGCTGAGAATATTAAAGAACAAATTTCTTGCTATTATTTAAAAATGAAAATGAATTGAAAACGTTTCAATATCACAATGATATGATTCTGAGATATATATCATCCTGATATTTGCAGATTAAAAATATAGAATTCTAGGCGTTAATATACACTCTCACCAAGTTACTACAAAAATTTTCCTCATTCACATCTAGTAACAGAATATACACTATTACCTAACACAGTTCACATAAGTTTCAAATAGCTCTCACGTTATTTGCAAATATTTTTCTTTAAAAATGTTATGTGTTACACTGATATGAGGATTAGTTTTCTTCTTAGTATCTCTTCGTTCTACTGATTTGACTCCTGTAGCTATACAGATATAAGAATCTTCTTAAGTTTTAAAACTTACATCTGATAAGTTGAAAATGTTGACACATTTTTGCTAAAAAATATGTTGTATAGATGCAGGTATAACTCCCTGATTTTAGTGAGTTTGGCAAATGTTTTAACTGCTTTAAACCTCATTTTTTTTTAATCTGTAAAATGTTAATGATGATCTATATCTACCTTTAAGGGTTATCATATAGATCAAACGTGATGCTGTTAAACATTGGCACATGGTGGGTATTAATTTTAAATGTAATTTTCCTTAACTTTATCCTAATTATTTTCTTTTCTAAATAATACACACCCTGTTATTCAACTAGTTGTCATAAGGTATATTTCAAACTTGCTAGTTTTTTAAAAAAAAATAAGATCTAGTTTGTCTCAGTCAATTACAAATTTAATAAACAGAATGAGTTAACAGCTAGTTATATGAGTATTGAAAATGGTAATTTATTTCATTAACAATAGTAGTAATGACAGCTGTTACAAAAATGGCAAATTTTGAACATTTAGTTTGTACTAAGGAATGCACTGTGGGCTTTTTATATCTTACCTCATTTATTCTTTTAATAATCTTATGTATTTAGTATTATTATTATTAATAGCTTAGTTTTGCTGATGAGAACACGAGCTATAGATATGTATGGCAGCCAGTGTTTGGTAGAATTTCCATTTGGAATTCAGTTCTGTCTTAATCTTCAGTAATTGCCTTTAAACTATGAAAAGTGTCATTCTAAAAATAAAACAGAAGCAAAGACTGCATTATTTTTAGAAAGTGGTATCACTTATTGACTCTTATTATTTCCAAATATGAACTTTGAAGTATTTGTATTACTTCTTTAGAAATATGTAAAGGTAAGTCAATGACTTATTTATTATTTATTGTCCCTGTAGATTGTTACTCCCAGGAGGGCAGGAGCATATCTATCGTGCTCATCAATCTGTATATAGTTTTTAATATTGGTCCAGAGGGCAGGTTGCAATGTTAAATAGGAAGCCCTAGTAAGCATAAAGGAAGGTAGCATTAAAAAAAGGTAGCATTAAGCGAGAAACTTAAAAATGGTATGAGATTAAGCCTATATAATCATGCCCCACTTAACAGCAGGGGGCTGTTCCGAGAATCGCGTCCTTAGGCGGTTTGGTCGGGCAGACATCGTGGAACGCACACCCGCAAAGCCGGCTGGTTCGCCCACCGCAGTGATTGTGAGAGGGGAGGTACGAAGGTAACAGTGAGGAGGAGGAGGAGGGAACTAGCCGCGTTGGGAAGCCTCTCACAGCGGCTCCGACTTGGGTCAAGGCCCCTCAGGGCTGCTCTCACCCGGGGCACAAACACCGCGCTCGTCAGCAGGACAGCGGGCTCGCACGTGCGCCTCCATCAGGAGGACAGGTTGGTAGAAGGAAAATGCCGGAAAGGGAGGAGACATGCCCGGTTATCAGAACTGCTTCTCAGACAACCTCGGGAGCAGGAAGGGGGTACGGGCAGCCCGCTGGGAAAGTGAGAGCTACTATTAACAGCGGGGCCGAGGGCGACCATTCCACCCATAGAAATGAAGACTTTCGCACAAAAGGAGCTGCCGCTGTTCCTGCTCTGGGGACAGCCCACTCCACAGCCTTGGGAGGGCGTCTCCTTGCCGATAAACTCTTACTGTTCTGTGCTTGCACACACGGTCTCTCCACCGAATTCTTGCCCTGCGGAAAGCCAAAACCGAGGTCCCATCGTCTCCCCGGTGACAACTGTGTGAGCTGTGCTTTTATAAAACGGGCAGCACGTGGGAGGTCTGTTCACACCAGCGTCACCACGACACCTGAGGAACTTCGGCCTGAGCCCTGACGGCGGGCTTTTCTTCCTGGGACTTGAGGCCCGGATTTAGGCAATGGCTGCAGGCACGCGTGGCAGAGCCGCTGTCTGGAGTGACCACCCGCACGCAGCAGCCACCGGGCGGGGCCGGGAGCCCGGCCGCCTCCCCGCAGAAGGCTCCGTGCTTTTAGAGCCCGGGCTTATTTCCACAGCTGACCATCCGGGCTGCTTGGTGTGCTTCCTCTTCCTGCACTTTGAATTCCCGCTCTTCCGCTCTAAATTCACCAATGAAGTGGGAGGAAACCCTAGGCCCCACCCTCCGCCTCCATAAAACCCCCCCAAGCCCACGCGTGCGCAGCCTGCTCTCCACGCACCGTCTCGCTGCGTGGCTCCTGGCGGCGCCTCGGACGCTCCAGGGCCTGTGAGTAAGAAACTCTTTTCTTCCAAGGTTCCTAATGGTTATTGCTGAAGGGCGTCGTGCAGTCTTATTAAGAACACAAGGCCCGGTCCAGTTCTGCCACCGGTGTGCGTGGGCAGCTCACCTAAATCGGGGGAGCGCCCCTAGGCATTTCTAGCGGATTCCTGTGGAGATGCTGAGTCAGCACCGGGCAGTCATGCCTTGCGCTACGATGGAAACGGCAGCTACAAGGTCACCGGGGATAGCGATTTTTCAGCTCCCTGAAGATCTTATGGGGCCACCCTCGTGTATGCAGATCATTGTTGAAACAGTGCATGAGGGTAGACATCTGAGAGAGAGTCCGGCCAGAAGGAGCAGCCAGTGCAAGGCCCTGAAACAGCTGGGTGCCTGGTCTGGCGAAAAGAGTGCAAGGATCCAGTGCAAGGAGGTGAGTGGATATTTTAAGTATTACGCTGCTTTTGACTGTTGCTTTGAATGAGATACAGAGCCACTGTAGGTTTTAAAAAAAGAAATGGCATGCTCTGACTTTTAGATTAAGAGGATCACCACGTGTATTGTGTTCATAACTGATTGCAAAGAGACGATTTAGGAAGAGAGACACCAATTACGTAATGAAATTATTCTGGAGGTAGATAGGAGGGACTCGAGTCCTGTTGGTGATGGTGAGAAGTAGTCGGGTTCTAGCTTGTGGCTTTAGATAACTGGAAGGATGGAATTTCCATTAGATGGGATAGAGAAGCATGCAGGGGTATGGCGGCGGCAGCAGGTGGAGAAGAGCAATTTATTTTCAGGCATGTTTATTACGATTTGTCTGTTAGCTATTTGAGGTAATGAGAACCCAACCAAGAAAATAGACATCATTCACAATTTAAAACAAAGGGAATTAGTAATGGATGGTAAAAAATATAGTTTTAGGAACAGCCAGCCAGGGGATAGTGAGGCAGCCCAGAATTTAGCAAGAGCTGGAAGCTGCTATCCTGTTTAGTCGGAGAGACAGGCTGAGGCTGCATGCATTACTGGGGCTGAGGAGGAGGAAAGCCAGGTGAAATCGGAAACACGGTGGACCTGTGAAAAGGAGCTGGAGCCATGGAAAAATGCAGCAAGTATGACGGCAAGACAGAGGAGCGGTCTCTCTAAGTGAGAGAACACTTAGCCCCCTGTTCTCCTGCTGTTCATCTTTCTACATGCGTCTCCCGTTTGACTCCACCTGGAAGACAGCTTTTGGGAAATCCTAAAATATACAATCTGTAGTTGTCGGGTCCAGAAGACAGGAACAGATTTGAGGAAAAACAGACTCATTATGATCACAGCATTGAAGTGGAGGTGTAAAAAAAATGCAATTGAATTTATGAGTGTGGAATTCAGGATAGAGACATTGCATGGAGATATAAATGTGGGAGTCATTAGCATTTAGATTGCATATACAGCCACGAGATCACTGAGGAAGTAAGTACAGAGAAAGATATGGGGGAAAAAGTCAAGTGCTGACACTCGAGGCATTCCAATATTAAGAGGTCCAGGAAAAGAGGTAGAAAGAGTAAAAGAAACAGAGAAAGACTAGGGAAATAATAGGAAAACCAGGAAGGCAAATGAAAGTGAAGGTAGAAAGAAGCTATATCAAACACTGCTAATAGTTAAGTAAGGTGACACAAAGAAAGAATGAACTATTAAGAGTGGATGGGAAGCTTAATTAGAGTGCTGGTGGCCAAAACCTGAATGGAGGAGACTTAAGAGATAATGAAATAAGCAATATAGAGACAGTGAATATGAATGATTCTTTTGAGGAGTTTTGATAAAAAACTAAAATCCTGATGGTATCGGGCAAGGAAAATTTGATATGCAAAGATTTTTAGTTGCTTATTTGCTTTTGTGTTCTGAGTTGAAGGAAATAATAGCATATTTGTATGATTGTGAAATGACCCAGTAAGGAAGGAAAACCTGATGATGTAAAGGAGAGTGAAGCATTCCTCAAAAGGGGTCTGTGTGCAGGCAGAGAGTCAATGAATAAGCAAAGGGGTTGGCCTCAGGTCCGAGCAGGAATATTTCTTTTCTGGCAGTGATTCTCAATAGGAGGAATGTTTGCAAAGATTGGCAATGTTTGGACACATTTTCAGTTGTCACAACTGGTGATGGCAGAGGATGTGATACTGACTTCAAATACGAGAGGCCAGAGATGCTGATGCACATCTTACAACCAAAGGACAGCTATACTTCACCACCATTGCTCTCCCAAAACATTATTTGGCTCAATATGGCATTAGAAACAGGTTGAGAAACACTGCTCTATGTTGATATGCCAGATGAGTAGTATGTAAGCTGAGATGCTAGTGTTAAATATATGTAGCAGTGGGACACTGACCGCTTCTCCTGATTGCTTTAATTTTTTTCACTAACATAAGAAACACATCATCAGCTGGCAGTGAGTTTGGGGAAGAAGATGGGAGAGATATGAAATGAGAAGAGAAACAACACTAATGTAATATGAGAGAAAGAAAGTTGAGGGCCTATGAAAAAGTAACCGCCTTTTTTGGGCAGCATTAAGGGCCCACTTGATTTTCAAGGTCATAGTTTTAAAAACAATCAGCATGATTTAGTTGTGTTTTTCTCCAACTGCATTCAGATGCATGAAAGCAATTCCCGAATTAGTGGAGATGTGTGAAACCAAGGCTATAGTTTGCCAAATGAGTCATGGTTAGAAGATAGAAATGTATCTGAGTACCAAGAACAGAACAAAATATTTGAAGAACTCAAGTATGAAATGATGAAGCCATTCATGAAACAAATAATAAATAAATAAATAATAAATAAAAAAGCAAATGATCTTTTTGTGAAGCAACTGTGAATTCAGTTTGTATTTATGAAGTAGACAGTAAATGTGTGGCACCTGGGCTCGATCATCACATTATCATGTTAGAATAATCAGACTGCACGACAGTGAAGGAAAGACTGAAGAGTTTAAGTCCAAAAAATAAGGAAGCTAGTTTATAAATGAATTCATTAGTCCAGGAATTCATGAGAGCCTTCATTGTAGCAGTGACAACAGAAATATAGATGAAGACAGGGTTTAAAGAGAATTGAATGGATGGACTCAACTGGGTACTGAGCTTCATTTCATATAACGTTTAATAAGGAAAATGTGATTTCTTATCAATCTATAGTTATGAAAATTTCAACATATAAGAGAAAATGAGTAGAAATAAAATATTCAACCTTAAACATGTTGCTAAACCATGTAAAGAAGATGTCAATTCAAAAGTGACCAGAAAAAAAGTGGCATTACTTGGTCAGTTCTCTCATCTTACAGTTACTTAGTGGGGAGAAGTTCCTAGAAAACAAAGGAGGCAGATATTCTGGTTTAATCTTTTTTCTAAACATACCAATTCATGGATCCTCAAAGTTGCTTTCAGTTAATAGGTGCTGATTACTTACTACACTTCTCCTGGAATCTGTGCTAGGTTATGAGGACACAAAAGAAAGGGTCCTCTGCCTTCGAAGCACTAAAACCCAAGAGGAGACAAACAAGCAGACAAAGTACAATAATGGCATGGAATGTGTGCTGCCATAGAAGCACAGGTACAGCACTACATAAACATCGGTGTGAAGTGCTGCACCAACACAGACGAAGGACTGACAAACACACTGTTGAAAGTTTTTCTAAAAGTGTGCATTGCTCCCCTTGCAGTCCTAGTAATAAGAACATTTGACATTCACAATACTTAATTGATTAAGAATCCCTGAATAATCACGACAATCCATTTGTATTGTGGAGTTTTACATCTACTGCAATAAATTTTCTTTTATACCAACAAAAAAATAAAATAAAATAAAATAAATAATTTTTGGCCGAAGATTCCTTACCTACAAAATGCTTTTAGTAGACTGCAGGGTTGTCTAGCATTGCTTATGATAAACCAGGAATCAATAAATTTAGGATCATGATTCCCAGGAAAATGTCTTGTGAGCTATGCCACTATCTAAATGTAAAAGGAGATGTTTTGTGATTATGAAAACATTTGGGGAGTTCCCTGATGGTGTAGTGGCTTAAGGCTTCGACGCTGGCGCTGTCAGTGCTGCGGCCTGGGTTCGATTCCCAGGCAGGGAGCTACCCACATACCAAAAAGCAAAAAAAACCCCAAAAAACAAAAAACATCTGTGTAAGGTAATTGAACATTTTACTAACTCTAGAAACTTGAGGCAGAACACATTTGATGACTAAGAAAGGACCTGGGCTTCTACAATAGGGCCAGGAGTTTTTCCTACTTCATCATTGTAACTGTAAAATTATTGGTAAAACTTCATCTTGAATAAGATCTCTGATTGGTGAATCTAATTTACCTATTCACTTTGAGTTCGATTGGTACTCTAGGTAGGATTGTCTGTCAGACCCTCAAGTCATAATAGGTAAGAAGAGTTCTTTCTATAGGTAAAAGGAAGTAGTAGAAAAAATACAATGAGACTTCGGTTCCAGAATAGTTGGCTACCCATTGTTGTTATAAAGTGGGAAAGCTTTGAGGCATATTAAGGAGAATGAGACTTACCATTGGGATTTGGAGGGAATAGATTGAGATTTGGGAGCACAAGAACAGAGTACAGGATGAAGGGGAGTTGGAAAGTTCTGTTACTGGCTCTTGCTGGCACATTTGTAGGAGTCCAACCCTTAATAATAAAGGGGTTGGTAGTAAGAGAAAAAAAAATGTAAGAATGGACTTTTCTCCACTATGCCATCTTGGAAATATCTCACATCACCTTGGAAATGACTCAAGTCATGGATTACTTGAAAAACTTCATGCAAATAGAGTCCAAGGTCAGGTGATAACTGAATATTGAGGCATTTTATTAAAGAATTACACATTCACGTATCAAAGATTGGTGTATTTTTATTAGCATGAATTATCCAAATTAATGATGGGGGGTGTATTACCATTCTAAAATTATCAAATGAAAAGAATTGGTCAGGTGAATGACTAATCATTAAGTGGCTGCAAACTTTCAAAAAGACACTTCCAGATGTTATGACAGCCCATTTGAGCAGCGACTGAGGCAGTTTGGCAGTCCTAAGATGAAGTAGTAACTGGTACAACCCCCACCTGGTGAATCGCCAACAGTATGCTTATTTTCATATGCAAGGAATGTTACAAGTGCAAGTATCCTTAGGTAGGCTTTATATTATCCAGAGATAAAACCTTAGTCAATACTGTTGGCATAAATGATACAGTAAATGAGATCCAGATGACCCTCCCCTATCTTAGGAGGATTATGTATTCTTGGAAGAAAAAAAAAAAGGCAGTGACAGACATACCAGCTTAGTTACTGCATATAGGACTGTGTGGGAGAACACACATCTCTGTCATAGGCACAATGGGAAGAAGATAAAAAGAGGAAGTAAAACCAAGTTCACCTGGGTGAATTTGCTTTTGAAAAGTGGGCCTTGATAAGATTTCCAGAAGGAACTGAACATGAGATGGGGTCGGGGGCTGTTACTAAAGCCCCACACCCATCCCTGGGAATACACTTGAACAGGTGGCTAGATTTACTCTTAGTTAAAGCCATAAAATCTGAAAAAACACAAAGCAGAAACAGAAAACTGATGAAGGCATGGAGAACCTTCCTTTCAACACCCAGTCGAGGATCTCAGACCATATGCAATAATGTGGATGAAACTGCCTGGGGTTGTGGACAAACTATGTTAGGATCGTTAGAGAGCTGGATGTTCAGTAACCCCCTGGAAGTCGGAATGGTGCTCACAGATGTTCTAAGGTGAAGCCTGAAGTGTATGGAGAGAACACGAGGGAAGGTAAAGTTGCAAATTGCTATATGCGATTGGAGAGACAATTACGTGGTATGCTGTCTTTACGTGAATACGAAATTAGAATTGATGTTATGTTATGTATCAACTGGACTTTGTTGTCTTTGCCCTTTTCACAGAGCATAGTCTAAGTCCACTCTTCAAGTTTTAATTAGCCATGACAAATGGGGTCCTTTGCAATTGCCCAAACTCTCCTCAGTAGTAAACATTAAGCAATGCAGAATTCCAGGGGGCAATAAATTACTACTGTTCTAATTAAGGAAGTAGTTAAGAAGGAAGCCTTTCTTCCATTTACTCCCTTTTAATAGTTCTCACTGGTCAATAAGTAAGGTGGACAGTTCCTGGACATTAACAGCAAACTATCAAGGTAGTTTATTAGAGTGCCTCACTTAAAACCTGTATAATTTCACTAACCAATGTCACCCTAACAAAGTTAATTAAAGAAAAAAAAATGCCTCAGTTGTTCCTGAGATGATGCAAACTGTATAGGAAAAAAATGTAGGCCAAACGGAATTGATATCTTACCAGGGCTGGCTACATAATTCATGTGGCTGAATGCAAAATGAAAACACAAGGCGCTGTGCTCAAAAGTTGGTAAGAATTTTGCTACAGCTAAAGCGAAGCATCAGACTCATCTTGGGGCAGTCTTGCATGCAGGGCCCTGTACAGAAGTTGCACAAACAGGGAGCCGGCTTTGTATGCCATTACAGATCAAACTACTCTCTTCTTTTTCCTATCTCAACTTTATATTTCAATTAGTCATGATTTGAAATCTTGTCCAATGGAAACAAATGTATGTTTACTGTCTCGTCATGGATTTGCTTTATCAGCAGCCACTTTGCTGTAATCTAGTAAAGCAAGATTAAAAACCAAGAATGAAATGTTCATATACTACATGGATGCTGCCATAATTAATTTTCTTCTCAGAGGAGGAAGTGGGAGAGGAGTGAAGGACCTTACTCATTTATATTACTAATAGAAGCAGGTTAATAAATCCAGCTAAAATTCAAGGCACAGCCCACAGTGTAAAATTCCTGGGAATGGTTATGGAGCAACCAGAAACATTCCTTTAACTAAGAGAATGGATTTCTCTCTCATAGAACCTGCCATTAATCAATAAACTCAAGAGACTGGCAGAGCTATTCCTCATCTTGGAACCTTTTTTACCCCTATTTATGAAGTCACTGAAAATCATTCTGAATGTGAATACAGCACTGGATTAGTTTCCTGTGACAACTGTAATTATTACCATAAATTGAAAAGCTGAAAACAACTGAAATTTACCCTCTCATAGTTTTGGAGGGTAGAAGTCTGAAATGAAGATGTTGGCATGGCCACGCTCCCTTTGAACGTTCTAGAAAATAATCCTTCTTTGTCTTAGCTTCTGGTATCTGGGCAATTGTTGATATGTCTTGGCTTATAACCATATCATTCCAATTTCTCCTTCCATTTTTACATCATACTCCTTTGTGTGTCCGCTCCTCTTTTTATAAGAACATAACCAGTCATAGTGTTTAGTATTTACCTTAATCTAGTATGATGTCATTTTAACTACATTTGCAAAGACCCTATCTCTAAATAAGGTCACGTTCTGAGCTTCTGGTCATGCATAAAATTTAGGGGGACACCATTTAACCCACTGCAGTACTGAGTAGAAATGGGTGTTAAAATTTATGGTAGGTGATAGCTCAGGCAATAACATTAGGCCTTTATGATCCAATCCAATTGGTCAGATATTAGAACATGCTGAAACTAGAGCCCTATTGGGTCAATTGAATGGGGTCACCAGTTCAGACCCCTCAGTATTTTGATTTAAAATATATCTATGTCACCTGTTTATATAATCCATTTGAAAGACAGAAGCAACCAATGTCAACAGGCAAAACAAGGTACATAATTTATGTGGCCAACCCAGTGAAATGTGAAAATGCGGAGTCTCTCTCTCTAAAATTATTAAGGGATGATTTAGTTAAATCATTGTATCCTAAGATTAATATGAAAAGTAACTCAGAAATTTCATTAGGAATTTTCTAGGATAGTGAGGTAAAAATGAGGGAATGAGGGAGTGAGGGAAAAACGCAGTATGTGATTGTATACCTTTCCCACCTTTAAAACAGTGTCTTTTGTTCGGCCTCTAGTGGTGATCCCAAACCACATTTAAGTTTATGTGTACCACGAAAAGGTTATAGTAGTACTCAGGACATGGTACCCATGACCTAGAATTTGATAGTGCATGTTATGCAAGGTAATGTATGGTTGGTCTTAACTTCCTCCCATGTAGTCAGATTAGGGTAGATGTCACTCCATTACCAAGCAGGGAGGCACTGGATCTTGGGTCTGTCTAATCCTGAAACAGTTGTTTGTGGGTGCTAGCCAGGCTCTTGTTATTTTCCATGTGTGTAAACATTATGTGTGATGAGTTACAAAGCCTGATATTGGAAGGAAATGTTTGGAAAAAGGGTGAAATCATAGCAGATGGGAGAGAAGTTTATAAGGAGATTACATTCTCATGGATGGAAGCCATCACAATATTTCCACACAAACAGCTCAGAGTAAGGGTTTAATATTTGACTATCATTTGCCATCTCGTCCAAACAAATGGCCGACATTGGTGGAAATCCCATGGCCCATTTTCTGCAGAACAGGAAAATTGGACTTCTACTGATTTGAATGTTCTACCTGTATAATTCAGATAAAATAAATCACAAAGTGCCCCCTAATGAGTGAAGTTATGGGCAGCTGACTATAGTTATTACTCAATTCCTAGGCTTTGTTTACCTTTCTAGGAATTTTCCCCCCCAGGAAAGTGCTACCAAGAAATTGTATAGAACAGAAGATGCTGTGCAATAGTTTCTGTACCCCATGTGGTCATAAATCAAGATGATACATTGTTAAGACAGTTCTCTGGGTATGATGAAAAGCAGATTATGGTGGCCTGCTTGGCATGTCACAGCTTGATCTCATCTGTTCCTTTAAACATATCGTGTGAATGTGGATGGAGTTAACTTAAATAATGCAAAAAAATGGAATCCAGAAAGCATAGGGTATGTGGATTTGGATTTGATTAATTGGCCTGAAATTACAAATAACTCCTCTCCAGAGGTACACAAAGGACATTTATGGGAAGCCTTATTCTACAATCATATCGTATTTGGTGTTAGAACATACCTGATTGGGAGTCTCATGAAGCACAGTATTTTCAGATGTAGACAGAACTATGCACATTTAATGAATGCATAATGCCAACAACATGTGGCATATTAATCAGAACTGGTCTGCCTGTGCCAGATATTTTTCAGGAATTATAGGAGTTTGTCATGGGGGTATTGAATCTACTTGAAATATTATTTCAAGGAGCCCCATCATTATGATGCAAGAGAAGTAGTACCTTAAATAGGGACCCTAGAGGGAGCTCATTTTTAGAGGATTATCTGCTGCTGGAAATCAGCTTGGGTAGAAGATAACTCTAACTGAATGTACCAAATGAACAAGGACTCTTTCATACTTATTAACAGTAATGGAAATAAGCTTGCACCTTCACCTGGGAAGAACTGGGATATTCCAATTACTATGAAATATTGTTTTTAAATTCTATTGGTAGGAATTAATAGCAATGCTAAAAAAGTAAATTCTAAGTAAACTTTGTTTAGTAAACTTTATTTATGGCTGGATATCACTAAACCTTGTGACCTTTAGCATTGTCCTCTAACAGCCCATGACAATGACTAAAGAAGGAGTTTTTCTTCCATGTTATGGAATTGGTTGAAATTGGGTGGATAACAAATAATCCTCTGACATCCATGAGGTGTAGATGTCTATAAAAACCCGGAATATATCTAGTATATGATTATGTCCATGAATCATGTAAAATATGGGATTTACCGAGTATAGAATTCTAATCACCACTCTAGTCACTGGAAATATGTGATTTTTAAGAAAAAGTTATTTTTGCAGGGAAGAGATACCATTTTTATTTAGTAAGATGTGCCAAACATTACTATAATATTTTTTGTCACACCTACATAAATAAGGGTTTGTAATTTTATTAAGAGAATTAAATGCATATTAGATTTATGTAGGGAATTATGCCAGAATGAGAAAATGTTATGGAAGCTTATATGAAGACCCCCAGTTAGAGTATACGAGGGCTGTCTGGAAAAAAATCCAGCCATAAATGCCTCTATTTTTCATATTACATGGCTGGATACTTTCCGGACAGCCTTCATATATTCGATTGAATACTCTCCAGACACACAGGAAGTAATACAAATAATTGATGTTCAATGAGGAAAAGAATAATTGACTTGGTAAGTGAACATCAAAAGACTAAAAAAGGGGAAATATGAAGATAGCCTACGTTGCAGAAGGAATCCCCACTCCCTATTGTATAGTTCAAATCAAAATCAGAGTTAATTCTGCTTAAGTGAAATGCTGCAGAAAATGTTGTAAGACAAGTAGTGAAAGTACACCAAAGATATTTGGCACTGAGATGCCAAGGTCAGACGGTGAAGGGGGCAATAAAGGGTCTGACAGTGTGTCTTTGACTCACTGAGAAGAGGCCCTCCTGGGATCCAGAGAAGGCATGTGACTCCGTGTGATTGACAAACAAAGCACAGAGCTCCTGGCACTCAATTTTGTTTGTTTGTTTGTTTGTTTTCTAGTAGCAGGAGAGTGGTTATCTTGGAAATACTTTCAGCGGAATGTGCCTGGTCCCTTAGAATTGATTATGGTTAACAGAGCAGGGGTTCTGTGCATTTATAGGACATGGCTCTCTGGAAATGGCACACGTGCTATGTAACTCTATGGCTAATAGAATAAGGGCATTTTATCTCTGAGTAGATCCTTCTATGGAAGTGAAGTATCCATATGTCCCCAGAAATCTTATCTATCTGCTTGGGCAAGAAAGTATCCGATAAGAGAACTAAGAATGTTCAGAATCAGTAAGGTAGATGTCTGAATGACTGCTTTTATGGGTCACTAATGATTACCTAATTCTTAAAATCGCTATTAAAGCCTGATATTCTGTAAGATCTCAGATTTATGCAAGTCTGACTTTACAGTGCAATCATTTCATATTATCTCAAGGAATCATGTTAATGGGAAGAAATGAATTGAGAAACCTTGAAAGGTCTCAACATTTAAGAGTCAGAGTGGATGAAAAATTGAGTCCCCATATGACTTATAAATATATGAGGAGTAGAAAATAAAAGTGTTGTGAAATTGAAAGAAGGGCAGAATTTCGTGAAGTGAGCTAAAGCAAATCAGGGGAAAAAATTAATTCATATCTGACAGTAATTGTGATTGAGTGCAGGACCCAGAAGAGAGTTCTAAGTGGCTAGAAGAATAACCACTGCTTCGTAAGAGAGAGTAAATATTTAAGATGGTTTGGAGAAAGAAGGAATGTGAGGGCAAAAAATAATAACTAGAGAAAAGTATATGGCATGAAACTTTTATGTTGTTAGCTTAGGACAAGGGGCAGAACTGGTAAACATTCTCCATAAAGAGCAAGATATTATACGAGGGCTGTCCGGAAAGTATCCAGCCATGTAATATGAAAAATAGAGGCATTTATGGCTGGGTTTTTTCCGGACAGCCCTCATGTATTTTATGTCTGTGGGCTATACCATCTATGTTATAACTTCTCAACTCTGCCTTTATAGTGTTTGAGCAGCCATAGGCAATATGTATCCAGATGAGTGTGGCTGTATTCCAATACATTTTCATTTCCAAACACAGGAGGCAACCAGGATCTGGCCCATTGTCTGTAGTTTGCCTACTCCTGACTTAGCAGACCTATCTCTGGTAGAAGATGGATTTTACATTAGTTTTAAATTTGCCCATATGCTGAAGGAAGAGAAATAAAAGATATATAGAGAAAAATACAGGTAATAGTATAAGAGAAAAATACAGGTAATAGTATAAAAGCCTAGTGGCAGTGTGAGGAACTGTATTTATGAACACGGGACAAGAGATTTTCTTGTGTTGCCTCTTTCTATGAGATGGAAAGGAAAGAGCTAAGCCTTGAGGCCGATTAAAGTCAGCAACTGTGAGTGAGGAAATGAACATCCTGAGAAATAGAAAACAAGTCCTTTTGCTAAAAATAGGAGAATTTAGTGTTTGTAATCTGGATTCTCTGACAAATTGGTGAGAGTTGAGAATATTAAATGTGCAAGAAAAGAGAGAAAATTTATCAAAAATCAAATAATTGAAAGTAGTAATACGGGAAAGTGATCCAGACAGTCTATGCATCCACAGAAAGCATTTAACCAATAAACTGTGTCTTTAGAGGTAAAAGTCACCATGTGAATTTCCTTGCTCAAATGCAGTGTGATTTCTAAGAAATTCTAAGAAATGTCTGAGTACTTCTAAGAAGTACAAGAATGTGTACAAAAACAACATGAAAGAAATAGACGGTGAAATAGACTATATTAGCAGAGACTTGTATTATGAATGTCATAATAGACACTATTAAGCAAAAATTTTTTTTAATTTAGTTTAAAAATGACAACATACTTTTATTTTTAACCTATGACCAAATGGACAATCATGTGAAAAATAAATCTTTGTTTTTTAAAAGTCTAAGCAGATGTAGATTATTTAGGTCCAAATTAATTGGGAGAACTCCATAGTGTCTTATAATTAAGTTGCTTTTAAATATGCCCAGACCTTGAGGCAAACATCTGTGGGTCTTTGTCTCCGCATGTTCTAGCACGATGAAGTGATTTGAATTCAGCAAAAATTTTAATGGCCTTAGTTGAAACAGGAATTGTCCTAAGGGAATCTGGTGGAAATGCATTCGGTACCAGAATAACCATATCTATATTTTTCATGAATATTGGCTATGCTTTGATGTAGTAAGTAATCATTCGTAGCCAAACACTTCATGAAGACAAATGACTGATATAATGGATGACCTAAGGAGGCCTCAGAGCACATGAAAACAGAAGTGCCTTTGTGCTGAAGAAAACTGTATTCTTATATGTATAATTTGAATGTAAAAATTGTGGCTGAAAAGATTCTCACAATCACAGGGAACTACCCTCAGAGTAGTGCTGTGGCATCCATTCAAAACATCTGAGGCCATTTGTCTTTCTGATTCGCGCCTGATGTAAAGTTTTTTCACGCAGCACTAAACAGGAGTGAGCATCAGTAACACTTCCAACACGCAGGCATTTTGTTCTAAAGGAACAGCTGTTACTTGATGAAAAGTCGATGAAAGATGCCCAGCGTTCGTTTTTTTAGAAGTTACCACCCAAATAAGAATTGTTGGGAACCAGATGTTGTAGTTAACAGTGGTCTCTTTATTTCAGTTGAAAGTGTTATAAAAATGTTAATAAAGTGTCTCATGTCTATTACACTGTGGTATTTGGCTCTTTAATGTCCTTTGCGCTATATTTGACTATTGTTTCTGTAGCCTGATATATTGGCATTAGATCATTGGAGAGTAAATAAAGAGAGAAAAATGCTCTCTTGTAACCAGAATACTAAACCAAAATGGAGGTAGGTGGTGTGGTTTTGCAGGTAGCTTACAATGAATGCTCTGAAACACCAATATTCTTGCTGTGTTGAGAAATAGCCTTCTAGTAATTACCTTAGTAATTATCATCTTGACTAGAACTGTACCATCTAAAAGGTTACTACTGCTAGACCTCTGAAAGAGACTGTGATTTACCTGAATACCCATGTTACCCATCTTTTTCTATTTTAACAGCTTTTGATCACTCACTTAATATTTAATGGGTAAATTCTTTTAATTACATAAGTAATGCACTTCCTTATAGAATATTAAAACATTTCAATAAAAAGGGAAAACTTATCCAACTTGCTGCCTGTGGGCCGCATATGGCCCAGGATGGCTTTGCATGTGGGCCAACATGAATTTGTAAACTTCCTTAAAATATTATGAAATTTATGCATGGACCTTTTTTTTTACTATCATTAGTGTTAGGGCATTTTATGTGTGGCCCAAGAAAACAACTCTTTCAGTGTGACCCAGGGATGCCAAAAGGTTTTATGTATATTTTCCCAAAATATATACAATGCATTTATAAATGCATATATTTATTAATTAATTATTAATACTGACTCTATAAAGGGTAGATTAAATGACATTAAATGGAAATGTTTATATAGTAAATGCTACATAGGGGAATACTCAATAAATCATGGCTATTAAAATTTCAAGTGTAGAATACATTATTATTAATTATAATCACCATACTTTCTGCCATTTTAACTATAACATGTTTATCCTTACAATGAGTTGTTGCTATTATTATTAGTAAGGGTTATGTTATAGTTTTCTAATACTCAATGATCATTTAGATTTACCCTGATAATTTAATAGTTGTTTTATTTATCATTGTTACTTGCTTCCCACATGTTTTTTAGCTTAATTTTCTTCTACCTGTACTATTTTTTGTAACATTGCTTCAGCAAGTCTAACAGTTGTGAAACTTAAAAAAATTTCAATAATCTGAAAATCCTTTTTTTTTCATTTCCACTACCATGTATAATATTTTATCGTCAATTACATTATTTTGTACTTGGATTCCATTGCATTGTTGTATTGTTATTTTTATGGTAAACTATTTTTTTCTTTAAGATTCACCAGAAGAGTGATATTTTAAGTTTGGATTTATTTTTATTAACTCTTTAAAGTTTCTCAAATTCCCAAATTTGAGAATTTTATTTAATTTAATGATTTATTGAAATTTCCTTTAGTTATTACCTGCATTGGAAATTTCTAAAAATGTTGCATAAACCGGCCAATTATGACACCTTATTGAGTTGTCGTACAGTGCTGGCAACGTAAGCGCAGGGTGGCAAGTTTGTGAACTTAATTGTCAGATTTTGAGCATGATGACAGCTCTGATGGCAATTCTAGTAAAAGAGTTCCAAAACTGCTTTGGAGGGTGGACTAGACGCTAGGGTTGTTGTATAGCTTCCCGAGAGCAGTACTTTGAAGGTGACCATAGTGATTATTCAGCAATGAGCTATGTAGCTCTTTTTCTAGGATGAGTTCACAAAATTATTTGACCTCATATACTTATAGGTAAATTCTAGACAAGACATGTCATAAGGCTCACTTAGGATGTAAATAAATAAAAGTAATTCATGATGGAAGAAATGTGGATTCATCAGCTTTAATATTGTTGTAGGTAGTAAAACATAAAAAAAGAGGTCCTTAGTAATAACCTGATGCTGCATTCCTATAACTAAATCATATGGTTTAGGGATCTTGGTTTCCTGTGAATTTTTTCTCCATTTCTTTTATATATCAAGGGCAGTTGTCCTTAAATTAGAAATATTTATTATTATTAATTATTCAGAATCTGATGCTCTGGTATTTTCTTTATGGAGAGAAGTACAGAAATTCCTAATGCAAACTGCCTTTAAACTGATTCCTGAACTCTGTGAAAATGCTTACTGCATTTTATTTAAGCCATTTAATCATTAACTTGTCAATCACTAAGGAAGTGTTGTCAGTTAACAAGGTACCAACCTCTGTGCTAGTCCTTGCTCACACATTCTCACCTGCCTAATAGGAATGTCACAGCATCTGAATGGGTGCTACTAATTCACAGATGATTAATTGCATAGAAATACATTTTCATCTGATTGCATGGTTTCTACGTACATAAGATCTAGCTTGATTATGTTTGGTACAATTTAAATTTTTCCAAAGAATCGTTTTAGAAATATTAACCTCTCTACACAAGAAAAAGCAAAACAAGTAAAAATAGATTTGAGATAAGAAAAAAAAATAATAGATAAATGTTAATTTTCAGACATTGATGCCATTTGAATAACTAAACTATTTCTCACTATTAAATTGATTGTTTATAATTTTGCTTACAAACATCAATAGATGTTTTTGTCAATCTATGGATGGGTGACTTTAAAAAGATGTTGATGTCTATGAAAAATAGCTTTTAGAAAAATAACAAAGTGATTGTATGTCCTGAACTAAAGATCCTTGGAGGCATTTTTCACATGGCCTGTCAAACTGTGTATCTAAACAATAAGTGGATGTCTGAGTAATAATTCATTTGCTTTTATATGATTTGTCATGCTTTATTTTTCAAAATAAGAGTTGGTATCAGCATTGTCTTTTAATGGAAAAGTGGGATTTTTTTTTCATTTCCTAAGATACTCAATGCATATATAGAGTGCTTTGGCAGAAAAATAAAAATATTATCCAATGATTTTTAGTTAACAGTCACACAAATCTAATAAAAGCATGAGCCATACATAAAAATATAATTATATCTTGGGTTTATAAAAATTTCCAAATGTATGAATTAAGTCAAGCTACCAAGAGAAAGCTTGGTGAAAAATAGGTATCAACGCTACTGTGCAGGTTTTAATGAAAACTCAAAATGGGCTATTCTATTTTGGAAAATAAAACATTATTAAAGACATCCAAAATATGTATTTTGATTCTTTTAAAAGGTTTTGCAAAGCAATAGGTTTAAGATAACTTTAAATTATTTGAAAAATTGTCACTGTTTTAACCTTGCATTCTACTTGGGACTATGCTATGCAAACAGCAGTGTGGGAAGCAGAACTCCCCGGGGATTCTGGACTCTTCATTTACCAGGGAAATTATCTCCATAATCATTTATTTGTCTAGATAAGTGCTCTGATGTGGGAGGAGAATTACATTTCTCTTACCTCTCTAAAATGGTCAAATTTTTACAACTCTTACATTACTGACTCTCTAGTTACTAGGCCCTCAGGTTAAACTCCTGGGTCTAAGGGAGACTAGAGCTTCCCCTCTCTCAGTAGTAACATGTCAAAAGAGATGAAATTCCAGGATTTTGAGGCAATTAGAGGTCAGCCTTTACAGGTGGGGCCATCAGGGCCTGGAGATATTTTATAATACTCACATTCTGAAGGGTTGGGATAAAAGAGAGGCAATTTTAAGAGGAAAGAACAGCGGCCTTGACTCTTTATAGGTAAAGAAAAAAATGTTTTTCTTCATCTGTTGTTTATGTGGAGTCAGTGGACTCACCAAGACAGTTGACCTGTATCTGTTTTTTTTTTAATTCATTTTTATTGTTAGACTTATTGGGGTGACATCTGTTAGCAAGGATTACATAGGTTTCAGGCATACAATTCTACAGTGCATTGTCAACTTGATGTATAATAAGTTCACCACCCAGTGTGAGTTCTCTTTCCATCACCTTATATTTAGCTTCCCCCACTTCTCTCCCACCCCCTCACCTTTCTCCCCTCCCTAGATCTGTTGATGTTTTCCCAGATATAATAAGGTCTGGGAAAAGGGACAACCAGTACACATTATTAAGAGAGATGTCTGAGAACTCTCATGTACACATTCAAAATGAAATGGATTAAAGATGAATAGTAACAGGTTCTCAGATTTTGTTGAGGAGGTGAGTGGATGAATAAATAAGGAACAGGAATTGAGAGATTGGGAAGATGTTAGGAACATTAAGCAAAAGCAATTTAAACTCAAACTATTGTCATAGGAAGAAGCCTTCTGTTTCATCTAGGAGTGTGCAACAATGAGGAGCTCAGAGAGAAACCATTCTGAGACAAAATGGACGTTGATAGCAACATAAAATAGGATCTGATGTTGTGAATTTTATCAATTGAGCTTTAACTGCTTATAATTTAAATTGAGACATTTGAAGGAAAGTATACGTTTTAAATTTTCTATAAAAATAAAAATAACTGTCCTAAGCCAGGATACCAGTACTACCAAGAAATGTTAGAAATATATGAGTAAGTGGGGAGGGGCTGGTGGAGGAGGGGAGGGGCTGGTGGAGGAGGTGCGGGTCAAATACATGGTGATGGAAGAACTGACTCTGGGTGGTGAGCACACAATGCAACACATAGATGATGTACTATAGAATTATGCACCTGAAGCCTGTATAACTTCACTGAACAATGCCAGCCCAACACATTTAATAATAAAATAAAAAATAAAAATAAAAAACAAAGAGCAGAACCCTAAAGAAAATAAATAACACTGTCTAAATAAGCGTATTTCGCGTGTTTATTCTACTGAATTTTGCGACCACTGACTGCTTCCTTATTCCATTGAGTTAGACGCATTCTGTTCATGTATCATCCACCGTCACTTAATTTTTGTCAGGCTGTGGCATTGTTTCAATCCTTTGTTGCCATTGATAATACTGAGTACCTCTGTTTTTCCAGTTCCATTTTTACTTCATGTAAACAATAGTCACTTTTCCCATAATTAAGTAATATGAGATGATCATTTGAGGTATTGTTCAAACTGTTGAGGTACTGTGATTGTTCCAGGAAAATCAGGGCATAGGAATGTCATTTTATAATATTAGAGCATAAAGTTTTTATTTTTTGTCTTTATTTAAAAAATTAGTTTTTAGAAATTACCTTAATTCCTTAAAATTACCTTTATATTATATTTATATACTCACACAATTTCTTATTGAACATTTTCCATAGTTAAAATACTTTTATTATGTATGTAAATTGTTTTAATAATTTTTTAAATGACAGCAGCTAACTTTTAGCTAAAGGAAGAGCTTAAACTTCTACAATATTATTTGCAGCATGGTCCTCAGCACTTCATTAGTATATAAAATTATGTTTGCATCAATTAGAAATATTTATAATTTGTTTAAAATATTTTGCTTTCATGAAACAACTGAAACTCATTTCCTTCTCCTCATGTATAAGAAAACTTAAAGAAGGCTATGACATTTTTACAGGAATAACAGGGTAACATTTCTGATTCCTTCAAGGATACCACTTGGGTGCTGCACATACAGTTCTTGTTGTTGCTCAGAACTTATTTGCATTGCTTCTATGTGGTTTATCAAAGTGCAGCAAGGCTGGTAAATGCAGATTTTGGTTTGCCAAGTGTCCAGGAAAAATGCAGGGATATGTATTAAGATAACAGAGGAGAATGGAAATTAGAAATGCCTGTTACTTTAACTCCTAAACGTCAGTGTGCATTCCCAATGAGAGAGTATCCCTAATTCCTGCCCGATTACTTCTTTCAGCTTTGTTCCCGTGATCTCTGCCAAATGGCAGCACTTCTGTCAGGAATTTTTTATAATCTCAGACTCCATGGATTAATTGCTTGGGAGAATTCGGACTGTGTCCTTTACATTATAATTTTCTTGTTTCATGTACCCTCGCTGGAGTTTTTCCTACTGGTTGGTTCAGTGATACAGTACATTCTAAAATGGAAATATTGTTTTCATATTTCTAATCTCCATTCAAATGTGCATAATTCAGAGTTATTAATTGCTAGAAATAGATTTAAAAAAGCATTTATCAGCTACTTGAAAAATGACATAGTTCTATTATATACTTGTATGTCTTTTAAGGTATTTAGAGACCAAGTATTACCTTGAATATATAAATAGCTCATTTTGAAGTAAATCAATAAATAATTTCATCAAATACCACATGTGATATCATTTCTCAGTCTTAATGAAAGCTGGGATGTGTATCAGAATATGGGAATTAAAAACAGAAATTCCCTACTCGTCACATGGGTAAAAATGTTGTGTTAAAATTAATCAATAATGAGAGTTTCCAATGCTAGATTTTCTCTGGATTCCCATTTTTTTTCTTACCATACCTGATTTTTAGATGTTGCATTTTAAAACTTCTAAGAACATAAATATAAGTTTAATTGATTCATTATGTTTAATAATTGTTTTTAAAAAATCCTGAAGTTTAAACAAAGTTTCCATTGCATATTTAGAACATTGATTGTGATGTTGTAGTTTTTTGCGGGGGTTGGGCGGTGTTGGTGATTTGTTTTTCTGCTAAGAAGGCTGTTCATAACCTTAAATTATGCTAGGTTTTAAAAGGAATAAAAATTGTGGGATTTCATTAATGGCTTTTTTGCTTTCAGTTCTGAAATATTTATCAATCTCAAATATATTACACTGTATGTTGAACAATGACTATTAATAGTGTCTGATAAAAAAAGATTTAACTTGTTATAGATCGTCATTTCAGAGTTGGGTTCATAAATATAAATATCAATATTGGTACTACAGTTTACTAATGTCTTTCAGTTTTTAACTCAGTTACATATGTTTTATCAGTTTTCTGCTGTATGCCCCAAATTGTGCATAATAAGGTTTTAGGAGGTAGTGCAAAAGAGCTTGTGCAATATTTATGTCTTTTGCCTAAAACATTATCAATAATTAGGGAGCACACCTAGCCTATAAGAAACAGTGAGGATATGATACCGATAAGTTTTAATGTTTTAATATAAGTGATACAGATAAAATTTATATGCAATCACCTATAGAAGAGTTGAAATATGTCTCTGCTAGGATAATGCAAGGCAAATAGAAAAATTAAAAACTATTTCAAGGAGTGATTTAGTAGATTATCATGATACATTTAATAGATACATAAGAGTGAAATGCAAAGAATGTAAATTGTATTCATTCTACAGGAATTTATTTAGTATTTTTAAATAAAATTATATATATTTACAGTGCACCGCCTGATGTTTGGCATGTGTGTGCGTGCGTGCGCGTACACACACACACACTGAAAAGATTACTTTAGTCAAGTTAATTTTTTTGTGTGTGTGTGGTGAGAATATTTGAAATCTACTCTGAAAATTTCCAGTAGTCAATACAGTATTGTTAACTTAGTCATCATGCTTTATATTAGATGTTTAGAGTTATTAATCCTACGTTAACTTCAGCTTTATACCCTTTCACTAACATATCCCAGTTCTCTCTACCTCCCTTCTCATAACAACCATTCTGTTCAATTTTCAACTTTTTTTTAGATCTCATACATATGTGAGATCATGCAGCCTTTTTCGTTCTTTGTCCAGTTTATTTCACTTAGCATAATGTCCTCCACACTTAACCACATTGTAGCAAATGGCAGGGTATCCTTTTATAAAGCTGAATAATGTTCCATTATATATGGGTGTGCGCGCGCGTGCACACACACACACACACACACTCTTACAATGATTTCTTTTGACCCAACACCTAAGTTGTCTCCATATCTTGACTATTGTGGATAATTCTGCAGTTTACATGAGAGCACTGATATCTCTTTGATGTACTTATTTTATTTCCTTTGGGTATATACACAGAGGGGGGATTTGCGGATCATATGGTAGTTCTATTTTTAATGTTTTGAGTAAACTCTATACTGTTCTATATTTACAGTTTTCTGCATGTATTATCAATCACCCACAAATAGTGACAATTTTACTCCCTAGGTCTTTCCTCCAGAAAGATCTGGAACAAGACTTTTTTGAATGTACAATATTTAAAACCCATGTTGGATCTATGGAGAGTGCAAAGAAGGACAAGGCATAGTTCTTTATAATACATGTGGAGAAACTTTATTTCAGGACAAACTTTTTTGTCCTGAAATAAAGTTTCTCCACATATTCCATAGCATATAACCTAAATTTCTACATCAAAGTGTGGTATGATCCAGCAAACATAGTTCACATTTATTTGAGAGAAAGAGAAACTGGGTTTTGAGTTCGGCTAACAGGTAATGATAAAATCCCTAACAGTGATCTTCCAGGACTCTCCAGTTTTTCACCACTAACATATGCTACTGATTGTATTTCTTTTCTTTCTTTTTCTCTTTAATACAACACACATTCAGCATATCCACGCCTCCCTCTGCATCTTTACTTTTCAAAGTTTGCTGTCCCATCTCCAGATTCAGGTTTGATGTGATTAACCTGAGTTCAGCGCGATTCTCTTTGCCCATGATTGGAAGAAAAACAGACATGTGACCCAATTCAGTGTAAAGAATGAGGGCAATCCCTCTTTAGGTTCTTAAGAGACATGCAAAAAAGCATGCTCTCAGTCTTCTGGATGTTGTTGTTCCTAGAAATGATGTCTCAAATGTCTGCAGATATTTTTGCTACAGTGTTGAGGATGAAAGCAAAACTGACAACAATAGAGGACAGAAACCAATAAAAGAAACTGATGATGTAATTTATTAGGTGAATATACAAAGTCTGAGGACTCTTCTACCTCTTGATTTACTATATGTTAGATAGTGAATACTCCTTATTCTTAAAAATCGAAGATCACATTTGGCAGGCAAGAAGGTCTCTTTTCAGATTTTCATTCAAGAGAAACTTCTCTGAGGAGTGTGATTGGTGGGGGACCTTTGGACACCCTGCTTCAGAGCTACCTCATTGTTGATGCAGACACCATGCTCTTCCCAAGCTGCCGGTGCCAGGGTCTGAGCCAGGCAGGTGTACTATGGCTGGTCAAACCCAGGACTGTTCTGAAGAGCAATGTCTGTTCTAGGACTCCATCAGTATGGCTGAGAATTTTTTAGATCTGCACTGCTGTCTGAGGTTCTTTGTTCCCAATCAGACTTCCTGATTTCTCTCCTATTAGGTGCCAGACTTGCATCTTGACTGGGAGGCTCTTTCAGCCTCCACTTCATCTACCTTTTCTTTCTCCTTCAGAGCTACAATATTTCTGCCAATGATCCTTTTACATTTGGAATTTCATCTTAGCATCTGATTCTCAGAAAGTCCAAACTGATATACTCATAGTTTTTGTGTCAGTATGAAGCTTCTTAATTGATACATCATTCATTAATTCAGTGAATGTGCATTACATATGAGGCACTGTGCTGTGTATTTGGGAAACAATGATGCCAAGGGACCAAGAGGCAAGTAGTCAGTTATATGCTATGATGAGGATATAGAAAAAGTGCTCTTGGTTCATGCAAGTGAGATTTAAGAGGTTATAAAAACTTAAAAACTAAGTAAGAAATATGAATTGAAAAAGATTAATACAAAACAGTTTATGAAACAGGTTCATAAAATAATATACTACAATGATACAGACAAGTGCCTAGTATTTTTTTTATTGTTCCTTTGTTGTTTTTGATGATCTTCTTGCTGTTATCCCTGTGCTGTTTTGACACAGGGTTAACTTTGTATAAAAACCCAGACCCAGCAGAGTAGGAACAACATAAAGATATACAAGGATGCTTGTCTGGGTAAAACGTGAATGGTGAAAGTGGTAATAACTGAAGCCAAAGAGGCAAAATGCCACAATATCAATCAATGTTCTTGCATGTCACAAGTTAAGAACGATGAAATTTGCCTCTGTGTATTTCATGACAAGGGCCTTACAAATTGTTTTCCTGCTGCATTGCATAGTGTTGAATAAGTAATTCTTAAGTAAATGATTTTCAGGAGGATTAAATACTTATTTGTAGAAGTGAAGACTTTTTCTCTTTGAAAAGCCTCAACGCCCTATTTGGAAATCATAAAATTGGTTGGAAGAGAAAAAACTGAAGGGAATACTCCACATAGAAAGCTATTTCAGAAAATTGTACAGGTTTATTTCTATAACTAAGGAAATGATAATGTGGATTACAATTTGTGTTAGAGTTGTATTTCATGTTTTGACCAAGGTATGAATGGTTTCCTATTTAATGATGAAGAAAAATCAGAAATAAAAAATAAATTGTACATGTGAGTTTTTGTTTAAATTATCTATAGGATATCAAATAGGAAATATGTAGTAATAAGCAGTTGAATTTGTAGAAATGTACATAAGGAGAGCAATAGTACTTACTTGCAGTTCTCAAGTACTAAATTATCAGACAAATTTAAAAAGGTATTTTGAGACCCATAAGAATATATGGGTAATTTCCATTCTGTGTTTTATTGAGGAAAAAAAACCACAGGGCCATAACTATGTTGACTATCAACATGTTTCATGTAGATACAGATTTAATGAGTGTATTCAGATGAAAGTGGTGATTTTAATAAATCCTAACATCTAATTGGGAGAAAAGATTGTAATTGTATACATATGTTAAATTGATCAAAGTGGTAACTTACAGCATACAATACATTTTCTTTTATCTTGTTGAAAGGATTCATAACTAAAACATAAGAACACACCTGATGAAGCTCAACTGAATCAACCCAGCTATGAAAACTAAAGTGACTAGCAGATATTTTTTCATTCTTATTAAAAGAATAAACTTGAAGAAATTACAAATTTTGGAAGGAGATGTACATTTGCAGAACTTATTCATTTTATGTTTATTGCACTTTAAAATTAAACGCCTGCTTTAAAAAATGATGCAAAATGAGAATCAGAGAAACGTTCCAGAGTGTTAATTGAAAACTGCTCATGAAGGCACCACCGCAAGCCACACACTGAGTCTGTTTTCAGGAACTTGCTCTAGTTGAGATGCTCAATGTGCAGATTTGCTGAAATACAGTTTCAGGGGGAAGCATTGTTTATTCATAAGAACTCAAGGAGTAGCCATTTTTGGAAGGGAAAACCACATCAAACAATTTCTTCTTTGAGTTAAGTGGGTTTTATTTTAAGAATACTATTTAGAATTCTGTTTTTAAAATGTTTTTATTCTGAAATCTAAGCTTTATAGATATATTTGATACTTTATATAAAACTACTTAAGTTAGTCAAAATAACCATCCCTAATTTAATCCAATTTACTAAAAAACAAAAGAAAAAAATAAAAATAAAATGGTTGAATAGGACTAAAATATGATTAAATACTAGTTGATAGAATCAAGGATTAATTTCCACTAATAAAGGCATGGATGAAACTAATGTATGAAATATTAAAATATATTAAAAGAAATAGTAGGAAAACAGCTTCCCTGGTGATCCGTGGAACTGAAATCAAGTTGCCACACTGTGCCTATATGATACTGTTTTTTTCTTAGAATGTTTGTATAAAACTATGCATTGTCGGATAAACACATTTTGGAGTAAGCAGTAAAATTAAAGTCTTTCAAATTCTCATCATAGTATTTACTTTCATTTTCTATAGATTAAAACCTTTATTTTGCATTTTACTTTTAATATATTTTAACACTTAGAATCTTCAACTATAAAAAGAATATGTACATGGAAATGTTTAAATTGACTTAATCTATAGAAAGTTTATCAACTTAGTTCAAGTAAAATTACATAAAGGGCAATAATGCATTTTATTTTCGTTCTCACGTTTTCCTAATGAGACTTGGAGGTTTATATAATTATTTTAATTAGGGTTATAAACTTCTACCTGTGCAGGTGAGAGGTTAATTACCTAATTTATATGCAAACCAAGCAATTTTCTCTAGATTCTTTACCAGTTCAACTTTCCACTCAATTTTCTCTGTTTTAATCAATTAATACTTTTGTTTTTGTCTCATTTATATGAATGACTAAAAGTTACCCTCAGTGTAAACTCTGTGTTTCAAATAGAATATTTTATCCCCAGTATGTTTTTATATTTTCTGTTTACTTAACATTTGTGTAAGACTTACTATACAATTGAGAACAACACAGTATCATTTAGCATAAAGTTCTTAAATTTCATATCTTAGTGAAGTAATAATAAAAATATAATGATGTATGCACTTTCTAAACAAGTACATCAATGGAAAGTGTAGTAAATTCTTACATTTTTCTCTTTTTTTTTTGAGTGATGAGAGCAAAAGTGAGCAGAAAGCAAACAAAGGTCTGCTGCATCATTGTGACAGATACTAGACCATGAGGTCACCAAAGATGTTTTTATTTATTCTGAAAGTAGCTCCATATCTAGAATATACATTCTGCATAAAATTTTTAAATGAATGAACAAGAAGCACTTGCACTTGGATCTGAAAAAATACATAGTTGCATAGTTGTCATCCTAGTTATTTTCAGTGAAGTTATCATTTGTTAAAATATTCAGACCAATGAATGTTTTCAGTTTAAGTTTACAAAGAGGTCATCAAAGTTAAAATGTGAACTATGTTTTAGGAAATTTAATATGCATATCACTTTCACTAGAATTACTGAGATTTCTTTCTTCAAATGTTTAAACTTTCTAGTTCTTTTTCCCAATTGGAAAACATTACACACACACATACGCGCACACACACACACACACACACACACACGCACGCAGATACATACATACACACAATCAAGTCATTGCTGCTGTCTTCAGTAAGATCCCATTAAATTTTGAATAGAATTTAGAAGTTTTTATGTTCGTTTGTTTTTAAATCACGCTTAACTAAAACCAAGGATGATGATCTAATGACCTATGGAAGCAACATAATACAAAACCATTATGTTCCTTGGTAGGTAGGAAAATGTGAGTCACAACAAACACCTGAAATAACAGTCACATTGTACCACAACGAGTCAGCTAATTATACTTGAAAAAAAAAGTTGTACAAACACTATGTAAAGCATTGTCCTTTTCCTCTGTTCGAGGGCGTTTATTCATAGACATCCTTTGTGCTGCTTCCGGAGGCATGAGATCGACCTAGAACCCTATGGGCAGCTCTTCACTGTTAAGCTTGCCATCTATTTGTCAAAAATGATTAGTGAGAAATAAAGAAAGAAAATTTCCCTTGTCAATAATAGGGAGCAAATAGAAGGAACTCTGAAATTGTCATAGGGAATCACATTTGTTCAGTAAGAATTCTCTGCATTTGATAATATGTCACTGACCCACCTTTATTTTTACATAGTATAGTAATTACTCATATTGAATTTGACAGGTTTGAGATAATGAAAAAAATCTGTGCTAACTCAGAAATGTGTGTGTGTGCATTATAATCCTCTTTACTACAAATAATAACTTTAGTTATCCAGGTAAGATGTAGGAATAATTAATTGTGGTTTACCCTTAATCATATTTTTACTTTAAGTGTCTTTGGATTTATAATATTCAAAAATACATTTTATGTAAAAATTAAATTACAGCATTCATTACAACTATATTTTGGCATATATTCTGAATATATTACAATATAAAAGCTGATGAAAACTGTAAATTTTCCTGAACAGGTTAATAAGAGCCTCACATTCTTTATTATAAAATCAATATTAATGCTGGAATAATATTTTGATCTATTGTATTCATAAGATTATTGAGACTTCTTTAACTGCTATTTGAATCTTCTCTTAATGAGATAAAGAAGATAATACAAGTTTCTAGTACTAGAAATGAACTATATGTGTTCGATTTTGTATGTATATTGACCTATACTAGATTTATAGGTCCTGAATAATTCAGATGGATGTTAGATTATTAGATTTCATAATATTTTATAGTACACATTGAAAAACATTACCAGATTGAAAACCCAGAAAGAAATTATCTCAATTCCCAGAAGCTCTTTAAGATCTTTAGCTCCTTATCCTAATATCCTTAAATTTCAAATGCTAACTTTTTATCTGCATTTTATTTACAATCCATCACAAATCCTTAAGGCAAAAGGATGGACTTAGATTTTTGAAAGTGATTTTGCTGTTTTGTGCGTGTGTGATAGTGTAGACTAGAACCCTAGCCAGTCCTACAACTAAAATAATTTTTAAATTTGGATAAAAGACAAGAAAATATTGCTTTAATAATTCAGTGAGCAGGCAAGAATATAAAAATTACATAGAAATCAAGCTTTGAACTTGAGAGCATATACTGGTCTGATGAGGATGAGGTCAGGATCTTTTGGATCATGAAGGGCAGGGGACCAGCCACAAAACTCAAGGGCCAACCAACTTGAAAGTGTAATAGGAAATCCTCATGAAGCAGGTTCCGCAGAGTTATATCTTTTGCATGCAGGTGAACTAGGATTGAGCATGTCCTTTCCCTAAAAATTGGTGACCAAAATTGCCTGTGTGGACCCTTGATTCCAACTAAGTTTGTACCACATATTATTATGTGTCCTAGAAGCATCCACCATTGTTGAGTCTGCGTGGTCCACTTCACTAAAACTTCGTCATCTTTCCAGGCTGACTCTCATTTCTTCCCTTTCCGTGGAGAATAATTCCCTCATCTGCTTATTCTAGTTAATAAATCTTCCTCTGAAGTAAGTGTCCCTTACAGGTGTACCATCTTTTAATCTTTTGTGCATTATCTTTACTGTACCTTTTCTATTAGACATATTTGGATATCCAAAGATTTAACCATTCTTACAACTGTCTACAGTATTTGTATAGTAACATTCTGTATAGGTTGGTAGCCTAGGAGCAATAGGTTATACCATCTAGGTTTGTGTAAATACTCTCCATGATGTTTGCACAATGATGAAAGCTTCTAACTTCACTTCTCAGAATGTATCTCCCCTGTTAAGTGACACAAGACTGTATATGTAATAGACTTTGATAGATGACTGGATAAAGAAGCTGTGGTACATATAAACAATGGAATATTACTCAGCCATAAGAAAAGATGAAATACTGCCATTTATGAAAACATGGGTGGACCTTGGGATCATCATGCTAATAAGCAAAATAATTCAGACAAAAAATTATGAACCATTATGACTACACTCATATGTGGAGTAGAAAACTGAAAGCAACATAGGAACAAAAACTCATGGATACAGTCAGTAGTTTAGTGGTTACCTGAGGGTAAGTGGGGAGGATGGTAGGAGAGAGAGGGACTCCATTACGTGGTGATGGAAGCAGAATTGACTCTGGGTGGTGAGCACACAATGCAACACATAGATGATGTATTATAGAATGGTATACCTGGAACCTATGTAATTTTTGCTAACCAATGTCACTCCAGTACAATTAATAAAAAAGTAATGTCAGCTTAGCTTTTGGAACTCAAAGTTTAAAACCATTTATTTTACTCTTTAGTTAACTAATTTCAAGTTAACTTTTATCTGAAACTGTAAATAGATTGACATACAATATAGAAATAAATAAAACATTTACAGAAAGATATCTATATAGACACATTTTAGACATTATCTAATTAAAATAGTAAACTGATTAATGAATAATATATTTTATTTGCTGTTTTATCTATATCTGTTTTAATCTCTGTTAGAATATTATTTAGTAAATCAGATTGTTTCAATCTATAAATCTGTTACTAGCAACCTGCCAGCTAAACCAATGAAAATTGTTTTCTGCAAATCATCAATTTTTTAAACTTTCTACAAAAAATTGATGAGATATATGAAGATTAAATAACTTTATTGTGTAATAAAAGTCAGTGTAGGGATGATGACATGATTTCTATAGTTCAAAAAATATTTGTCTTACTCTCAGATTTTTTTTTGTGGGGGATCACTCCCTGGCTGGGAATCAAACCCAGGCTGCAGCACTGAGAGCCCCGAAGCCCAACCACTATACCACTAGGGAACCCCACTCTCAAATTTTAATCGATCCTCTAAGCACCCATTCTGTAGATGAAATATTTAGACAATTTATCCATTATTTAAAAAAAATTTTTCTCACTATACTTAACATGATATACCAGCCATATAACTAATATAGAATTTTAAAAATAAATTTACAACTTAATTCTTTTTTTAAAGGAATGTATTATGGAATTATTTTTAAATATTCTGATTTTAAATGAGTTTTTATTTCTATTGGTTTGAATATCTCTTGAATATTGAAAATATTTACTTCACTGGAAATAAATATTTGATACTGGATCATGAGCTAAAGTATATTTGACATTGTTGGGAAATGCTATATTCAAGATATCCATAGGTAATTGGGAAACAGTACAATTTATACTAAAGATGAATAAGAGAGGGAAATGAGAGAGGGATAGGGTAAGAGGAATTAATAACAATAAAAATGAAAATGTTAGGTTGATTTTAATGTTTCTGAGTATGTACATTCTCTACTGTACCATTATTTAAAGCATTTACTTTTTTTTTTTTTTTTGAAATTGACAAATACTTTCTTTGTATGCAAAATATTGCCTTTTTTCTTTTCCAATTAAATTTGGCAAGCTAACCAAAAATCAAAGTCAGAATACTGTGGATAAAATAATTAAAGATTGTTTTTTGACAGTTTGTTGCAACTCTTTATATTTTACATAGATTTCCAACTGTATAATAAAAAACAAATATAAAATGTCTAGATATACATTAATGATGTTATAGATAATGGTGTTTCACATTTTCTTTCTTTCCGTGTACTTTGCAGATATAGCCCTTCTAAATTACTATTTCACAAACTGAGACAGTTCTCAGTAGGAGAGCCTTACCTCATGTTGTTTTCATCAAAGGAAGTTCAGTCTGTATTTGCCTGGCTGAATATTGCCATTATATTACTAATTTACACATTGGGAAAGGGTCAAGAGTATGCCAAAGTTTTGATGAATTGATATTAACCTGAAAGGGGAATGTTAATAACTGATGATGTATATCCACAGTAGTTCGACATCAAGATAGTTTAAAGTTATGTAGTTTAAAATTAAAAAAATTCTACCTTATAGTGTTGAATTATTTTGTATATAGCATTTTGAGGTATTAGTGTTGATTATTAGAGACAGCCAAATATGTTTGATATTAGACCATCTATGTAAGGTGAAAATTATGAACAGAACAGATATTAATATTACCTGTGTAAGATGATATTCAATATAATAAATCTATTGATAAATTAAAAAATATTTTAACACTTTTGTACAATAACTAAAACAAATGAATAAAATGATTTTGAAAGCCATTATCATTCAAATGATTATACATATTATTACTCAAACTATGACTTTTTAGCATAAAATATATTAATGTTAAAATATTAATATTTATTAAAATGACTAATTTTTCTGTAATCCTTTTGAGAGTTTTGTCTCAAATAATATAGTTTGTTTTTTCAAGTTTTTAAATCAAAGTATATTTTTAGGAATTCTGAAATATCTACCTACCTTTCTTACTCTAAGTTATGTAACTATGTATATAGTATGTTTTCTAATTTTATAATTTATTAAAAGTACAAATAGAATCAAAATAGAGTTCTTTTCTATATTTTACTACATTAGGCAATATTAAGTAGTACACATATCTAAAATAAAAGATTCAGAAGTGTGTAGATTCAATTTATCAAGCTAACATCAGAAAATTTATGAACATTATTTTTATACCTTACACAATAAATATTTTCAAGGATAGTATTTAAGGTCATGGGGAAGTTGTGAAAAAATTTCCAGCAAAAATATATTTTTCTAGATTTCTCCAGTTATAACAACCAGGATATAGTTACATGACATTTAATGAAAAGTAAAAAATACTATTTCATATCTAAATGGATTCAAGCAAGTTGTTTATGTTGGCCAATTAATATGGTAGAATATGCTGCATTGTTTTTGACATCTTTGATAACATGGATTTAACATTTTGAGAATGACAGACAATTAAGAGCTCAGTACAGAGAAGAGTTATGAATAAAGAAAATAAATAAAACAGAGACAAAAATTAGACAGATACAGAAATGGAATGACATTTGAAGTAAGAAACTGCAGAAAATACTATGGCAGATCATTAATTTCTTTGAATGGTAAAAATAATTATTAGTGCATTTTTATAACAGAAATGAATAATCAGATCCAAAGTAAATGCCTATCTTCACTATTTTACTCAATTGTAGGAAATACATGAGAAAGAAAATATTTGATTGTTAGCAGTCTTTTTCCCTAAAATGGGAAGGAAGCACCACTGAATCTTTTTCATTTTATTTATTTTTAAAACTATTTTTCATTAAATTTATTGGGATAACATTGGTTAGTAAAAATATATAGATTTCAAGTGTACATTTCTGTAACACACCATCTATGTGTTGCGTTGCATGCTCACCACCCAGTGTCACTTCTTCCATCACCATATAGTTGACCCCCTTTACCCTCCTCTACTGTGCCTCTTCCCTTTATGTTCTGGTAACCACTAAACTGTTACATGTCTATGAATTCTTGGTTGGTGGTTTGTCTTGTTTGTTTGTTGCTTTCAGTTTTATATGCCACATATGAGTGAAGTCATATGGTTCTAGACTTTTTCTGTCTGGTTTTGCTTAGCAAGATAACCTCAAGATCCACCCATGTTGTCGCAAATGACAATATACCATCTTTTCTTCTGGCTAAGTAATGTTCCATTGTATATATGCACCACATTTTCTTTATTCAAACATCTATTGAAGGACACTTTGGTTGTTTCCACGCTGTGGCCACTGTTAATAATGCTGTAGTGAATGTAAGTGTCCATATATCTTTATGGATAGATGTTTGCAGGTATGGGGGTGTAATTATCCAGAAAAGAGATTGTTGGATCATTTTGGTAATTCTATTCTTAAGTTTTTGAGGAATTTCCATAATGTTTTCTGTAGTGGCTGTACCAATTTACATTTCCACCAGTAGTGTATGAGGGTTCCTTTGTCTCCTCAACCTCTCTAACATTTGTTATTATTATTTTGTTGATAATAGGCATTCTAACAGGTGTGAAGTGATACTTCTTGTGGTTTTGACTTTCATTTCCCTAATAGGTAGTGAAGTTGAGCTTATATATATATATATATATATATATATATATATGTATATATCAGTTAGCCATTTGTATGTCTTGTTGGGAGAAGTGTCTGTTCAGATCCTCTGCCCATTTTTTAATTGGATTGCTTTTGTTGGTGGTTGAGTTCTTTATATATTTTGGATATTAGCCCCTTATCAAAAAGTGTTGTTTGCGAATATCTTCTCTTACTCAGTTGGTTGTCTCCTTGTTTTGTTGGTGGTTTCTCTTGCTGCGCAGAAGCTTTTTAGTTTGAAATAGTACCATTTATTTCTCTTTGCTTTTACTTCCCCTGTCTTTGAGGTCTAATTCATAAAATCACCTCTAAATCCATGGTCGCTAAGTTTGGTACCTATGCTTTCTTTTATGCATTATATTGCTTTAGGTCTTATATTTAGATCTTTGATCCATTTTGAGTTAATCTTGGTATATTGTGATAGATAGCAATCTAGGTTCATTCTTTTGCATGTGGCTTTCCAATTTCACCAGCACCATTTATTAAAAAAGCTTTCTTTTCTCTATTGGATATTTTTGGCTTCTTTGTAAAAAAATTATCTTCCAGTGTATATTTCGGTTTTTTCTGAGTTCTCAGTTATTTTCTACTGGTCTGTGTTTCTGTTTTTCTCTCAATACCATTGATGTGTTTATTATTGTCTCCTTGTAGTATATATTGAAGTCAGGGAGTATGATGGTTCAACTTTGTTTTTTTCTTAGGATTGCTATGGTTATTTGGGGTCTTTTGTGATTCTGTACAAATCTTACGATTTTTTTGTTCTCTTTCTTTAAAGTGCCAGTGGGATTTTGATGGAGATTATGTTTAATCTGCATATTGCTTTGGGTTCTATGGCCATTTTAACTATGCTGATTCTTCGACTACATAAGCACTAAATGTCTTTCCATTTCTTTGTTTCTTCTTCAATTTTTTTTAAATAATGTCTTGTAGTTTTCAGAGTATAGGTCCTTCATGTCCTTTGTTTATTCCTAGGTATTTTGTTCTTTTTGTTGCAATTGCAAAAGAAATTTTTTTTCATTTCTTTTTCTAAAATTTTATTGTTAGTATGTAGAAATGCAATGAATTTTGGTACATTGATTTTGTATCCTGCAACTTTACTCTATTTGTTGTTTCTAGTAGTTTCATGGTAGAGTTATTAGGGTTTTCTGTATAAAGGATCATTTCAACTGCAAAAAGTGACACTTTGTCTTCTTCATTCCCATTTTGCATGTCTTCTATTTCTTTCTCCTGCCTGATTGCTCTGGCTAGAACTTCCGATACTACATTGAATAGCAGTGGTGACAGGGGGCATCCCTGTCTAGTCCCTGCCCAGAAAGGTAAAGCTTTGTCAATGGCCATACCACTCTGAACACACCTGATCTTGTCTTTTTTATTTTCTTGCGCAAATGTCAGTTGTTTTCTTTTTTTTTTTTTTTTTTTTTTTTTTTTTTTTTTTTTTTTTTTTTTTTTTTTTTTTTTTTTTTTTTTTTTTTTTTTTTTTTTTGCTTTTTGGTATGTGGGTAGCTCCCTGACTGGGAATTGAACTCAGGCCGCAGCGCTGACAGCGCCAGCGCCGAAGCCTCAAGCCACTACACCATCAGGGAACTCCAGTTGTTTTCCTTACAGAATTTAACTTAAAAATGTTTTACACTGTGTGTTTCTCACATTGTCCAGTTGGATTTATTGATGCAGTGTCTCATGCAAGCATGTATTCCCTCACCAGATAGCATGTGCCACTAATCTCTAGGTGTGCCACTGGAGTCTTTGGTGTTTGTGTAGCTCTACATAACTACATCCTGGCAACAAGAAACATTATCTGGGAAGTTATTGGAAAATGAACATCTGTCACTTTTAAAAAAAATAACTAGGAAAGGATCAACAAATAAGTTGAAAATCAGAATATATGTAGAATTGAAGCATAGTTTACTCTCTAAACTTTGGAAAACAAAAGGAGAGTAGTTGGTGGCATGAGCTGTGTTATCATTTACAAAAATGTTTCTGCCAGTGTAGAGCAAGTGATAACTGTCATCTCATTTCCAAATAACTGAGAGAACATCTGTTTTCCAACTGTCCCTTAAATGGGTCTGGCAGGCTGTTTGGTAGCCAAATTGTTTGGTTCTCTACACGAAGAGCTTTACTTCATTAATCCCTTCATTATTTTCTCCATATGCCATGCACAATTTCAAATCTGAACTTGTATTTGACCTTTCTTCTACTCACTTCCAAACAAGACTAGTCTCTGTGATGCCCTGTTGTTGATTAGCAGTTTCCCTCTATCTTCCACCTTTCTCTAAATAGTTCCTCAAATAGCTTGATCCAAATTGGTTCTGGCTTCTTTAACCTTGACATCATTCTCTGTTGCTTTGGCATTCTGTTTTTTCCTTCTGAAAACACTTTTCCTCCAGATTTCACCTATTTTTCTCCTCTTTATGTCTAAGCCAATTATTTCCTGATGTTTCTATGTAAGGTTGTCTCTCCATATATGACTTAAATCTTTGTCTTGGTAACATACTTTCTTTTCTGAAAAAGAATGTTTTACTGAAAATGTCTATTTTAAACTGAAGTGTTTATTTTCTTAAAATTGGCTTCTTAAAGTACACTGCAAGGTCAAAGAAGATAAGTATGATAGTTGCATATTAATAATTGCCAATTTTATAGAAAATATTCTTGTACTTGGATAGGAAATGTAAAAGATATTTTTTGGAATTTAACTCGATAATGTATATATATGATAAATTAAAATCAAGAAAATTTGTATCTACTAAGAAGCAAAAGTGAATTATTAAAAATCTTAGCAAGCCATGTCTAAAGAAAAAAATTGTCTACTTTCTACTTTTATCTTTTTTTGAACACTTTTATACTATTTTCTTGTATCATGCTGTTCATATCCCAAAACATCTGTGCAGAAATAACTATGGATAGTTTAATGCCAATTAAAGAATATTCTTAGTGTTCCAATCTCTATTGTTCAAAACTCAGGCAAAACCTCCATCAACTAACCCAACTGGGCCAGCTTCTGTCACTCAGGCACAATATTAATATTTAAATATACCTTCCCTACATCCTGCAAGCACCTGCCACAACTGCCTGTTACCCAGGAAATACCTTTGAAAACTTACTTCACATTGAGTTTCAAATTTTGATGCCCCTCAGCTAAGTGTGTTCTCTCTTAAAATGCTATATGGCTTTTGATGCTGGGTTACACTTTCCAGTGAATGAGGTGTCATAACCTCTTAGTGTTGTGGTTAAAAAAGCTAGTGGGGGAATTTTAAAAGGAAGCAAGTTCCAAGTAATGTGGTTTTTGTTATTAAGCATGATATAATTATATATCATGTTTACAAATGCTGTGATTATATATATCTATATCTATCATATATAATATATAATATGTATATGTATACTTATTTTATATCTTATGCATTGCTATCCATTAATGCCTCACTATATTACCTAAGTATTTTATACTTCTGTGTAAAATGTTTAAATTAATGACATCTTTTAAAACTTAAGCCACATTTAAAGATGCTTGCTAAGATTGAATATGATGTTTTTCTTTTTATATATGTGAATGCTAAGAATTTCATGTTTCCAATTTAACATTTGTTTTTGTATTTTTGGAAACTGATTCTAAATTATTAGTGTGCATTAAGAATGTGTAGTAAGTGAAGAATCTAATGTTACTTTGCTCAATCTATATATAATTTGAACTCAAACACATATACTCCTACTAATTTATTGAAGTGAATGTTTATTTACTAATTTCCATTGTGAAATAGGTATTTTGTTGTATCAATGACTGAGTAAAATATATACGTTACCAGATATGTAAAAAGGCATCTTGAAAACATCATAATGCTTAATCTTTATGGCAAGAAAGCAGCTTAGCAAATGTCTTCCTAGCTTCCATGATGTAGATAGCTAATGACATTATACATAGACACACACACACACACGCACACACACACTCACTCAAATTGATATATAGATATGCATTTAGATTCTAGTCCAATATATTCTGTCTCATGACCAATATTCTGAATATAAAGGATGTTTTTAAAATCTACATCCTTTCTTCAAATGCATTTTATAATTTTTCTCTGTTACTTATTTCTTGGTCAGCATGTTCTAGCATTTTGATACAACTATAGTGTTAAAATTTGAAAGTTTCTTTTTTGTCTTTTACTGAGGAAAAGATTATTTTTTAAATATTCAGAACAACCTTTTCAAGTCCACTAAAGATGGGTGTTTATTCCTTATACGTTGAAAAGTGCATCTTTATCAGTTAATTAACATTTTAATTTTTTGCCTAAAATAAAAGGCTGTTCAGATACTCAGATACAGTGTTTTACTTGACTGTCATATATTATATATTCTTATATTCTTAATAATTATGATAAATATGTGAATTCAGACAATAAAGTTATTACTGTTCTTTTTTATTAGTTTCAGCCTATTTCACCGATATTTTCTCTGCTTTAGGCTTCCTTGTGACTGGAATGTATGTTAAACATAAATTTTTGCATGCAATCTTTAAAATATTTGAAAATCTTTTTTTTTTTTTTTGGGTCAGGCTTTTCTCCTGTGAGCGATTTAGCAAATGTCATGTAGTCTGTTTTTTAGTGATCTGAAGCATATGATGCCTCTGATCTAAGACAGTTCATGTCTTTATAGTCAAGTTACTAAAGAACAGCTAAACCATGCAAAGATGTGATATTTAGAGTATCACTTATGTAAAAATGGAGGATAGCTTAGCCTTTAAAACAAGTACTTTAAACATGACATATTTGAATCTAATTTGCAACTTTATTATTCTTTGGAAATATTTGCAACCACTAAATGTAACAAGTAAAGTTAATGGAATTGGACTATTTAAAATTTGGAAAAATTGATTATAAATTTTGAATAATGTGCAACAGGTTAAAAAGAATGGTATTTGATTATGTAAAACTTCCCTAAACCCAAGTGAATATTTTATCAATAAAAAATGGTAAAGAAAAATGAAAAAGAAAAAGAAAGTAAGACTACGTATATTTTATTCTAAATGCAACTGCAGTAACATTTTTTTTTTCAAAAGGCAACTGCTGTATCAAGCAGAAAGAGACCTGGGTATTCTATTAAAGAAAAATAAAATCTACCCTTAATATAGATACGCTTATACATTCATACAATTTTATAGAGTATGTTTCTGAGTATAATTCAAGCTTTATACAAAAAATATCTTTCATTTTAAATTGTCAAAATTTTTTGAGTAATGTTTCCACATCTTCTCATTACTATGACACAATCTCGGTGATAAGTAGACTTTATCATCCAAAAGATAAATATTTTGATATTTGATTCAATTAGACGCCATCCGCATGTTATATGTTTTTAACATGATGTGAACTGGAAAATCTTTATTCTAAGCAGTTTCTTAGAAGGGTGAAACTGGATAGTCTGCTAGTGATAATTTGAGTCAGAGACTCAGAGCGGTGTCTTATAAGAAAGGTTTATTCAGACAATGCTAAATAAAAATGAGAAATTTAAAAATCTCTAGTTAAACTTATTGAAATTCAAAACTATTAAAATCTTTATAGTTAATTAAATAAATAAACCAATTAAATTGTCCCTTTCTCAACTTATATTGCAGAGTGTGTTTTTTCAGTTTACAAAGAAAGCTTCTCTTTTTTTCTAGTCATTCTAACCTGACTTCTGTATAACGATAATAAAGAGAGAAAAACAGAAAAAAATACATGGTATCTCTAATCCCCATCTTTCTCCAAGTAAATCTCTGAAATTAAAATCCTAACTCAGTAAGCTACTTGTCTCAAATGACTTAGAGCCCTCCATAATAGGAGGTAACTAGTAGGGTTGGAGGGTTCTCATTCATCTCAGGGACAGAATTGGACTAAGCCTCCAGGTCAGCAACACATATTTACTCACCATCAGAAATGTTGAATATTAAACATTTCAATTTATGTAACAGCCTATTATTTAGTGATGGTCTCTTGAAATTTCTAATTTTTAAAAAATACTATTCATGATGTCAAACTTATGGTCAAATGGCATTACTGATTCAATTTGTAATTGGCCAAATCGAATTATGCAGAAAGTGATGGCTTAAATTGCTAGGCATCTTAAAATGAATAGGAAATATATATCTTTATTTCTGTTTTGTGTACAATAAATTACTGACTTCCTTTTCTTGTAAAAGGCCATATAGAACACAATTTACCTTTATGAAAAAATTACTATAATATCAGCAACAAAGGATTATGAGAATATACAAGTAAAATAAACATAGATGAACTTGTACCATCAAATTCTCAAAAGCTAGGCATAATTCCATTTTTCTTTTCTTTATAAGTCAGTATACATGTAGCAGACTGCTGAAAATAATAACAAATTAATGTAAAACAGAAGCAAATCAATTTTCCTTCAAACACTATTATTGGCCTTTTAATGAAAAAAAATGTTTTCTAATTAATATTTTATTGACCTTGGGACAAGTACATAATACGATCATCAGTTTGCCTAGATTCCCAAATACCATTCATTTATGTACATATTTTCTCTATTCAAATTTACTATTTATATCACTTGTCAATTTGCATTTATTAAATCATCATGCATAATTTACTATATTTTGAAAAGTACAGTCCTTTACTAGGATTTTTATATGCTCTTAAATTTTAAACACTCACAAACATTAAAAAACTTAAAACTCAACAATTGAGTTTTGAAACATTATTTTAAAAAAATGAAATGTTTAATTACAAATGATAACGGCATGCTATTGCTATGACTATTTGGATGTATAGTGGATAGTTTTTGTAAGCTCTTTTGTTAATGTACATGTACATATATTTTTTAAATAAATGGAATGTTCTGTTCCAAGTACCTTGTATTTTATTTCATTCAGTGTTAGCATGGAAATACATCTACCCAGGCAAGACTTTAGTTGTTCTTTTCCAAAATCTCATGACTGCAATAGCTTAAGACTTGTTAGCAAGTATGATGATGTTTAGTTTCACAACTTGCTTCATAAACAATATGGTTCATAGAGACTGAATTCAGTTAACCAATTTTAACAGTTTTATTCTATGGGGTCTGTGTCTAGCATTTTATCCTATTTTATTTGATCCACATTGAAAAGTAAAAATTACACATCAATTAAAAATAGATTTCAATGCAAATAAGTTAAAAGTTATATAAAAATGATATACACAAAGTAAACATGCTTTTACAATATAAGAATGAATTATAATTGAGAAAAGTCTGCAGGTCATATTGAAGTTCTACTTCTTGGGTAAGCAGTACTTTGTTCGTTTTCCTAAAGAAAAATTATTGTGATGCTTATGTATTAAAATCGTAAGGAAGACTGTATTGGAGACTAAATGTCAAGATGGTCTAAATAGGGCAGAAAAATCACGCTCTACTCCCGATACGGCAGAGAGAGCTGAGGATGTATAGCCAGCAAACACAGTGAAAAGCTCAATAGATGCTTTTCTATAGAAACTTCTACAGAAGTACCCACCTATGCCTCAATTATAGGAAATGGTTTACCTTGTCAAACCACAGAGGAAAGATGGAAAATCAAGAAAAGTGATTGTTATGAGTTCATGAGAGCAAGAGCAATTCTGGTCTGAGACTCATTGACCAAATCGAGGTTTCTGTAAGTAAGGAATTAGGGCAAAATTCAGCAGGTGGAATTCATGTCTGTATGTCTTTATGTATATAACTAAAGATAGGATCATGATCATTACTGAACATGAAAAATTACAGTATTTCCAAAATGTATCCTATGATTTATAAGTACACTTTGAAATGTACTTATTGACTGTATATATTGACATACCTTAGCATACTTTGGTAAACTTTTTAGTGACTGATACTGGGGCGAGGTGGAAAATTTAAAGTTTTAGAAAAATGTAAATAAAATGCAAAAACAAGTTTGTCCTCAAGTAAGAAACAAAATTTTCTGTAACAGTGAAATATATCACAACTGAGTACTATCTAAAATAAAAGGCAATAAATGTAAACAAGATAATAAAAATGGTACACATTAATATTAAATGGTACAGCATTATGCAAAAATAAAGTGATAATAGGAATCGTAATACCCACACACATAACAGTTTGCATCTAAAAGCCCTGGCTTTCTAAATTAATACTGGTAGCTCACTAAGGTCCTGAGAAGGATGGAGGTTTAGTGCAATGATAATAGTTTTGAAACCACATAATTATATAAGTATGTATGTTATCATATCTCAGTACAGCTCTACCATAACTTTTTAATCTTTTTCATGTAATGGTTGACCTCAGTGTTGGAAAGTACATCATGTCCACTGGCTTTCTCATTCTAAGTAAATGGACGTCCTTGTGTCCCAGGCTTGTACATTCATCCTGCTGAGAAGCAGTGTTTCAGCACGTGGCTGACATCACTGTAGCTCTTCCTTTACTTTTGAACATGATTAGCTGTGTATGTAGACATGGTTCGTTACTTTGCCCTTTAATTTTGGCTCAAGCAGTAGGACACTCTGTGACTTCTCTCTCCCATGCTCCGCATCCAGTCGTGGACTTAACTTTTAAGCTGCATCAGGTCACTGTCACTACTAACCACTCCTAAGCCACCTCCCAGACAATGGGATCATCGAAAAGCTTCATAAATGATCATCCTATTTCTCACGCTTTTCCTCGAGGCCATTTTCCACCCAGCAGTCAGGGCCATTGTCTTACACCCATAGATCAAAAACATCACGCTTTTGCTCATCACTTAATGACAGCTCCCCTCGTTGGTGTAAAACCTAAAACTCAGTCACTGCTTCCGAATCTCCACGTTGTCCGGTCCCCCACCATCTTAGTCCCCTGCATCTGCTCTCACCGCACCTCTCCATCTCCTGTCATTCTCTCCTCAGTAGCCTCGGATATTCCTGGCATGCTCCCCTACCTTGCAGACCTCACTGTGCCCTTCTGTCCGCAGAGAGCAATGCCGAAGGTTGCTGCTAGGCGCCCTCACTTGCTTCCTGGTCAGTGCGGCCAACTCCGTTCCGGAGGGGGCCTCCCTTCCTCCAGTTTTCTCTCCAGAACTCGTCAGCCTCTTAAAAACTACACTCGTCTTTCTCTTTTAAAGATGTCTTTCTCTCTTCCCCAAGAAGAAAGAATCTAAGCTCTTCAGTCAGGACCTTTTTTTTTTTTCCTCTTTGTTTACTACCTCATGTCAGCATCAAAATGCATTTCTGGCATTAAGTTAATGATTAATAAATATTAGTTGAACCATTGCATGATTTCATGGTTAGTTTGTCAATTGTGAATTCATTACTCTGAAATCAATGACAAAATATAAAAGTCGTACTTTTTATTTTTATTACTATACTACTTTACTCCGAGCAAATATTTATTGGTAGTTCCATGCCTGTTATGTAGGAACTGCTAAGCTATTAAATCCACAGGCCCTATTTATGCCCTGAGGTAGATATTCTCTGTATCTTCTAGGGCATATCTAGGAAAACAAAAACCAGTCTAGGTCTTATAGTCAGTTTGACTTTAACATGTGGGAAGTTAAAAGAGCTGAGAAACAAAAAAAATTAAGAGATAAAAGAGATGATGCTAACACCCAGTGACTAGTGCCAACACAGGGTGCCAACCTTCCTCTAGAGGCTGGAGGGACAATGGGAGAAAGTGGAGGTTCAGAGCCAGTGTGAAGTCCTTTTGTGGTAGAAAAGCTGCCTAATGAGAGGTGGCCAGAGAGGACACTTGATCTCTGTCAGAGAAGCCAGGAGAAGTAGAAAACTCCAGTGTCTGAGCCTACTCAGACCCCATGTGGCAAGGAAGTCTGGGATCTCAGTGTTTTTGACAATGAATTAAAAATAAATGTTCTGTTGAGGAATGGATCTAAGAACAAACCGAATTTGATTATGTCACTTTACAGATAACAAAATGTAAGTCCAGAGAGGTGAAATAATGAAGATCCTCTAGCGTTTTAAGGACTGAACTGGAGTAGAAAATTAAGGCAGTCACATTCCTCCGTATCCCTCATTTATTGCCCCTAATTCAAAACAAAACAAAACAAAACAAACAACAACAAAAACCAACCAAACAAAAAGCTTTGGTTTTCTCTAAATAGGCTTGGAATTTTGATATTGCCAAGAACGTGTGTGTGTGTGTGTGTGTGTGTGTGTGTGTGTGTAAAATGAGTTTACATTGAATCAAGCAGTTAGCTTAAATTGCTCAAAAGAGAAAGAAGGGATTATTTTCCAGTAAAGGCTGGTAATAACCACCCAGGCACATTTTCCTACATTGATCCTGCCTTTCTATTAAAGCACCCCACAGCAGCTCATGACGTACTGCCTTGCTGACAGTAGGCGCTCAGCAAGTGCCTTTTGGTGGTGTGAAGATCCCCAGACCTTCCTGTGCACCTGAGATTGAACAAGGTCTGTGATAGTTGTGATCGCTCCTGTAATTCATGTATGGAATGAATTTTCAGTGGGAGTGACCCAGGGTTTTTACTTCTATTTATCCTTTGTAACATTTACTTACTGCAGACTCTGTGCTCTCATTGAACTCCTCTGCTGTAATTTTGAAAGGTTTATTTGCCCTACACGTCAACTGTGGATACAGTGTTTTATTTGACATTCTAAGAAAGACTTTCCTCAGGCCGTTACTTCTGCACAAATATTTATTACACATATATGGATTATTTAAGCAGATATTTATCTGATGATTCACAAAAATTATTTGAGAAAAATTTGAAGTTATGTGGTCTGTTTTCTATATATATAACCCACACTGCTAAGTAATTTATAAAAATCCATAAAATAGGAAATTAACTTAAAGTTCACTAGGCTCTCAGAAGAATAAATGACCTTTGATGCTGGAAATCATTCAAGTTTTTTTTCAGCTTTTGTTTAATATATTCTGCATCACTTCTCGTGATATTTCTTGTAAAAATTAAAACAACTCACACAGGACAAAGCATTATAAAATGTGTAAAATTTTAAAGACTTTCATAATTGGATAGATATCTAAAGTACTTTCCTGGAAATAGAATTAAAAGCTAAAAGGACATTTATCTTAAGATGATAGTACATTTTCTGCTTATTGAAAGTAGGTATTGATAGGGATTCTGAGAAAAAGACTGATAAAGTGAAATCACAGTAGAAAAATTTTTTACTGATCCAATAGCAGATAAAACATGATAAAAATTTTTAAATAATGTTCTTATCTTGGATTTGAAAAGGGCATCACCGTGTATAAAAGGCCAATTTCATGTCAAGAGTTATCTTGGCTTTGGTATAAGCTGAAATTCCGAGCAGGAATTTTTTGGAGAGATTATGCTGTGCTAATGTAATGTATTAATCTTTTTCTAATATGCCCAATGAAAAATTGCAAAGTAAGGTGTATGTTAGGCATTTCTCTATCTGCCATGCTTCCGGGAGCTTAGGTCCTTATCTGATGACATCTGGCTGTTTTCTGGTATCCACTGAGTCCCTGGCAGGATCTGGAATCAGGTCCTTATGTGAGATTGCCTTTTCATCACCTTCAAATTATTTCTGCAAGGTATTATATTTTTGATGGCTATATCCTTTATATTTAAGCATTTGAAGGAGAGATTTTGATGTTATTGATTGACAATGTGTATACTGATTCAAATATTAATTCGGTGCACAACTTATTAGCTGCATGTGACATGCTGGGTATTCTTCCACGTCCTGAGGATGGAGCAAGGTAGGAAAGACAAGTCCTGGCCTTCGTGGAGCAGGCAACCAGTACCTCCGATGTCAAGTGCTCAAAAGTGCTCTGAGAAAAATAAAACCAGAAAAGGATTCAGCCAAGCAGATACACTGGAGGTAGGGAGGAGCTGAGAAGAGGGATTGGTTGCCATGATGGATAAAGAAGGCAGAGAATGCTTTTAGGATAAGTGACATTTTAACACAGATATGAAGAATGTAAGTGAGAGACTGAACCCTGTGCCTGAAAAGAATGCTCAATTATAGAAAGCAACAAATGCATATGCTGGGGTGGTGGTGGTTTTCATCCTTCAAAAAAAAGGCAAGGAGGTATGAATGGGTAAGGTGGGATGAGCAAGATAGAGACAATTAATAGATGAAGTTAGAGAACAGGGGACCTGATAATTTGGGAAATCAAACCCTTATTGAATGATTACTTTGAGTGAGATGCTCAAATTGGAAGATTAGGACCAGGGAATCGGTTTGGTTTATGTGTGAAAACTACCACTTTGAGAGTTGCATGTAGCACAAACTGTAAAGGTGGAAACAGATAAGGAGGCTATTGAAAATATCCAGTCAAGACTAATGTTGTCTTGGACCAGTAATAGAATTGACACTGTCACAGGTGAGAACTAGCCAGTTACCATGAGATGTATTAAGAGCTAAACTAAGCAAGTAATCTAACAGATACTATTCATGAAAGAATAAGAAAAGGTAAAGTTGCCTTCATGAGTTTTTGATAGAGCCACATAAAAGAGGAGGTTTTCATTTATTGTGAGAAAAACGATTCTTGGTTATGTTATACTTTGCAGCTGTGGAACTTATGTAGTGATCACTGGTTTGGTTTGGGATTTGTGGTGTTGAAGATGTGTTTTGTCACCCAGGTAGAGAGGAGTAGCAGTTGTAGGTGGGTGATTATAAGGTTAATGTTTACCACAAATGTATTCAAAAGACTGGAGTGAGAGCTAGTAGGTTAATAAAAATAGAGAAATGAGGCTGTACCTGGAAAAAGATGGGATACTAAGAGAATCTTTTTAAATTAAAAAAAAATTTTAAATGAGAGATATGACAAGTTTTTATACTGATGGTGATTACTTAAGACAGAATAAAATTGATTTTGTAGAAGGAAAAGAGAATAACTGATGAAGTATGTCCTTGAGAATTTGAAATGTGATGACCTGGGTTGAATAATAATTTATGTATAGTAATTGGAGAGAAGCTAGATTTTATGTAAGTAGATTCAGGTAAATTAGGAGATATTAGGATGGGAAAATGCAGTGCTCTATTACAAGTGTCTCAGTCTTCTCACTAAATAGGAGAAATTGTTAGGTTCCGATGTTGTACACACTAGGTATTAGCCATTATTTTCTGATAGTTGGTATTTCTGAAAATAATGCCTTATTCACAGAATAATGAAATAAAAGTATTATATAAATACTGATGAAGAACAACTTAATTAAAAATATTTTGAGGTATTGATGAATGCACTTAACTACTTTGTACATGCATTTGAATAAAACACAGTGTACCTAGAATAAGACTTCTGCTCTTTAGGTTAGTTGGGATTATCCACACTTCAGTGTGTTTCTGTCAGAAATATTTTCTTTTTTCCTTTTTTGGGGGGGTTGGTGGGTAGTGCCCTGGCTGGGAATTGAACGCAGGCCACAGCGTTGAGCATGCTGAAGCCTAGCCACTACACCACCAGGGAACTCCTGAGAAATATTTTGGACAAACTATTACAGTTGTGTGCATCTAACTGTCATTTAAATCATTAAAGTGATGCTATGTTAACTAAACATGATAGACTTAAACAAAGCAGTGTGAGTAGTAAGATGTAGCCTCTGAGTCAGATAATGTAGCAGGAGTTCACTGTTCACAGTCCCTGAATATTCTCGCCTTTGCTATCAGTAGTGCTAAGCATGATCATGTAAAAAGCTCTGTTCATTTTTGTTGACTTCCTATTTCCAGTTTGCCTGAATCTCACTAATTATTCAGACTTTACTATTGGTTCATGGCTTTGTGACTGTACATAATTAGCAGTTACTCAAAATCAACATTTTACATGCTATTTAAATATAGTTTAATTCACTTTTATATTTATCCCAATAGTTTAAAATATTAATGAGCTATAATTGTTTTCAAAATTATTGCACTGTTATCAGGATGAGAAAGCATATAAATAATGGTATTGTTTCATCAGAATAAAGACTCAATGTATGCTCCTATATATGAGAAAAGAACAAGCTAGTAAATATATTTGATTGAGTTATAACATATAAAAAATAGAAAGTAGATTAATATTTTTATATTTTTAAATAAGTAACTCAGGCAAAACTAATTTCTTTTTAATAAAATATGAAATATATAAAACCTTTAAAATTTATGTAAACATCTAAAAGAAAATTTTAGATATGCATGTCTTAGCATCATTTAAACAGTTATGGACTATTGATAAGTTTGTGCATGTTTGGTAGTTGTTATTTTCTATTAGGTTTAAATTTCAAATCCAAAAATTTCAAATTCACATTTGAATATTAATTTTACATCTGAAACTAGAATAAACAGATTTAATAACACTTTAGTGCTGTCATACTTGCAGTGTGTTATTGTGGAAAATGAATAAGACATATGTTGTAATAAAATAAAAAGGGAATTCTCATACGCTGGTAGGAATGTAAATTTGGTACCGCCACTGTAAGAAACAGTATGGAGGTTACTCAAAAAATTAAGAATAGAATTATTGTACAACCCAGCAGTTTCTCTTCTGAGAATCTACCCAAATAATCTGAAAATATTTATCTATGAAGATATATGTACCCATATATTCATTGCAGCATTATTTATGGTGACTAAGACCAGAAAACTACCAAAGTGTCCTTCGAGAGATGATTGGATGAAGATGTGGTGCATATACAATGGGGTATTTCTCAGCCATAAGAAAAGATGAAATATTGCCGTTTGTGACATTTACTACAATCTCTGCCACTTACCTGTTATACCTAGATGTCAATATCACAAAATAAACTTTGAATGTAGTTTTCACCTCCACTGAAAATTAATTTTATTTATTAATATTTTAGCTTTATACCTTATATATCATCTTGTACATATCCATTTAATAATTTCAGTAATTAACCACATACTTCATACTAACTGCTTGATTCTGTTCTAACTTATTTTAATGCACCTTATCACTTCTCATATACCCTATGATTAAGTTTACCTATTCTCGACTTATGGTTTGGCTAATTTAATTGATATGGCAAGTATGTAATTCTGGACTCCCATTCAGTGCTTTTCAAGTAGACATCATATCTCACAACTTTCTAGATGCACAAGTTAATGCATGTAAAGATCAGGGGAAAATAGCAAGTAGTTGCAGGATTAAAGTAATTTGTCAATAAGTTATGACTTAGGAAAATTCAACACTACAGGGCATAGAAACAACTTAATCCTGAATTTCAGGAGGACATTTGGGATGGCAGTCCATGAAAAAAGAAATGTCAGCTACAAAGACCATAAAAATGAGAAGATGGAACATTGTGATGCCAAAAAGTCTAACTAGAGTACACACTTAGGAGGAGGGCAGGGAATTCTGGGGGTAACAGTATTTTAGTAAGGACAAATCATAAAGCATTTTTCTTTCATGATGATGGATGTATATTTATTCTAAGGCGCTTCTAAAGATTAAAATAAAAGTGACACAATGATTCTATTTAACTATATAATTTCAATCATAAATAAGTAAATTCTTTGAGAATGTATTGAGAAATTAAAAGACCATGTAGTAGTATCAATCTGTAGGTTATTATAATAGTCTATGTTAAAATACTACTTATAGCTAAACTAAAGTATTACTAATTTGGCAATGGGAAGAAGTGAGAATGTGTATTCATTAATGAATTGCAGTTTAGTCTTGTTGAGTTAGATATTCCTATATGATATTCAAGAGAAAAAATGTTTAGTGTATAACTTGATCCATCCATCTGAAATTTAGAAGCAGAATCTGAGGTGGAGATCTAGAATTTAGAGACATCACACACTAAGTGAAAGCATGGAAATGGAAGATGTGATTTCAGAAAAGAAAAATATGTAGTAATACTAGGAGAAGAGAAAATTATCAAGTACAAAAAACTGAGGAACAGGAATCTTTTAGGATTAAGTTGATAAATAGGAGATTTAAATGGGAATCTTAAGAAAACAAAGAAGATTGAAGGGAAGAGCATTAATCATACTACGCAACTAGTAATAACAAGAAAACCCTGGTTCAGATTATGTGACAGGCAAACATTTAGGTGCTTTGCATGGGCTCATTCATTTAATCTTAGTGATAAGCTTTCTTTTCCCTTTGCTGCCCAGATATTACTTTATTTAGTCCACAGAGACAGCTGTCAATGTAAATGCTCTTGTTAGCCTTAATTTAAAAATGAGAAAACTTAGGTTAAAAACAGTTTAAGAAACTTTCAGTATCCTAATGCAAGGAATTGATGGTCGAACTGGATTCACATCCAGTTAATCTGACGCCAGAAATTAGGGAAGCCATTCTTCCCCGTTATGGGAACATGTCTGAGTGGAGTTGGTGCCACTAAGGGCAAGGGAAGTGGAGAAGGAAAAAAAAATCTGTATCCTTTCAACAATGATGGTTAGGATAGGGAATGAAGTGTTACCTTTTGAGTCAGTGATAATGGGCTATTGGTGACCTAGGAAGGGACAATCTATTGAAGTTCAGGCATTAGCTGAAGGATAGGGGGATGAAGAAAGTAGCATGTTTGTGTTCTGAGGGGACAGACTTGAGTAAACTTTAAATGCTGATAGAGGAAAGATTTTCTAAAAGGGAGCGTTTGAAGGCAGATGAATGAATGGCATAACTGATGTATTTACTGCTCTGAGGAGTATGCAGAGGATAATATTGAAACAAAGTTAGTGGGATTAATCATACATTGAAAGACATGCATATACCTTTAACATTGTGCTATACCTAGATGTTGACCATCCAGGTAAATATAATAGATACTTCATGACATTTTAATCAAAGAAATGCTAAAGACCTTGTATTTAAGTTAATAAATTAATGTTGGTTAACAAAATTCTCTAATGTTTATTCATGCTGTGTTATAACGACACTTCAAAAATTCTAAAATGTGCTCTATTCTCCTCTGAGTTGAAATACAAGGGTGTCAGAAAGTATCCAGCCATGTAATATGAAAAATGGAGGCATTTATGGCTGGATTTTTTTCTGGGCAACACTTGTATATCACTTGCTAAACTGTGTCAGTTGTTCAAGAAATTGTTCAAACTCAACAAATAAATTCAGAGTTTTGATATAAAGAGACTTGGGTTAAGTATTAGAAGCCTGTTAATGACTAGGCATCCTTATGTAAGTAACTGAAGTATTCATTAATAAGTAAATTTTATAAAATATATTTAATTGATTTTTAAATGTAATGGTGCTGAGGTTGTATAGAACAGTCTTTGAGTTGATAATCAACTTTCATAATATCTCAACTACCTTTTGTTTTACAACTGGATAAATCTAGAATTGAATTTAAGTTTTCTGAAAGAGTCATTGGCACACCCTTCCATGTTATTTACTCCTCTACTGTTGCTATATGGTATCCAGGGTCAGAAAACATGCTGAATTGAAAGCTTTAGCTAAGTTCTTAAAAGGAAAGCTAATATTACTCAAACTTCAGAAAATATAATAACATGATCAAGTACCTAATATTTAAAAAAACAGAATAGCTGATTGGGCAATTAAATAAACCTAACAATATGAGCTTAAGAGAATTTTAACAATAAACAGCAAGCTTTTCATTTTCAGCATAAGGATATTGGTCTATAGTATCCTCATGGTTATTATAAAGCTAGTGAAACAGTAAAAATAAAGTTGAGACTATATTTGTAGTGACAATTAGGCAAATGAAATTTTTATATTCATATTGACTCTTTAAAGGTCTGTCATAGCAATGAGCTATTATTTAGTTATTATCATGTCTTTAAGCACAGTAGCTAAAAATATGATTAATTCCATTGATTTCAAGAATAGTAGATTATGAGAGTTTGATTAATTTTGAAAGGACCCTATGGCTGTGTTTGGGCTATGATATGGTCTTTCACCTTTTTACATAGATGGTGCCTTGGCCAGTATAGTATTAATGAGATGGCATCTCATTAATACTATACTGGCCAAGGCACCATCTGTAAGGAGGGCTTATACACTCACAGGTTATCATCATTTAGAGACTATAACCAAAAGCAAGTTTATAATTATTTTTTAACATTTGTATATAAGAAATACTGTATACAGAGATCATAAATATATTCAAAATCCCAAAGAAAAGATATTTTATGATTTTTCCCCAGTTTTATTTTTGTGTGGAATATATTAGTTTCTTTTTTTTTTTTTTTTTTTTATTGGGGTGACATCTGTTAGCAAGGATTACACAGGTTTCAGGCATACAATTCTACAGTGCATTGTCAACTTGATGTATAATAAGTTTCTTTTTATACTGATGGTGATATCTCATGGACCAGCAAACATTTTAGTGCATGTTTTGAAGTTGCACTTTTCCAGTAGTTGTCATTGGACTGGAACATATGTAAAAGGAAATAAACAACTACGAACACAACAAAACAAATAAACAAAGCATTGGGTCTAATTTGCAATTTGCATTTTTTATTCCCAACTAACTCAGCACAATTGTTTATGACAGCTTCATTTACAATAGTTTTTGAAGCACTTCCTGAAAGAAGTAGTCACACGTTCTGATTGAATTGCAAACTTTCAGCCAGATCCCTCAAGAAGTTATGTTATGAACTCTGTGATCATTCAAACTTAGGAAAGATGTGTGGTAGCAAGCCATTGTTCTGCTGAGATATGGATAAATGAAGGATAAATAAATAATTGAAGAGTTTTTGAACAGCTGGGTGTCTGTAACAACTGAAGCAAAGACGTCGCACTGTGAAGCTTTGAACAAAAGCATCTTGTTCATTTGAGCTGACAGGGTAATGGAGGGAATAGAATAAGATAATACATATATTATAGTGAGTGCCTGTCTGTGATACATGAGTCACAAAGCCAGAATTTATTATTTATATTATTTATGTGGATGATTGGTAAGTGCCTTTTGATTCTATTACAAACAATTTAAAAAAAAAATTCATGATAGGCCTAGAGAGGGAATAACACTGTCACAGACATCATTTTAAACCTTTGACTATTATGAAGTAGTAAGCTTCCAAATACTCTTCCTTTGTACACCTTCTTTCCTCCACAGAGCCAGAAAGTAAAAACACATTTAAATCATTCTCCTTCAGTCACAGAAGAATATTGTGAGTCTCATCCTGCAATCGCCTTAAGAAGGCATCATCAAGGGAGGATCCTTTAGATTTGTCATAATCCATTATTTCAGACATTCTTTTTCTTTCACCTCACAAAAATCATACCATAAATGCATTTTAATGCATCTGTAAAATTGAATTATTTCCAAAGCTTTGTATCATTCTGATAAATCAGATCAACAAGATTTATTTTTTATTTCACTCCCAATATAGAATGTCCTATGAAGAACAATTCTGGGATTCAAAATTATGTATACATTTGGTTGAGTGACTTAGGTAGCTTTCAAAAGAATTTATATGTGTTTGTATGTGAGTATGTACACATTCCCTGATATATATATTTATATATATATACACACACACATATATACCTATAAATATATATATGTGTGTGTGTGTGTAATATGTGTGCACATGTTATATGAAGGATGTCTGGAAATTTCCCAGCCACATAATATGAAAAATAGAGGCATTTATGGCTGCACTTTTTCTGGACAGCCCTTGTATATTTCTAATATATTAAAATATATCCTTCATGTAATCATACATATGAATATGTAAGACACATTATATTCCTCAAAAAATACTCCAGCAATCAAGACTATTTAGAAATATCTGATATTTAATTTTAAAGAATAGGATGTGGGAGAGGAGGGAGAGGACGCCAAGTACATGGTGATGGAAAGAGACCTGACTGGATGGTGAGCACACAGTGCAGCACACAGACGACACCCTGTAGAACTGTACACCTGGGACCTACATAATTCTTGTTAACCAATATCACGTCAATAAATGTGACAAGAAAAGGAAGAATATATTGTATGTTACATTAATCAACTCCCAAATCAAGGCAAAAAACATTGTCAGAATAAAAAAACAAAAAAAGCCCTTTTAGGTACTTCGAGTACCTAATGAATTTCCTTGATGTCAATTTTCTAATGGCAAAATTAGTTTTTCCTGTTTCTGAATATTATATAAATAGATTTACATGAAATTTACTTTTTGTGTCTGGAGCCTATTTTAGTATTATGTTTGTGAGAACCATACCTGCAGCATTTCTCTGTTGATGACCACTTCACTTATGTCTCGTTTTAGCCATTATATGGGGTGCTGTTATATTATTTTGCTAGTTTGTGTGTGTGCATGTGTGTTTTCATTTCTGTTGAATATTTTGATAGACACTCATGTACACCAGCTCAGACACAGGAGGAACGTGTTGCCAAGGTCTTTGGTCCACAGACCAACAGCTGTCACTGCCCGTATGGTCCGTGTGCCCCAGGTACAGAGTGCTGCTTTGCTTGAGTTCACACCCTTCCTGGAAACTGCCTCTGGTTACTCAGTGAGGTGGGGTATGTCAGCCTGGGCCATTTCAGGCTGTCTTGAGACAATTTTGTTAGGAACTTCTCCTTCTAGAGCTTTCTATGGGATTGGTCTAGACTTTATCAAATTTGCTTGGTAGCTCAACTTGGTCTTCTGCCCAAGTCAGTTTTCCTCCGCGTTCTAAGTATTGATTCTCACAAACTACGCCCCAAATTTAATTGCCACCCTAACCTCCATTGCACTGGTGGCTTCCAGGTCCAACGTGTGTATGCAGAATATATAAACCTAGAAATAGAATTTCTTCTTCACAGGTATATACACATTCTCCTTTAATGAGTATTGACAATTAATTTTCGAAAGTGTGCACACCAGTGTCATCCTACTACAAACAAATGAGATTGCTGACTATTCCACATTCTTGTCTATGCTTCATATTGCCTTTTTCTTTTCTTCATTTTAGCCATTCTGTTATGAGCGTAGTGGTATCGTATTGTAGTTTTATTTCACATGTATTTATCATACTGATAACTTCTCTAATTCCTGTTATTCAGTTGGACATCGTCTAATACAGTCTGTTTATGTCTTTGGCCTGATGAACAGTTTGGATTGCCCCTCTTTTCTGTTTTTCCTTTTTAAACAGGCATATAGAAACTGTATATTATTTTGATTTTTAGTCCACTGTCAGAAGTGTGTAATGCCATTGTCTTTTTCCACTCTATGGATCCATTTAATCTCAGAGTTGTCTTTTGATAACAAATCCATCATTCATTTTAATGTAGCCAGTTTCATCATTTTGTAATTTAGTAATTTTTATGTCTAACAAGATTTTATTGTTAAGCTCATGATAATCTTACATGTTTTCCTGTCAAAGCTTTCTAGTTTTACCACTTTTCACATGAAGTGATACAATCCATCTGAATTTTTATGTGTATATGATAAAGGTGTATATATATATATTTTCAAAGATGTGACATGCTCATTTTATTAAAATTTCCGTCCTGTGTTTTTTGCCCTGCAGTGTCATGTTTATCACAAACCTGGTGACCATATATATGTCATCTCTCTTGGATTATGTTTCATTATCTATTCCTCTAATAAAAGTTAAAAAATTTCTAATTGCACACTAATACCATAGTTTCTTTATTGTCATTATTATAGTTTTATAATAGGCCTTGGATATCCCTATTTTAAAACATCTAGATTATTTCTTTTTTTCACGGTTGTTTTATTTATTCTTATTAAATGTTATTTTCATAAACTTTTTAGAGGTATGTTTGTCCATTTACATATACACACATACACCTACAGAGATCAGATTAGTGAGAATTTCTATTTCCAAAATGGAATGTCATAATCAGTGAACATTATATGACCTTCATTTATTTAAAATTTATTTACTTATCTCAACATATGGTTGGATTTATAAATCCAAAGATCTTTCACAAAATATATTTTTTAGATTTTTCCCCCTGTTTTCTGTCATTAAAAATGACAATTTTTTCATGTTTGTTTCTAGATTTCATTTGCAAGAATTGTGTGTAGTAATTCTGCATCTGTGTTTATAACAGACTTAGATGTGTGATTTCCTTTCTGTTTAATTTTTTTTCATATCAAGTTTATGCTGGCACGATTAAAAAGAGTCGGCACTTCTGGCTTCTACTTAGAAAGTAAAAGCTAGAGATTCTTACTCCCACATTAAAAATGAGACAAATTCAGATCATTTAAGAAATCTTGAACACATTAGACAGCTGAGACTGGAAGGCAACCAACTTTCCTGGAATGTAAGAAAAAACACACACTTCTGTTGGGAGATATGAACACAAGAACTGCCTTCCTCAGAGCAGAGCACAAGAAAAATATGGAAGTACCATAAAAGCAAATAAGATTTCAGCTAAAGACTTCAATGAATTGCTAAAAGTTAACTATATTTTTATGTTTAAGCCTTGCAGCTAAATGTATGCATATGTATTTATTTTAATTAGGATAAAGCATTCTGATATTATATATGTGTGTGTGTGTGTGTGTGTGTGTGTGTGTGTGTGTGCGCGCGCGCGCGCATGCATTGTAAATTACTACCATATTTAAGCCAGTGTGATCTGAGGGGAGAAGGAACAGTTCAGATAAATCTGAACAAAATAGAACTTTTAAAATATATATTGATTTTCTACCTTCCGGAACACTTCCCATAAATCATGATCATTGGGTGCCATTCTCTGTGCCCTTGATTCCGCGAACCACGATCTAATCTTTTACCTTAAGCCTCAAGCAAAGCACATTTTTCTCAGTATTTCTTCCTATTTATGCATTTTACTTACTTCCTCCATCTGCTTTTTAATTTTTTATTTACTTACAGTATTGCCAGCTGTACCCTTGATGTTGACATTTCAAGGTTAACAAAATGAATGAGAAATATTTTTTTTCTCAGTGGGATCTTGCCCATGAGCACATCAGTGTTTGCAAGCTTTTAAATATGATTTCTAAAATGTGGAGGACAAAAATCCTTATGACTACAAACACTATAAATTTATTATTTAAACTTCATATAGATCATCTTTACCTAGCATTTTCTTTTTTCTGTTTTTTTTTGTATTTACAAGACCATCCTATATGATCTTATTTTGTATTCAAGATAAATTGATAAATCTTTTGTAATTCTCATTTCATGTGAAATCAAGAGCAATATTATTCTGGTAATATTCAGAGAATGATTAGTCCTGTCTCATTTATATTTATTACTCTTTTCTATTTTGATAATTTTTCACATATTCTGATTATTCATACCACCGCTCACAGAATTGATTGGCAATAGTGAACATGGGGAGCTCTACTCAACTGAAACAACTCTTCTTTGTAGAATTCACACTGGAGAATGATAAAAGTGTGACAGGTAAATATATTGATAGGAGAGTACAAGCAAATGGATTGGAACAGGACAGCTGAAATGAAGAAAAAGAAAAATTATGAAAGACTTCGTTAGAAAAGATAAATGTACAAAAATCGTACATGTTAACAAGAGAGTCTATGGATCCATTGTACCATTGCACAGTGCTTCTTAATACCCTGTACCATTGCACTGTGTTTCTTCATACCTTCTGCTCTAGAAACTCGTGCTAAAGCCTCTCCAAAATCAAAGAGTCTCTCATGGAATGCAACTTCTCTGAAGGAGACAGCAGCTTGACATACTTCTTTCAAGAGAGTTTGAATTCTGTAATAGAAATATCATGACATTAACCAAAGGTGTTCACTAACTGATCTGAATTAAATAGATACAAACCAAAGGCAAGGTACCCTTAGGAATTTGGACATGGAATAATAATGGCCTAATTTATTCAGAGTATAAAGTGCAGCTTTAGTTCAGCAAAGCAATTATAATTTCTATCTTGGAGAAATGTTTTATTTTAAAACAGTATAGTCAGATTATTTTTTCCTGATAATAATTATTTGCTATCCACAATATACAATATCTATCATCTATTCTATCCATCTATTTATATATCTATATTTTCATTCATAAATGTGAAAGGCAAAAAATATTAAATCTAGATTACAATTTACTATAAAAAATACTATACTATTTACTCTAAATTAACAAACTACTCTGACCAAACTGATTTTTTAGATGAAACAATTATACGCAATATTTTCATTTAACAACTCATTTTTAAATTAAATATTATATATGAAAAAATGAAAAATATTTAAAAGATAATAAATACAAGACAAGGTTAAGATTTAGAATGAAATGTAAAACTAATGAAAAGAAAGCCTAGTTATTTATCTCTGATTGGTTTAAAACTTTGGGATAATTTTTAATAGTTCTAAAAATTCCTAAAGATTTTTATTTATACCCAAATATGTAAAAATAACCACCTTAGTTTTATTACTATTTTAGTTAATATTTTCTAAATAATTCATTTACATGATGCAATTTCTAATACTAATATGTTCCAAATATTGTGCTTTTTAAATAATATATTATTATTCATAAGTGTGTATATATGAAACAACTTTATTTTTGAAGTAAAGGAAGTTCATTATTAATATATTTTAAATATTTTATCATTAGGAAATTGCTCTATCTTATTCAACTGTCATGTACATATTAAATATACACTATCTTATCTAAAATACATATATATGTCATATAAAATACACAAAATCTATCAAAAAAGGAGAAGGCAGTACTTTTTGAAAAGTCTAATGATTTTCTTCCATTACACCACCAGGGTATCCCTTGTAATTTTTTTTAAGGTGATACAACTAAGAATGATTATGGACTATGACTAAGAATGAAATCAATAATATGTGACAGCTGATGCTTTTTACAAAGAATATGTATTTATATCATCTCCGTTTTAGTAAACATCTGATATTTTAAAAGGCTGTTCTAGCTTGAAACACTTTGACCAGGTGACCAGGGTTTTCCTTGGGAAAGAGCTCTGACTTACAGAGCGCGTACCAGCGAGAGAGCTACTGACTGTTGGTTCCGTAGTCTCTCTCATTCTGCTCATCAGCGTGGGACGTGCTGATGATACTGTTCTGGACTGGGTGTTCATAATGACTCCATTTTATCATACTATGGGACTCCTATTTTTGTGTTTGTTGTCACATAACATCTCCAGCATAGGGTAGTTGAGCAGAAAGCCAATGTGGATTAACTGGAAGATGTAATGAGCTTTATACCCCCAGTTCTTGCTGTTTGTAACCCTATCCTGTCATTGTAATTCATTGTAGTATTTTCCCCCTGCAGCTGTGTAAGCAGGTGCTGGTTTGAAGCAATGTAAGGGATGAAAGAGAGTTTATCATGCAAATAATAGTATCCTTTACCCCACACCAACCCTGTAATTGACCTGATTGATCATAATGTTAAGATTCTCTTTTTGAATTTACTAAAACCACCAGATAAATATATAGTAAGCTGTATTTTATTGACACAGTGAACCCTAATAACAGTCTATCTTTTAAAAATACATACTATTTTCTTAACATACTAGCTGAAGTTGTTCTGTGAGTGTATCTTTCCTCCACTTTGAAATGAGAACTACCGTATCATTTTGTTTACTGCTACACGTTTGCCACAGGCCTTAAAGGTTTTACACAAAGCAGGGTAAGTCATCCAGACATATCATACTCACCAGTACGGCCATTTAAGTAAAATTGGGATGATTTTTTTATAATTCAAATTCCTGATAGATTTTTTTAAGCCAAGTGTCCAAAGGGCATGACCATGTAATAATATCACTATGCCTATTTGAATAAATGAGGCTGATCAGCTTCTGGAAACTTCTTTTTGAAGTCTCACATATATCTAGGAAAGTTATACCGTAATATGTCACTGTTTTTTTCCTCCATAAGAAGATGAATGTATCAAAAATATTTTATTTGGCTATATCTCTTATAGCAAGAAGTGAAAACAAATAAAAAGCAAGTGGCTCTACCATAAAACAAGGGGAGAAGGCTTTGTAGCACCTTCACATAAAAGGTTGCAAAGGAAGGTAAAGTACTTTTGAATAACTGACCAACTTCTCTAGGTGACTAGGCAGTGTGTAAGTTTAGAGGAGAAAGCCATATATTTAGTAAAGGTTAGATTTAAAGGGGCAAGTGTTGATAGAATCAGAAAATCTGGGCAGATGGCATTTCGAGCTTATTAAAGTTATGTCATGTCAGAACAAATTGAAAAGCACTTACTACTGATTTATGTTATTCAAAATACAGCCATGGCCAAGGCTTTCTTTCAATGCCCATAATATAGGAAGGCACAAGTATATATGCTTGATATCAAAATGGTCTTAGATAGTATGTAAATCTAGGATATCAGTTTGCTTACATTTGAAGTACAGCATAATAAAATAAAATTCAAAATGTGAACATTTTATTAAGGCCATTACTCTCTCATCAGCAAGGCTAAACATTTGAAATACTCTTAAAATCAGTTTATCTCTCTTGGAACACTCAACTTGCTGCAATTTAGAGTGAGAAAGACCTTAGCATGCCTTTTGGAAATAAAATAAAGTAAACACAACCATCTGTTTAATATAATAGTATTGAAGTTGTTTAGCATTTCATATCCTTATGCCAACATAAAGGAAAACATAAACTAATCTGAAATAATTGCACAATAGTGAAATAATGCTATACTTCATCCACTTGGCTTCAAATTAGATACTATTCCAATCTGACAGGCCATCATACCTAAAATAATTATAAGACATGGTGTTTTCCATGAATGAGATTTGTTGTGAGTTTCCAGTGTTAGGTTTTCCTTATATTCAACCTCAAATTCATAAGCAATTTGGATTGTTAAAAATAGTATTGCTGGTTAGTCGAGATGTCCTTTCCTCTTCATCTCTATCTACTTCACTGTTGTCTTGAATTGAGATGATTTGGTTTTCTCTGCACTGGTAACACATTTTCAAGATGCATTTAGCCAAAGTACTGTGTTCCACTAACATTATTTTGGTCATTTAAGACAGACAGATAGGAGAATTACTTTGAGCTAATTCAACTGAATATTTGTTTTTCCATCATCAGGCAATTTCTCCTAAGTGTTAATTTAGAAGATGGATCATGTGTGCACTATATAGAAGTCCATTACACACACACAGAAGATCAAAGAAAAAGGGAGGGAGAAAAGGAAGGAAAGAAGGAAGGAGGAAAGGAAGGAAGGAAAGGAGGAGGGAGGCAGGCAGGCAGTCTTTATCTCACAGTTTTTAGCTCAGTTAGATTCCTTGCTCACCTTCTCATGAGGCAATAAGCAAAGTGGCGAGCAGACTGCATTCTCACTTTACATCTGACGTAAACTCTAGGAAAGCTGGTATATAATAAGCAATAGCAATAAAAAGCAATCATAAAAATCCACAATTGAATCCCAGAGAAAAAGGAAAAATGGAGCAAGTGTAAAACAGCTTAAGAAAAGGTAGATTTTAATACAAGTACATGGGTAATCATTTAAAATGGAAATTATCTAAACTTGCTGGTTGAAAAAAACGTACGGATTGACCAAGTGGATTAAAAAAAATAAGACCAACCTAATGCTGATTGTAAGCATCTCATTTTAAATACAGGCACAGATAGATTAAAAGTAGAGGGATGGAGAAATAGATAACGTATAAACACTAATTATAAGGAAAGTGGAGGAAAATTAAGTAATGATATTGGGTCAACTATATAGGAAGTTATAACAATCCCAAATGTGCACCCACCTCACATCAGACTTAGGAAATACACTAAGAAAAGATAGCAAATTTGAAGAAAATAAAAATTCAAAGCCATAGTTAGGAACTTCAGTACTCTTCTCTCAGTAACTGGAGAAGAGGTAGGTAGAGTATAAATGATGTTTAAATGGTTATAGATGACCTGAAGAACATTATCAAATAACATGATCAAATTGATACTTATAGAACACCTCGCCCAACAGCTGAACATATTTCTCAAATGCACAAGAACCATGATACAGCATATTTTACACCACAAAATAACCTTTAAAAATTTTAAATAATAAAATGCATATGCAGTATGCTCTTGAATTATGAAAAGAGTTATACTAGAAATCAGAAACATAGATTTCAGGAAAATCTCCAAAGAATTTTAAAAAACAATATATTTCTATGTAAACTCTTTGTTAGAACTCTCAAGAGATATCAAATATATTTTCAAATGAATGAAAGTAAAAATAAAGTGTTTAAAAATGTGTAGATGTATTTAAAGCAGTGCCTAGAGAAAAATTTGTATCATTAAAGACTTGCACTAGAAAAGTAAGATCTAAAATCAAGTAATCTAAAAGTCCACCCTAAAAAGTCTAGGGAAAGAAGAAAATATTAAGTGCAAAATAAGTTGACTAAAGAATTAATATATAAAATGTAGTAGAAATCAATTATGCTGGGAGAATAAAAAAAACAAAGGAATTCTTTGAAAATATCAGCATGATTGATAAACCTCTAGTTGTGCTGACCAAGAAATAAGAAGTGAAAGAATTAGAAAAAAAAAATCCTATGCCAGTAACTGAAAACTTAGATAAAATGGACCAATTCCTTCGAAAACCAAAACTACCAAAACTCAGTCAAGAAGAAATAGCGAACTTAATAGTCTTACATTTATTAAACAAGATTTTTGTTTCTTTGTTTTGGTTTTGGTTAAAACTTTTTAAACATTAAACTCTAGGCCCAGGAAGTTTCTGTGGAATAGATCCCAACACACTGTAATACCTGAAGCAGATGCAGATATTACATGGAAATAAAACGAGAGGAATATTGTTCGTGAACACACACACACACACACACACACACACACACACACACGCACGCCATGAACACAGAGGTCTCAAAAGATCAAGTGCAGGCCAGCAAATGAATTTAACTCTGAAAGATGGAAAGATGATAGATGAAATGATAGATCAAAAGATAAATAAGAATAAAAGCGCTGATTCGTACTTTGAAACACTGTGCAGTTATTTTTGGAAACTCTTCTGTTAAAGACAACAGAACTGTACGTAAACACCGTACTCTTGTCAGCAACTATTTCTTGTGGGGCACCGCTTAGCAGCTATAAAACTATTTTTATGTGTTCTCTAAACTTGGTTTCAGAGACAAAGGAAATGACCTCCCACCTTATTCACAGCTTTAATAAAGTGTAAAGTGTACACATTTTGGCAGAAATCAGTTGTTGAAACATTATGGGAAGTAGATTTTGAATTTGCTAAATAGAGAGGAGTACGGCAGCACCCAGTTTAATGCTGTAGGTAGCATGGCTGGACTTCGCTTAACGACCGCTTGAAGAAACTCTCCGTTTGGCATGGAGTGGCAAGCCTTCTACTCCATGGCGATTTTAGAGGCTGCTGACGAGTCACTGGGTCGTGAGCTATTTCTAAAACCCAGTCTCATGTAAAGTCTCTGGGTTAGATAGAGAAAAGACAAATGTTTATGTGTGTGTTTAGTTGAACACTGGCCCTCACTCCTGAAAAATGTAGTCCATTAGTAAAATTGATAAACAGAAAAATAATATAGAAAATACTAGTATTTTCAGTTGCTAAAAACTAAAGCTCTTTGGAACATGACACAACACATACAGCAAGCAGTGTGAGTAAGGGGGTGGAATTACACACATAAAATGAAAGAAATGAGTTTTTCCCTTTATAATGATATCACCAGTCCTATTTATTATAAACCTTTGGCAGCCATTCTTATTTGCACTTCTAATTTAAGACTATGTACTACACAGACTTAAAGTGCTATCAAAATCTTTGTTTTATAAGCCTGTTTCATTTTCCTAAGCCCGAGTTGCTCTGACAAGGTTAAAAGGAAGATCAATAATTTCTAGGAAGAGCTAAGTGATATTTAACTGAGAATATTTTTCCATATTGAACTGCAGTTCACCACAATAATAATGTTTTATATGTATGGTGTAGTTTAACTGGAGGAAAACTAAGCAATAAAGCAATTGTGCAAGATACGATTTTTCCCTTCAACTATAAAGAAAATACCAAAGTAATATTTACAGGAAAGCACATATGAAATGCATCATCTAATAAAAGTGAAATCTCAAAAGTTTATATAAAACTATAATAAACAATTGCCTTCTTTAGAGCTGTGGACAACCTCATCAGCTTATCTTTATATGGAAACAGCCTTCCTTAACATGTATGACCACTTCTAGAACCTGACTTCATAGCAATTTCTTATTTAGTGATCACAGTGTGCTACGTATGTTATGTGTACTTGGTTGCAAGCAATAACTTGGCTAAAGGAAATTGCTAATACTTCAGCAGTGAATAAATGCCACTTTCATTTGAAAATATACAGCTAATGAAGAAAATGCATTTTTGGTCTCCTATTCAGAAATTTAGCAGAGGACTGGAAAGCATGCCATAAATACATGGTGTTGTAGAACCAATTTTTATTATTATCTAACATAAAATTATACTTTACTATCTTTCATATTGTTAAATGTGCAATAAAGAGAAAGTCAATATACCTTTTACCACTCGGTCTCCTTTTATGCTAGTTTTAATTTTATTGAGGTATCTGTCAGCAGCATTTTCAGCACTCCGATAACTTACTTCTTTAAGGAAGAAGTGGTTATAGAGGATAGGAAGCTGAGAGAGATTTGCATTTTGAGTTGGTTCAAAGTATTCACCCCTAATTCTAAAACACTGAAGAACAAATAATTACTCAGACATCACACACTTTGGTTGTTCAAATAAATCAGGTTTTTCAAATAATTCAGGTGGAGAAGAGTGATTGGATATATATCAGTGTGCTGAGGCAGGGCTTTTGGATGAGGCAGGGCTTTTGGATGAGGCAGAAATTGCACCTGCTTTACTGCTTTTGACTTAGGAATAACTGTTCATTGAATGGAGGTTATTGCCAGATACATGAAAATATTCAGATGCTTTCAGTGTTATTGGGACAGCCTTGATTTCCAATCCCTCTAATTAAAGTAGAGGATGAAAATAAATTTTACAAAAAGGAACTACAGACTTAGGTATATATGCACTAATTACTTCATTTTAAACAAATATGTGTATATCCAGACAACTGGAACTTTTAGTGACTTTGCAATGACAGGTCCCTTCAGATACACAGGTGTCGTTGCTTCATTTGTCTATGATCAGCAAAGAATACAGTAATATACAGAACAAAGCCAATGGTTACAAGCCAGTTTTTATTTGACTGCTTTATTATGAATGTGCAGACTTTATAAAATAGATATTCCATTTGCCTGTGAGTTGCATAACTGTGGAAAAACAGTTATTTGAGTAGAGTAGGCTGGATTTTTGTTTTGTTTGCTTGCTTAATTTTTTTTTGAAAGTGTGATGGGTTTATAATGCATGAGTGATCAAAGCTTCTTTCTGTTGCCTCATTGTTAGTGTGCTCCCTAAAGTTACAGGAAATGCTGCATAATGGGGAAAGAATTAGTTTTGTCCTTCAACAATAGCAGCATGAATGTAGGTAAGTCATTTCACTCCTCTAAGCTACTGTTACCCTTCCTATAAAATAAAGTTACAATGCTTAATTTGCATGGTCTTTGCAAGTTTATGTATATATCCTTGTACATAATAGGTGTGCAATAAATTTTATTTTCAATGTGAAATTCTGTATTTTCTAGGAAAACATTCACTCTATTTTTCCCATTACAATATTTTAAACATTTAAAAAAAATTATACCATAAGTATGTGTTGACTGTGTAAAAACAAAATCAAAAGCATAGTGAGGACTATATAGAGGAAATAGGCGTAATAAAAGTCTGAGTTACTAACTCGTGTCCACTCCTCCATCACACACAAACATTTATAAATGGCGGCCTAAAGTTTTTATTTCTCTTGTTCAGTCATCATCAAGAATGTTTTCTCTTTTCCACTGTCAAGAGCACGTGGGTGAGGCAGAAGTCAAAGTGAAAGGGACTACGAAAAGACGTTAACCTGTGAATTAATTGACTTCCAAAGTAAAAGAAAAATTGGGTCTAGGCAAATCACTTGATGGGAAAAATTCTGTATAAGATATAAGATGAACTGGTCAGTTTCAAAAAATGCCTTAAAAGTATATTCTCTTAGAAGTCAGATAAGAGGTAACTGTTCAGATTATAATATGTTCTGAAGGAGTGAGCAGAAGCATTGTCAGAGAGAAACATGTTTAGCTGCCAGTGAGAACATAAATACATGCCCTGATTTCATCTGCCCACAGCTAACCCCTAAGACAATAGGGTTGAATGCAACAACCACAGGTGGGTTTGGAGGGAGTGGAAATGCATATTTTTCCTCCTGTCTAGGTGAGGCCTGGGGTGTGGTGAGTCCTGAGAGGGACTTTCCCTGCTATCGTCGCTTAGAAAGAGTGGCAGATTGAGGCCAACCAAGGAGTCTGGAGAACATCTCCCCTGCAAAGCTCTGCCTCTGATGTCATGCAGTGTCCCCTACTTGAAGATGGAGAGCGCCCACATTTTCCGTGTCCCATCCTGTTTTAGAGTCACTGACATTTCAGAAAGGTAGTGGAAATACAAAGCAATACTAAAGGAAAAGATAGGGTGCGTTTTTGTTTGTTTGTTTTCCCTTGAGACTGGTGGGAGCTAGAGAAGACTTTGGACCTGAGAACTTGTAGACTTCACATTCCAGAAAATACTACATGGCAGCTAAGGAAGAATCAAGACAAACTAAGTGGACACATTAAATACCAGAAACAATTAATTTCACTTTAAATTGGCTAATTTATAACTTAAGATATCATGAAAATGAGAGCTTTTGCTATGATAGGTAAATAAGGTACTCAAAAATTCCAGAGAAATAGAGGATGTTACAGTTCTTTACACTCACGTTTGTATAACTGTAAGACTTTTGACTCCTAGATCATGCAGTTAACTTTTACATTATTGTTTTTAATAGCATATACTCTATGTTAGCTTGAGCTGCCTTAACAAAATACTCCATGGCAAGTGGATTAAATAACTTATCTTCTCCCAGTTTTGAATGCTGGAGGTCAAGATTGAGGTGGTGTCAGGGTTGGCTTCTGGTCCCTGGCTTACAGATGGCCACCTTCTCACTGTGTCTTCACGTGCTCTTTTCTCTGTGCATCTCTGTTATCTCTTCCTCTTCTTATGATGACCCCACCTTTATGACCTTATTTCACCTAAATTACCTTCCTAAAGATCCTGTCTCCAAATGCAATCCCACTGGGTTTAGGGCTTCAAAATATGAAATGTGGGGTGGTCACAGTTTAGCCTAAAAGAATACTTCCAAAATTAAACTTACATTCTGTAAAATTTTTAAAAATTGCCTGTTATTTCACTCAGAATCAACTCTATAAATGTGCTCTTCCTTCATATTAACTTTTATGGTCCATCTAAACATTGAAGAGGCAAGGTAACTTTCTGAAACACACTATTTCCAGTATAGACTTAGAGAAATTCATAGCATCATGAAATACAGTAAGTATTGCTTCCATGTGGATTTGAAATGCAGTTAAACTTACTTTCTTTACAGATAGAACAACCATCATTATAAAATATAAATGCTGGAGAATATCCATATATGTTGCATTAAAAATGACTAAGGTGATATATTTAGGGCACATACAATGCTATTTCCTACCAGAACTTTACTTCGCAGTATTTCTCCCATTTCTGTTCCTCTTGAAGAAACTCTCAGAAACCATCACATCACTTCTTTTTGAGTTTTACCCACTAACTTGTGGACGGTACTTAATGACCAAGCCTACTGAACAGACAGATGAAAAAGCCCACCTAACAATGAAAATCTGCATTTCAGAGATTTTCCTTCTTTGGATTCTGTGCCTTTGTTGTTCAGACTGCTTTTAAGGAATTTTTGAATTGCTACTGTTCTTGTGAAGTTTAAAATATACTCAGTGGCTCTGAACCCAATGATTTGTTTTTCCTTTTAGTATATGGACATTTGAATGGCTCCTCTTAGGTTATAATTTTACATTTAAAAACAAGCAGTAGTGACTTTTGTAATGCACAAAATATGTCACCTCTTTGGTGTATTTCCACATAGGAGGAAAAGGGAATAATATCCTATAGGACAGGAAGGTGAAATTGACATAAAACTGTAGACAGAGGACAAACTAGAGAAGTCAATAATCAAGTATAACACAACCGAGGTGACACTGGTGTCATTGATTTTAAGTCTTTGTAAGAGCCTATCTGTGCAGTGCATTATCATTCTACAACTTTTAAAGTTCAAATCAGTACTCCACAACGCTTATAGCATGGTGGTGATGACCACTGGATTTACAGATAGCAGATTGTTCACAGTGAGGTTTTTTAATCTTAATCATAAAGGAAAATAAAGAATTATTTCAGTCTTCCTGAATAGACAGAGAGCCAGCATAGTCTTAGACTAAAAATTTGCAACTACACTTAACATTGCATTTGAGAATGTATTTTGTACATAGTTTTCTATTGCTGCTAATGTCCTGGCTGTCTTCATACCTACAGAGGGAAGAAAACATTCCCTCACATCCAATGTATGTCACACTTCATTTTATTTCTTACTAAGAAAATACCGGTTATAGTACAAAGAATGACTTTATTGTGAACATCATGTATAATAGAAAATTACCTATAATGCACCTTGCTGATTAGGAATGGGATGAATAAAATGGCATAATGATTTTTCAGCACAAAGTAAAATTATATAAATAAGGTGAGTGGGAGCCACAATATTGTTAATAACAAATCTTATCAAGTAGGAATTCGGCAAGTCTATTCCAATTAGGAATTGTATTTTTATTGAGCAAGGTATTTGAGTAAATGGGGGGAAGTGTCATAAAAATTAAAACTATCACATTTAGAAATGCTATTATGAAATTTGAATCAACATGGACAACTCCAGTTAACCAGAAGCAAGCTTGTTAAAACATTTCCCTTCCATTTGATAATTTTCTCTTAGAAAATCAGAAGTGATTTAGTGACTATTTTATGTTTAATATCATTATGTAGTGTAGGGGAGTGACTGACATTTTAGACTTCACAGTCTGAACAATTCATAGGGCATTAAAATAATATTTTTAGACAAACTTTTTAAAAAATCAGTGCTTTAAAATTTTTGGAGTTCCCTAGTGGTGTAGTGGCTAGACTTTGGCTATCAACGCTGTAGTCTGGATTCAATTCCCAGCCAGGGAACTACCCACATAAAAAAAAATTTTTTTTTTCTTTAGTGGTCACATTTGAAACTAAAAAAATCATGCAGTGTGAATCCTCTCTGACTAAAGTTATACATTTATCACTATAATTGTACATTTTTAGCTTGAAATTTAGAGGGTAAGTTTTGAAAACTTACCTGAACATTATTAGCAGGGTTAGAAAGATGCAATTCTATAATACAGTGTCATTTTTAATCTCACACTTCATTCTCAAGTTAAAACACAGCATTGATCATTGTGGTTTTCAAAGTATTGCTTTGTTTAACAACTATGTTTTCTCCTTCAAATTGCAGGCCACTAGGAAATAAAACAAAGTAGCTCTGTCACGTATAAAATACCATTATGCTATTGTGAAGGCTGAAATGTGGCCCTTCAAAGGTGTCCATGTCCTAATCCCCAAAATTTGTGGATGTATTATATAATATGGCAAAAGGGACTTTGGAGATGAGACTAGATTAATATCTTGAGATGGAGTGATTATCCTCCTGGTGAGTCTTATTTTTTCTTAATTTTATTAAATTTACTGGTTAATAAAAGTATATGAGTTTCAAGTGTACAATTCCATAATACATCTTCTGTATATTGCATCATGTATTTATCCTCCAAAGTTAAATCTCCTTTTGTCACCTTATATTTGAACTCCTTTACCCACTGTAATCACAAGTGACCTACTCCTATAGCAGTAACTACAGAGGCAGAACGAACTTTCAGTAGAGCTGGTTTGAAAGAACATGCCTATCACTGTGTGAGTCCTTCTGTGCAAGTTACTTAAACTTTCTGAGGTTTGTTTTCCTCATGGTTAAGTTGATTACTTAACACATAAGATGAAAGTTCTAATAAGAAAGTAAGTTAAATGTAATAATAAATGTGTTTTTGCCCACAGTTACTGTTAGATCCCTTCGAAGCTCTAATGATTGCATCTATTCACGTTTTCAAACAAGTCTGGATTTTCTAAGTACTGTGATTAAGTGTTGTGATGACATTGGGACAGGTTCATGTTTAATCCTTTACATGTGGACTGCAGTATACTTCTCCTTTAGAAAAATACACATAGAAGTAACAGGTTACGTAGTCAGATGTATGATACAATGCAAATATATATGTTTATGTTCATATATATAAATATATTGTCATTTCATAATCAGTACTTGTGTGCAGATTATTTCCTATGTTCAGCTTTATAGATTATATAATGAAATGCTACAGAAATGGTAACTTCTTTTACATGAAAGTAATTAAGATGCTCAGAAGGTTACCATATTCAATCTTAGGGTTTCACCTTCCTGAAATTGGAAATAGAATATTGTTTATAGAGGTCCTTCACTCCTAAAATTGCATTCTTTCGTTTATTTTGGCCCTCAGGGAAAATGCAAGCACATTGATTTAATGTGGTGAAAGAGGACACAACATTTTTAAATGTAATTTTTGTGTTAATGCGAATGTACCTAGAGGACCAATGGCTGATCCACGTTTTAAATCAATTCGAATGGGCAAGATTCAAATTCTAAAATCCTCTTTGATTACCCATGAGTAAAAATCCTTATTTAATATAGGTTTTAAAATAGGCATCTTAAAACGTTTTGAACAATGGTCCTAAGAACGAACATACTCAAAAAATTGCCATTACTTTAGTAATCTGTAGTAAATTAAACTCCCCAAATTTAAATAAATTTGACTTTGGCTTATCTGAAGTTTATGTATTAATAAATTATTATACAAGTTTAACATGATTAACCCTGTAATAGCTGTTCTAAAATATTTAAATCAGCAGACTATTAAACTCAGTAGTAATGGTGATGAATAAAAAATGGGCTCAGAAAATTGCATTTAATCCTTGGATTGATTCAGTGAAAATTCTCTGCTTCTGAAATAAATGGAAAACACAGGACATTAGTAAAATATTAATTTTTTAATATAGAAAGATATGTGAAAGTAGTTATTTATATCTGTTTCTTCGAACTATGTTATTTCTAGCCAGTTTGGGCCCAAACATTTGGAGTTCTTATAGCCATTTATCAAGAAGATTTCTGTATATTTTGGTTTGTAGTTGGGATATCAGAAGATGTTTCTGGCCTGAATAATCTAAAACTATGGATGTATTTAGTTATGGTCATCTTTAATCTCCATCATCAAAACTAATTTTTTTATGATTATATATATAGTTGCCCTTAGAATATTGTATTGACAGAATAAAACCATTTGGAGTTTATAATCTGATGCATCACTGATGCAGATATAGCTGTGTGGGATATGGAAAACTATCAGTGATTTCACAATAAGCATAATATAGAATGGACAATAGAATTAAATTGAATCTTTGAACTTGACCTGCTAGTGCTATCCAAAGAGAAAATGTCAATCTACAATATTCCGCTAGAGAGGGATGTATGATGACTTGCATTTATAGTTACTTGTGTTTTTTGGATGCATTGGTATTGTTTCTTTTATATTTCCTAGTGATTCACAATAAAGCTGGTGGTATGCATATGAGCAGTCCTAAATTTGAAAAACAAGCACCATCATGTCTGAGAGTTCTTTTGTAATCAGCAATAGACTTTTTATAATGTGAAATAAAACTAATGTATAAATCTTAAAAATGACATCTGAAAGGAACCCAGATAGGCTGATGAAAAACGAATGGCATCTAATGTATTTTTCACATTGACTGTGGCAGTGATTTATTATGCTGTCTAAGATGCTAAATATATGTCATAAATCCCTCCAGTGGAAGTTCATTGTATCCATTCATCTCTTTTCCACAAGCCAACACTTCCTCTTTCCATAAACTTCATTGTGAAGAGAATCAGTATTTTTTTAATGCCATTTAAATCCAGTGATTTTTCCATAGGATGTAAAAACTCAGGTTTTTTGTTGTTGTTGTTGTTGTTGTTGTTGTTGTTGTTTTTCAAACTTCAGCAGAATGGGTACCCAACTGGAAATAAATGCTTTCATTTAAGATTTCCTCTGTGTGAGGAAGAAAAATTGAAGTGCTCATTGTCCTCCTATCAGTTTCACACTTTATGACACATGCAGCTAGCAGGAGACACAAGGGGAAGAAAAATGAGTATAAAATAATATGCAATATTCTTACATCGTACTGTTTAAATCCAGTAATATTCTATTGTTTGTATACGAGGGCTGTCTGGAAAATATCCAGCCATGTAATAGAAAAAATAGAGGAATTTACGGCTGGATTTCTTTTCTGGACAGCCCTTGTATATTTCATCTGAATTATAAATTTATTAATGATTTTATTAGTGACTATGCTGCTAATATTTCAACTCATTTTTCAGTGTTTTGAATGAGGATACTATTAAATGACTTGAAAATTGAAAACATTAATTAGCACAGACACAGATATTAGGGCCATGGATTTATCACTGTAGGTCCACTTGTCTACTAATGCAAGAAAATAACTGTTTTCATCAAAGAAAAGTGTAAAATATGTTTCTGAGCTCAACTGAAGTTATGCATGCTGGGGAAGTTATCGTGTAATGTATTTTTCTCCTGGGGATAAGTTCCTAACAGAGAAGAAGAACTAATTATCACTGAATAACTGGATTCAAGGCTGTCCAAAGTAGTGCCTGAGCCTGTACTTGAATCTTTCATCAAAGAACATTGCCAGCAGAAGTTTGCATCGTTTGTGCGCTGTCGAGTGAAGAGTTCTGGCAGAAAAAGGTGCTCAGCTTGTTGTTATTACTATTATTATAATTCATGTCATTCTGCACAGGGATACTGTTTACGTAACTTAAAAGCACCACTTGTCTTAGATTTCATTTCAGATTTTATAATGGCATTTAATTTGGGAGTGGACTTGATAACATGAGATATGGGAAAGAAAGTGTGAAGCAGAAAGAAATATGCAGTATTAAAGTGAGGAAACATTAAAATAAGATGGATTACTGCAAAACAAATAAAGGCCTTACTGCCGACTTTAGAAAGGTAATATATTTGCGTTTAAATCTTGAATTCTAAACTTTACATTAAAATACGTTATATTCCAGATTTTAGTATTCTTAAGCGACAGTGGACATGAATAGTTGAATTATGAAAATAAAAAAATCAAAGGTAGACTGTTGTTTATGTATTGATTCTTGAATGGAATATAAATTTAAGAAGATTCCAGAACTGAAATGAAGTGCTTAGCTTCTCTGTGAAACTTGGTAGCTAAAGATACCACAGAGCAAATTTGTTGTGACTGACAGTGTGTTGTATAGGAGTATTGAAAATAATTAAAATAAAAATATTGGTAGTACTTCAACCTTGAGTATTGGTCTTGGAATAAGTTTTTATAGTTCAACTAGTCTCCCAAAACATTTATGAGTCCAATTTAACATATTTATACTGCTGATATATAAACATTTAAATTTATTGGGGTAAAATTGGTTAATCATAGTATATAAATTTCAGGGATACAGTTTTATAATACAGCATCTGTGTAGTACACCATGTGCTCACCACCCCAAACCTAGTCTCCTTCATCACCATATATTTGACCCCCTTGACCGTCTTTATGCTCCTGCCACTCCACTTTTCCTCTGGTAACTACTGTACTATGGTCTGTGTCGTGAGTTTCTTTCTTTTGTTTATTTATGTGTTGCTTTCTGTTTTATTAATATATACCACATGTGAGTGAAATCATGTGGTTCTTGTCCTTTTCCACCTGACGTATTTGACTCAGCATGCATGACATTCTCGAGATCCATCCAACTCGTCGCAAATAGCAATATTTTATCTTTTATTATGATGGAGTAGTATTCCACTTCATATATGTACCACTTCTTCTTTATCCGATTGTCCATAGAAGGACATGTAGGTTGGTTGTGTGTCTTGTCTATGGTGGATAACGATGCAATAAACATATTGTGATGAATGAACACATATATTCGTGATGAATAAATGTTTTCAAAATTTTAGGGTAGATACTCAGAAGACGGATTGCTGGGACATATGGTAGCTCTATTTTTGATTTTTTGAGGAACCTCCATACTGTTTTCCATAGTGGTTGTACCAATTTACATTCCCACCAGCAGTATATGGGGGTTCCTTTTATTCCACAGCCTCTCCAACACGTGTTATTTTTCTGATTTATTGATAAAAGCTATTCTAAGAGGTGTGAAGTGGTATCTCCTTGTGGTTTTGATTTGCATTACTCTTATAGCTAATGAAGTTGAGCATTTTTTCACATATCTGTTGGCCATCTGTGTCTTCTTGAGTAAAGTGTCTGTTCAAGTAGAAATATATATATATATTATATATATATATAATGTAGAAATACATATAAAAGATAAATAGGCATATGTACATATATATAAAAAATGGATGACTAGCCATGAAAATTTCAAAGATATTTTGTAATTCCTATTAAGTTTTATGCACAATTATATGCTCTAAATAATAGTGTAACCAGAATCAGTATCTCCTATGAATGTTTTATGCTTAATCTATTTGCATAATGTAAATTGTAAGAATAAAATAATCAAGTTTACTGGGGCCCACATTTTACATATGCATGAATAGAGAATAAGGAAAAGGGTTTTGGGAAGTTCAGGAGGAACATCTAGATGCAGAACTCTTACACATATACTGCTACTTATGTATCTGTAAGAATGATGGATTAGATGACAAATACGTAAATAGGACATCAATAGATGATAGAGTGGTTGATTGATTGGTAGACAATCGAGATAGACAGACATAAATCAGTATTTTCCTTTAATTTGAGCCAGGAGTGGGAAACATATGGTGAGTTCACCTGCCCTGGCTTTTCTCACGAGACTACGAGTGGGCTGAAGGATACTGACAGGCTGAATCTCATACACTAGAGCTTCATCACCAGACACAAAATACCACTTTCTCTCAGCTACTGTTAACAAAAGTTATGATCAGCCAGGTTTGGGTCCTACCTTCAACCAAATCCTCTGATTATGAAGCAAGCAAGAGCATGGGCCCATTTTGAAATGAACTACTGGCTCTTATTGGAAGAATCTTATTAAAACAAAGATGTAGGTAGTGCTGCTTTTCGTTTTCCAGAACAATAAAGAGATGCTAGGTATAAACAGTAATTCACTTCCCATGTAAGGCATGTTAACCTAACAGAAAATCCACACTTCAGAAAACCCAAATACTTAATTAATGTTTAACTATCAAGTATGTTTACCCATTTCAAGTAACATTCTCTTTGTGATACTGAATTTGATTTTCTAACTCAGTCTCTGTGTCTCTTTCATTCTAGTCTGTTTTCTTGCTAAAAGACACCAGTTATTTCTAATATGTCATTAATGATAAACATCAGGAAAACCTTAGAGCATTGTAGTAGGTGAAATAGTGACCCCCAAAGGTGTCTATGCCCTTGATCCCTGGGACCTGTGCATACGTTACCTATATGACAAAAGAAAGCTTGCAAGTATGGTTAAGAATCTTAGGGGTTCCCCGATGGTGTAGTGGGTAGGCTTTGGCGCTGTCAACGCCATGGCTTGGGTTCAATTCCCAGCCAGGGAACTGCCCCCTCCCACCAAAAAAATAATTTTGACGTCAGGGGTTATCCAGACGTGCCCGATGTCATTACAAGTGTCGTCTTAGAGTCAGGAGGCTCGGTAAGAGATATGACAACAGAAGAAAGAGACTGGAGTGATGTGAAAATGGGCCCATGGCCAGGGCATGCAGATTGCTTCTGGAAGTTGGGAAAGGCAAGAAAACATATCCTCAGAAACCTCCAGAAGGAACCAGCCTCACTGGCACCTTGCCTTTAGGCTTTTGAACTCCGGTAAGGTGAGAGAAAACAACTGTGTTGTTGGAAGCCAAATAACCCGTGGTTATTTGTTAGAGCAGCACTAGGAAACAAGTTACAAGTGTTGACAAAAGAGATTGGGGGAGATTAGAAATCTCTTCTTGGCTCAGTGATTGGATAATGGACTGGAAAGAAAATTGTAACTGAACAATAACTTCGAATGGTTTACAGGATTTCATTTGATAGATATCAATGGGGTTCTGTTTCTAAGAACTTAATAATCAAAGACTGATATGTGTGGTACAGTTTTGAATGATGAAAGATCTAAATTGACTACCACAGGGAGTTCAATATGTTACCTTAGTGAATCAGTGCATGAATGAATGAATACCTAAGAGTCTTGTTAAGAAATAACAGAAGTGTCTTGAACATGGCAATCAATATACCATATTGTGGAGGTTGGTGAATGCCAGACTCTGCACAGAGAGCTCTGCAATGTGCAAAACAAACTTTGCAGATGAGGAGAATAGAAGACTGAATATCAGGAGCGGTATGTGTGGGTCTTAGTTTCCTGATTTGTAAACTGAGAAGGTGGATCTGGATATTATATGGGGTGTTGTATCATATAAAATAAAAAGAATAAAGGTGCTTTGGGCATGGGAATAATTAAAAGGGTGCGTTCATCTAATAGTGAAAGAATGTGATAGAGAAGTTATCTCAAGCTTTAATGGGTGTATGGTTTATCTTGATACCTAGTTAATACGCAGGTTCTGAATTAGTAGTGTGGGGCATGACTCTGAGAATCAGCATTTCTATCAAGCCCCCAGGTCATGCCAAGGATTATATTAAAATACCCATTACCGGGCTTTGCCCCTTTAGTGTCTGTTTCATTGTCGATTGTGAAAGCACTGAGCCCGCATTTTTAGTAAGTGTTTCAGGAAATTCTTACAGTCCCGAGAGATACAGGAATCATTGCACTAGAGCATTTAATCCATATTTTTGACCTACTAATTACTAATCAGGCAAAATAAAAATAATGAAAAGCCTCGAGACATTTATTATCAGCATAGAAGCGAGGCAGTAACAGGTCAAACTGTGAACACTGACAAAATTTCCTGAGCCTGCAATTTTTTGTTTTCATTCAGGTCTAAGGAGAAAACTTAATTAAAGCTAGCAAAAATGTGAGAGGAAAACTGTCAGAGGAAGCAAAAGAATAAAACAGCTGAGGCACATATAGGTTGCCACAGCCTTTTTCATCGTTTTTTTAAAATTGAGATATTAAACTTTTCATTTAAACATTCCGATTTCTCTGTGTGTATGTGCACGTGGGCAGGCATACACGTACACTCCCCACTCCCACTCACTATTTTCACACATCTTAAATATAGGCACAAAGGCAAAAATATGCCACTAAGCTGTACTTCATTTGTTTGTATGCAATACACAAAACAGATACTCCTATTAATCAGTGTAAGGTAAGAAAAAGATCATGTTCATGTGAACATAATTAGAATTCCAGAGCGTTCTTTGATTTAGTCTGTTAACAACAAAACTAGTTTTCCCTTTTCTTGATTATGGAAAGAATGCAGCATATCATGTAGTTACCACAGGTCTCTGGGAAAGGTGGACACGGTGTCCCGTCTCCGGGCTCATAGCAGTGGCCGTAGTGTTGAGTGAGTGACTCATCCTTGGTTAAAGCAGCCTTTTCCTCTTCCTGGAATGATGATCTGTGTTGTGAGCTTAAGAGCGTAGTACTTAAAAGTGCAGTTTTATTTGTGTCCATTGTTTTAAAAGTGTCCCTCTTCTTCTCTATTAGAGGTTAAAAGTGGAAACCTAAATTGTAGTTTTGTTTGGCCAAGGATTTTTAATCCAGAAGTGTTATTTTATAGATTAATATATACTTTAAAAACATTTTAGGGTTGTGTCAGTGTCTCTTGAGTGCTTTACTTATGTTAAAAAAAAAAAAAGCTAAAATATCCTCCGTAAGAATAGGCAATTTCCTTTCCTTGGAGTTTGGTCCACTTCCAGATGCGTAATGTCTTATAGCATCCGTCCCGCTGTCCAAGTCACTTCAGAATCGCAAATGGGCACACCGAGATAGATCATTTAGAGTAACAACACCTAGGCCTTCTTCTCCCTACAGCTCGAAAACCCCAGTGATGTAAAATATTACACTATTGTAGGCACTTTCAGGCAAGAAAAGCATATTTTTTATTGAACTATTTTTCATATAATCCTTGGTCACTTTGGGAAGGAACAGTATTATTAGAGCAGTATTTAAGCTGAGGACTCCATGTCAAAGAGATGACGTTTACCCCCTCTTTAGCATAAACCAGTGTAACAACATCTTCACCACCAAATACTTTTCCTGAACTAAGTCATTCTGCCTTACAAGGAAATAAACAAAAACTTAATTTTATTTAGAGACACACCACAATGCACTAGGAAGTATCCTCAAAGAAGAGTTTTATTTTGGAATAATGCAACACTGCAAGATGTTTTGTTATGGCCCATTACCCTGTATGCCGGGTAATTACAGAACCCTCTGAAACTAACAACCACCTTTCTATGACAATGACTAGCTTAGGGTTTGTAACAACGTGACGATTAAGGTGACAGAACATCTCAGAGTAATAAAGCAAGGCTGTGATTGAAAAAGCAGCTGCTGTTATTCACATTAACCAGCACACAGGAAGGAGGATTCACTCACCGTGGTGATTTGAGTGGTGTGCATGACGTGGTGTGTGTTCAGCACTGATTGTGACGTAATATGATTTTTTTTTTTTCCTTGATCCTCCATGGCCACCAAGTGGCCTTGTTGACGTTAGTGCTTTTTGAAAATGTGGTGTTTTCTGCGATTTTTTTTTCTTTTTCCTTAACTCATTTTAATGAATTTTATTGAAAGTTCTCTGGCAACTATTTGTCTTAACTGAAAACTTTTGATTCTGTCTTCAATTTCGAGGGATTGTTTTGAAGGGTAGTTTTGCTGGATACTAAATTTAGATATCATTTATATCCATTCATCTCTTTTAAATATTTCACTTATACAACTTCCTTTGCATTCATTTCAAAATCAGACCTCAGTCTATTTGTGGGCCCTTTTAAGTTTGGACATTTCTTTTCCTATCTAACCCAGCACTTGGTCCTCCAACTTGGTTTTATGATGTTCTCTGTCTTTATTTTTGTTTTAATAAGTCAAAGACTCATGCTTTTTTCTTCATGGTTCTTCCTTGGATTTTATGTAATTTATGGAATCTGTGAATTGATGATGTCTTATAAAATTGGAAGATTTTTAGCCATTCTCTGTTTATTACTTTGCAACATTCTCTCTTCTTTCTAGGCCACCAGCTATACACATCTTAGGTCATTTTCCCATTGGTGTCCAATATTCTTTTGTTATTTTAATTTTCTTCTCTCTGAGTACTTGAATTTGCTTATTTTTTATCAACATTTCTTTATATTCATTAGCCCTGTCTTGTGCTGTTTTGTTATCTGCTATTAAAACCTGCTAATGAAGTATAATTTAATCTTCTATTTTTCCATGTTTGTTTTTGTTTTCTTCACTTAATATCAAAGATTTTAAAATTGTTTTTTAGATAATTCCAGTATCTGGATCACCTGTCAGTCTGTTCTGTTTTTTTTTTTTTTCTTGGTTATTGGATATGTTTTCCTGTCTTAGGGTGTTTGTAAACATATTTTAAGCATTGCCAGACACTAGGTTATTTTTTTAAATGTAGTGCTCCTGAGGGCTCATCATGCCCTGGCTTGTGCGCAGTAATAATAATCATCAGTATAATCCAATCAGACAAACTCTTCTGGATTAAAAAACAAGTAAACAAAAAAGGTGAAGGCTCATTCTGCCTCTGATCTTCCACTGTGAACCTGGTGTATTCACTAGGGCCTGCTCTCGGATTGGTCCCCACGTCATTGTTATTTCTCCTCGCTTTAGAAAACCTTGGCTCTGTTTTTCAGAAGCTTTCTCTGTACCCCACCACACACTCACACCCACAACCTGCGTAGCCCCAGTATGTATCAGACATGGGAGTGGGGAATAATCGTGTGCTTGAGCCACTCAACTCTCCATCAGAAGCTCTCTGTCCCACTGCAACTTCCCGCTGCCTGTTTCGTGCTGAGCTTTTCAGAGGGTCTTAATCATCCACCCCTCTTCAGAATTAGCACATATGCCTACAAGCAAAAACAGCTGCAAGGGGATAGCTTCTTTCTCTGAGATGCTGCCTTCACAATTTTAGCTGCTCTAGATCTTGTTAAGCAGCACTCCGCTGTGTTTGAATGGGAGATTTCTATATGTTATCTGGTTTTGCTACATTTTCCCAGGTGGGAGGATTTATCTGCTGCCAGATACTCCATCCCAACCAGATGTAAAATGTATGTGGTATTTTGTTGATAGTCCAGTATTGTCTACATGTTTAAAGATTCTCACCTCTGCTCTCTACTTTTTGATTGAAACCAAGAGCTCAGAATAGTGTAATCCAAGCATTTTTAGCCAGAGGTGTCTCAGACACAAGAATATATTTTCTGGTATTACAGGGTGATTTTTCCCTGACTATTGCAATTTATTTTTGAATGGAGTAATTCTAATTAGCATAAATCTATAATACAACTCTAATGTATGAATGGTAGGAGAAAATAATAATGAAGATAGCAGTGATGATATCAATGATAATTTATTGATATCTAGATAATTCATTGGTATGTTGAACACTGCATAGTCCTATGTTTAAATAACTTTACTTCTTTTTGCAGCATCCATTTAAGCTACATTACCACTATTATTCACACTTTCAAATGCTGACATGGAACTTTAGGATAATTCCTTTATTTCACACAAATTAGAATCACTAATAATCTATTTCTGATAACACCCCGGCCCTCTAGTTTCATGCACTTCTAACATTACACTGTACAAATCAAAATAGTTTCTAATCAAGGAAAAGGACACTGTTTGTGAGTATATTTTCTACATTTCTAGAAGCCGTTAACAATATGCCTGAGGTTAGAAGCTTTATTTTATCGAAAAACATACGGATTGCTCCATATGTCTTCAGCAGAATCTAACTTCAGAGGAAAATAGTCAATGAATGAAGTAACACTATCTCCTCAGGGATATGAAAGCACACATCCTAAGGAAGGAGATTCATGAAGGAGTCAAATCTATTTAAAGAAAAAGTGCACAACTACTTTGGACAATATTCACAATTCAAAAGTAACTCTTTCTAATTACCAAAAATACAAAGTTGTTAAATCTAGGGATTTGAAAGACTCCAGAGCATTTTTACCTTTTACTAAACAGGGAGATATAAACCATTCCATATTTGACACACTTCAGTCCATATTTTGTGCTTTTATGCAGAGGTACTGTAAATCATGTCATAGGTGGTAAATGGAATGTAGTACAAACGTCAAAATATTCAGTGTAGGGAATATATTTTTATCTATTTATTTGCCAAGCCAATATTCTTCATAAAACTCTTAACAGTTACTAGAAATTCTCCAAAATATGTTTGAAAACCTCTTACATTTTTATTTAAAAAGACTTAATTGGTATCTTGTTTTCAAAATGGAGTCACTTATGTCAATGTCCATTGTGCTTGGTACACTCAGACACACTAATACACAACCCAGAGCAGCTTTAGATGTATTGGTTTCCCTAATCAGACAGCATCTCTATTTATGAAGTATAGTAATGCTTTCCAGAAGTTTTCATTTATAATAGAAAAAAAATTTCTATTTCTTCTGTAGTAAGCTACCTACAATTCTCTAGTGTTAATTAAACTTAGTTTAATGTATTATAAAATAATATATAATCATTTCTGTGAAAAATATTTTTCTATTTCTTTAAAACAGTGGTTCTTCTTAAAATCTTTCTTAGCTTTCAGCAGCAATAATAGTTGCAGAAAAAACCTTTTGTCCCAAAGAACAAAACTTAAATCAATAGTTACAGCAGAAGAGCTAAAAAAGACCCAGAACAAGCTATAATATTGCAGTATTGGTGGTGGAAAAACACATAATTGGTTCCTTTGAAATCCTTATCAGACCACAATTATTAGCTCACATAAAATTGTTCAATTAGGTCAAGATTCAGGAAAGGAAACGTTTTCTCAGCGGCATTCTTGTAGTGAAAACAGTCAGTAAATAATCTTTACTATTATTAACATTGTAAATCATAGTCCCTATGATGAGAGAATGTTTCCCCTTAAAAGTAAGGCAAAGATATGTTTAAGTTTTTTCTAAATTTGTTAAAAATTAGTTTTGTTTTATTATGATAAATGTTTTCTAATAATCAGCCATGCAGTAATCATTGAATTTTTTCTTTTAGCATGAATGTGAATAACATCTGAGTTTCAGCACATTCAATTCATACACAAATGTGACTCAAAAAAACCCACATTCATTTATTAAAGATGATTTTTATTAGAGTTACTCTTTCTGAAAGTGATATCAAAGTAAGCAAATGCTTCTTGTGTAATAAATGCCATGACATAAGAGAATTGCTTTGTAAAAAATCAGATAAATTAGTTTTTGTGTTTCTAATTTGTCTTGTATTAGGTTGAGTTCTGAACTGTATGGAACTCCCATTTACCTCTCAGCCTAGCAGCAGCCTCTCGATCAGTTTGTCCCTTTTCGCTGTGCAAAAAAGCGTCGTTTGTGGGAGTGAGTAGAAGCCTTTGGCTCTGAGGATATTAAATCTGATGCATCAGAGATGCGCTTAACTTTTTTGGGATGTTCTTAGATGACAAGCATATGAAAAAAAGTAGCCATTCCATTCAAAGAGGGGAAAGGATCATGCTCACTGCTTTGAAGTGTATATCTATGTGTAAATTCATATATATCATAAACAGATAAATTTTGTTTATCTGAAGTGAAATAAAGCATGCTATTTAAGTAAATAATGCATCTTTAAGATCATTATAATTTTTTCAATACTTATGGAGTTCTCAAAAGACTCATTGCACAAGTAGTGTCCAAGAAGACGGGTATTTCTAACAGGATTTGAAATATTATGAGTACTCAGAGTAAAGACAAATGTTGTTCCCTATGTGCTTGCAAGAGGCAATGAATAAAAACAAGAAAATAAGGTAAAATTTAGGCATTTAAAAAAATTTAAAAAGTGAGGTTTTCTGAATTACTGAATACAACAAATATTCAATAAATAGATTATGTATTATTCATGTTATCTTTAGTATATTGGTGTAGGTTATCTTTTTCTTCACTAAATGAGATTCCAGGATGCCTTAAAATGATAACTTGATGTTTTCTTTAAAGATAATATATTATGAACTGTTAAAAAAGAGAAAATGATTGTGTCATGAATATTTCTTATATGAATTAATGGTTTAAGTTAAAATGGCTCTTTATACAATTCATATTATATAATTAGTATTTTTAGCCACTGAACATTATCAGGAAGTAACATAGATATGAAAATATAGAAATATTATAATAAAAATTTATTTCTTAGAAGTACTACACTTTTAAACTAGGTTAACTAGGTGTATGCTATACTTTTAAGCTAAGTTATATTTTAGAAAATAGTTATATATTATTTGCCCACAAGTGGTTTTTGACTTTTAGACAGTGTTTTTTTCTTAAAAGTTTAATTTTAACTGATTATTTCCTGTAGTATAAAATTACAAGATTCACAAATGTCATAATCTAGACTTACAGTGATCATTAATATTTTTATATATTTTCATTAAAATTTCTTTTGAAATGCACAATTTGTGGTTAGACTTTGGACAGGTCCAAATATGGAGATAATGTATTTTTATTAAAGTATAACTTTAATAATTTTTATTAAAGTATACTCTTTTTATACTTAAAATATTTAAGTTGAAATATCACTACATGAAAAATACAATTCCTTAATATTGTTATATTAAAATTACTATTTTGGGGAAATTTTATTTTGCACTACTCAATGAAATAAGAATACTTCCTGTGCATTTTCAACTTTGATAATATGAAAAAGAAATTATGGAATTGAGGGCAGTGACCTTTGAGCTTTGCTGACCCTCTCATAAAATAGAAAATACAAAGAATGTGCTGCCCTTGGATGTATAGAGAATAGAGTGTTTTGGAGGTCCTGTATTGAGTATTTAAAATTAAGTTTGGCCCTCCACAAGCAATAATCAGTGACAAAATTTGTTTTAAAGAGTTACTCTCTAACCATTTATAACAAAATGACTCATGTCATCTTGTTTTGAAGATTTTTATTTCTAGTTTTGTTTAAGATTACAAAAACATTGTTAATTTTGGAAAAGAGCATACGATAAGAGGTAAGGTACAGAAAAAACTAATAAAATATTTGAAATATTGAAGTCATACATTTTATAGGAGATGTGACATTTATTCATTTATATTCATTTCTGAATATTTCAGATGAGGTCTCGATTGCAGATAAAAGCCAACAGTGACAACAATAACTACAACAACAAAAATGAGCTTTTGAAACATTAATCACTATGCTATTTACGTTCAGGCCATAAAACAGAAAATCTAAGACAAGAAAACACAAGACATCTCATAACCCACTCTCCACTTATAAGGCTCAAGCCAGAGACAAAGTTTTATAACTTATTTGCCCCTTCACAATGGAAAGAGTAGTAGTAGGTTCTAGGGAATATGTATTTTTAGATGTGCCTTTGCTCATCAGGTCTCTGGTCAAGATCAATAGTTTAATGTTTATTTGGGGACGAGTGGGTTAGGGAGGGGAGAAAGGGGAGGGGGTGGGAGAGGAGGGGGGAAGCTACATATAAGGTGATGGAAAGAGAAGTCACATTAGGTGGTGAACTTATTATACATCAAGTTGACAATGCACTGTAGAATTGTATGCCTGAAATCTACATAATTCTTGCTAACAGATGTCACCCCAATGAGCCTTAACAATAAAAATGAATTTAAAAAAAAAAAAGATGCCATGGATACCCCTGGGAGTGAAATCTGAGAGTAAGGTCCAGTTTCAAAAACACGGAAAGAGTTGATCAACATTCACATTTTTACATCCTCAACTCTCTAGCTTAGGATGGAAGTTTTACACTTGCCTTTTACTCTAAGAAATTTGTAATTTTTTTTGTTTTGTTTTGGTTTTTTTTTTTGCTTTTTGATATGTGGGTAGCTCCCTGGCTGGGAACTGAACCCAGGCCGCAGTGCTGACAGCACCAATGCCGAAGCCTTAAGCCACTACACCATCAGGGAACTCCCCAGAAGTTTGTAATTTTAAGCATTGACTATTGGCCACATCCTTGTGCAGATTATTAACAAGTACAGAGTAATGAAACAAACGACCAGTATGGAATCACTGCATTCATCTGTATCTTTGGACCTCTTTAAGCTGTCTCAGAAATTGCTCCTCTAGACATTTAGCTGGTACTATAATTTTCTGACATTACTCGTAGACCATTGATGTCAGTATAATATTACAAATTGCTCATGATGTATTTTGGGGGAGATTAATTTTTTTGGTAAGAATAATGGCATATGATTGAAGATAAAACCAAATCATACACTGTTAGTAACTTGATAAAAGTAACTTTTTTTTACAGGTCAAAGTAAATTATAACTGTTTTTCATTTATTCTGTATGAATATTATGCATTGGTATCTGACAAACAAGGCTCATGCTGTGTAGTTACGACTAACTTTGTTGTGTCTACCTAAGTTGTTTAAAAATGTATTCAGTCAAAAATGTTTTATTCTGTCCTCAGAGGATAACTCAGATAAACCTCATTTCTTTTCAGGTTACTTTTATATAATCAAGACTCCTCTACTCACCTCAAGTGATTAAATGTTTTTAATTTGATCATTTGAATATCCATTCTCATGCAACAGTGTTGGCCTGTCCCTCCTGAGTCGTCTGTGGTCATGGGCAGGGATGTGGTCAGCCTTTCGTTTCCACCTAGCTTCCTCTGTCCGCTTCCCAGGTGTGCTCTCTAACTGTGTTGGGCTTGGTCTGTGGAATGAAAGGAGATTTAAAAGAAGCATAAAAATTACTTTTAGCAAGCACTGTTTCCACATTTTCTTGCAATCTCTGGGCCCAGAAGTAGCTAAATGCCTCTCTTTGGAGGGTGTGCAAATGGCTTTTTAGGAACCGTCCACTGCTGAAGTCCTGTGAGTTGCATTTCACTTGACATTTGTGATGCAATCAGCTCTGGTTAGCAGCCCCCCATCAAATTCTGTTCTCTTTCACTGGCCCACTTCATGTAAACTATGTTCTCAGGGTTCACACTTCTCTCAGGCTGCCTTTCCATTTGGCCCACATTAAGTGTCAAGGGAACGCTCCCTGTATCCTTTGCTCAAATACACATACAATCAGAAAATTTTGCAACAGCTCTTTTTTATCTACCTCCAAATTCACTGGCTGGTGATCTTTCCTTTTCTCGGTGTCCTGGGTTGGAATCAGAGCTCTCCACCTGACTTTCTGAACAGCCCCTTGATGTTATTCTCATTCAGCTGGAAGTGAGGTGATGGTACCCCTGAACCCTCTTACTTGATGGAGTATGACTGCCAGCAGATATCTCTAAAAAGTCTGTCTCAACAATCCTGGTTGTCTCACAATCTCAACCTACCTGTGTCCTCCACGTGGCTGAGGCTTTTGAAGAGTCATGTTCCCAGTCTGTCCATTTACTATACTTGTGAGGTCTCTCCATCCCTCAGCCAAAACCGAGACAGAAAGAGTGCCACTTAAACCCCTGCTTTTCATGTTGGCTAGTTTGTAATTAATACTTCATTCATTTTCTTCTTGCTCAACAACAACAACAACAAAGGTATTATCACATAAAAACATGCATTCTTACATGACAAGGCATTTTCATATGAAAGGTCAGAGATCTAGTCATTTTATAGAGACCTGAAGGGCACAATAAATCAAGGTTCAGTAAGTACTAATTATGTGTCGCTGGAATAAAAAACAAGAGAAGACTAGTGTGAGATGCCATCTTTAAAGCAATGAAGAACCATGGGGAGTTTAAAGGTGGAGTGCTACGTCCTTACATTTATTTAAAAATCCAAGAGCATTATAGATAATGATATTGCAAGAAGAAAGACTGAAAGCAGAGAAAAATAAAAAGCAGGAACCATGATATTCTAATTGAAAAAATGATGAGGGGCTGAATTTCAGTGACTAGATAGTTGAGAGATAAAGGAAATGTTGGGAAATGCTAGGAAAGTTGATTTTGTATGTTTTTTACATAGATGTGTTTGGTATTGGATAAAAACTGTAATAATTTAGTTACTATGTACTAAATATTAGTTAATTTAGTTAACATATAAATGTGTACTAATATATATTTTCATGAAATAAGAAAGCTGTTCTCCCTTTAAATTTTTTTAAGAATAACACTAAATTTTATGTTAGAAAAAAAATACTTGACTTGATTCTTTTGAATCCCTTAAGTAGATATGTAGCAGGTGAGTGGGTGCCCCACCTCCTACAACCACCTCGTCCCTTTAGCACACATATCATGAAGTAGGATCATTACAGTGCTCATTCTCAGTAACATCTCAGCAGGACTGAGATCATTCGACCACAGCAGTAACTGCCCCATCAATACTTCCTTTGTGTCACTTTTCTAATTTCTCACTTTTGCTTTTTGACATCATCAGCCAACTGTATTACCTTTACCCAAGCCCATTTCTTAGGGATAATTTGGAGGAAATTTCAAATGAAGACCCATCTCCATTTTAATTGATATTGCTATAATTATAAGATTACTTGATAGGTAGAGAATAATGTAAGACATGAAAGTTATTTCAGAATCCATGATTAAAATAAGTTGGAAGAACTCTAAAAAAAAGTGTATTTAATTTAGACCTATATATCAGTTTATCCAGTAACTTGACATAGTAACCTACCATTTAACGTTACTTTTCATTATTTCGGGAATTATAACTCATGGTTGCCTTTTTGTATAAACTATAATCACATTGTCCATAATGTTTTTGAAAAATTAAGGTTAATGTTATGAAACACATGAAGACATTTATTAATTTGGTGACTGGGTAATTATAAAATATAGCTATGTGGAATATTCCATATCTAGGCACTTTTTTTATATAAATGTTAACTTAATAACATTGTTAATATTACATTTTAATTATATTTAATCTGCTATTTACATGGTCCATACATTTATTTAGCTTACAGAAAACATTATGGTGTCATACATACTTGTAATTTAAAATAACACAAAAATATAACTAAGACTATATTGATTTTTAACAATGATTGATAGAATTATAATATATTTACATTTTTGAAAACAAAACTTTTTGAACTATAGGACTTTTATAATCAGTTCAAGGTTTCATTCCAATTTAAGTTTCAATAATTGTTATTGGGAGACACTAGTATAACCAGGATGGCCAGGAAAACTGTTTCCATACGTGTCTCTCAGTATGCCCAAGTACAGGCTGATGTTTGACCGTAAAATGAATGTTTCATTTCCTCTATTGTCTGTTTGTATGCACAGGAACAATTCACTTTGTATTTCTGTTGACTTTCAGAGGTTTTTTGTGTTGTTCTTTTTCCTTTTTAAAAGTTTTTTTCAGTAAGAATTCCTTTTTATGTCTTCTCATCTTCATACCGATGGGAAGAATTATTGAAACAAATGCGTTTTGCTTCCATTACAAATAAAATAAATGGACCAGTTTGCTGGGTTAATACAAACTCAATTATTATTTATATCAAGTCTGTTACTAAGTAACTGCTTTACTGGGTAAATGATTTACTCACTTGTCAATGAAAGAGGACAATTCAGTAAATCAACTATCAGGATTAAATTTATCATTTTTTAAATTTTATTGTCTGATTGTAGAAAATGTTCTCATTAAAACAATCTTTACTCTTCTTAATTATATGCCCCCAGAATGGTGGAGTTTTAAAGCTATATTTGCGTAAACCTAACAATGGTTGCCTATCAACTATTTTCCAAAAATTTCTCAGTAAGACTGCCTTTTATGTCTTGTCTGGGGATGCCACAGAGGCCTTGTGCAGCCGGTAGGAAAGCGTTTGTGGGCCGAACCGCATGCCAAGCTAATGGTGCCCACCTGGTCCGGAGAGACCCAGGTGCTGAAAGCGGTGACGTGACTGTCCTGTCTTTTTAATGCCGTCAACAGTGATGTGGAAATGTGACTTTTTGCTTGCTGCTAAGTTTTATTGAATGCAGTTGAAAAAATAACAGGGTTTTCAAGGATCATAAAAGGGAAGATTAAAACACAAAATGTGACAAATCCTCTATAACCTCTACTAAGTATTCCTAACATAGAAAGACACATCTTTGGATTTTGTAAGAGGACTAAGTGCTAAGTTATCTCAAAAGGAAGTTTACCTTTCCTAGCATGCTAGATGGTGAACCATTTAGTAAAATATATACATATAATAAGGCTGCTTGCTTTAAATGCGTTTTACTTGATGAATGAAAAGCCCAGTATTTTTTTTTTTTGGATCAGCATGCTAGATGGTGATTCTACTTTTTTGTTTGGGATATTACTTCACCTGAAAGCTGTTGAGTGGCACACAGACATCTGTGTTGTCCCTCAGATTCCGAATCCAAGTGGCCTGGCAGACATTCAAAGTGATTGGCAATAGAAAATCTCATTTGGAAAGGAAAACATTCATAGACTTGTGTTCAGTGACTTTTCTTTGTATCTAAACTGCAAGGGGGAAAATGGGTTTCATTTTTAAACATAAAAGACCCAGATTAAGAGAATATTGATAGTTTTGATGCATTTGTTAATAACAGCTTTTTGTTATTAAATGTAGGCATCTAAAGAGCTTCGCAATATGATCATTATATTGCTTTGCAATCTTCCTCCTGCTGTGGTCCATATATTTGATATTTTATTATTTACTTAACATTTATAAAGCCGATCTTGAAAGTTCTCAGCATTTTAACATTGTTCCAGTTTTCTATTGTTACAGTTTTCTGGTCACAAAATCATACCCAAACTATCAAACTTGACTATTTAAGTTCTGATTACAGTCTGCAATTATAACTCCAGTCTAAAGGTCTTCTAAATTTCTCTGTGTGGTAGTCATTGATGATCAATCCTTGTCTATTATTGCATATATTCCAGTGCATATTTTCTGAGGGTCTAATTTCTGTAGTGGTTTCCTGGCAGACTGTACTGTTCAAAAATATGCAGCACCACTTTCTGTGAGATGATAATACATACCAATCATTAATCTCAGACATTGCTGGATGACTTGCTCTGGCAGTGAGTTATGGCATTTTTCACTTCTGAACAGAAACCTAAGAGCTAGTTCATGGTTGACATGTTTCCTTTCTGCTCTGCCTTGATGATAAGAAAATGCTCTAAAGAGAGCTGCTCCATCGAACTGGGTCCTGGAGGAACGTCGTAAAAACTAAACCTACACAGCCAGATCACTAGGGACGTGAAGAGTAGATGAGAAGCAACTTCATTTCAAGTCACTGAAATTTAGAATTGCTTTGTACACAGTATAATGTAGCCTTTTATGCTGTAAACTGGATTCACTGTTATCAGAGTTAGACCCTTGGTGAGCAGGGTGATGTAGCAGAAAAAACTTGTAGTCAAATCCCACCAATGCTTTTTGAAAATTACTTGATCTTGAACAAATTACTTGTTTTCTTTGAGCCTCAGATTTTGTACCTGAGTAAAATTTGTGGTTCTGGGGAATGTCAGTGGTTCTAGGGAAAAATTGATTTCCCTGCCCCAATTTTACTTATTTTAATATGTAATAACACAATTGTTTTAGCTGGTAGAAACTTCAAACATGAAAAGTCTAGTCTTATTGTTTGCCAGTCCAGAGAGAATATGGTAGAAAGATTTTTTTTTCTTCCTTATCCATATACCTTGTTCTATGTACCATATTTTTCCATGTGTAAGATGATACTTGTGTCTAAAATTGTTAGACCAAAAATTGGAGGTCATCTCTTACATGGGAGTAAGAGGTTGCTATTGATTTCTTAAGTTGGGTTAGAAATGTAGATATCACCTTATACATGGGGGTGTCTTATACGTAGAAAAAGATGGTAGCTCATGAAAGGCATGACATACTGAAAAACTCTGGCTATTACTTACAGTGTTGTAACTGTGAAATCACAGCATTTATTGGCTTTTCAGAACCAAATCCTAGGGCAAGGGACAGAAGCGCTGATTGAATTCAGTTATGGTGACAATCCCTTTGACATTCAGGAATATTAATAAATAGCAATAAAAATAAATATGAATATGAGAACATAAAAACAAATGCCCACTTGAAGTAAAGGTGAGACCACTATATTGGTGAAGAGATGACGTTTCCAGCAATCAAATGAATTTGATTTTGTCTTTGATTAATCCTAGCCCTCACATGTTAGTAGTATATCTTGTTTTAACATTTTTTGATTAATGAAGAGATATCTGTTCTTACTTTCTTATAATTTGTCATTTAAATATTTACTTGTGTTAGGAAGATGGAAATCATGTTGTTAATTTCATTTGTATTTGAAATTTTCCAGTTTTTCACAGAAGGAAAAAGTTGCTAATAAAATCCTCCATGTCATAGCACTTAATATATAATGAATAAAGTATAATAAGCACTATTATTCACCTAATACATAAAGAAGTACTAAAGTAGTAGAAATTGTGTATTAGTACCTGTGCAAATTCTAAATCCATCAAAACATTAGACCTCATGATTATGGTCCCCTATTGTAACATAATGAAACACCTCTTATACAAATATGTAAGTTGTCATTATCAGGGGCTTCACAGCTCTTTGCCTATGAATGGGTACCCAAGTTGTTTACATTATTTCCACTTAATTTAAAGTTGTTCAACATATATATTTATATAGTGTGATAGGATTTCTCTAAAGTAGTTCCCTAACTGGTATCTAGTTGTTTGAGATCAGAGATACTGCAAAGCATCCTCTAAACTCTAAGAACAGTTCCCCTACCCTGACCCCATAACAAAGAAATCTCTGATCCAAAGTGTCTAGGTTAAGACACTGGATTAAGGGAATGTACACTGACTGCAAAAGGGCTCATTTGAGGTTAATGATAATGAACTTAGAGTTAGAACAGTCATATCTTTGTTTTCTTCCGTGTATTAGAAAGCTAGAATTATCTAGAGAAATATCTAGGGATTGTTGCAGTTAATCTGTCATGCAAAATGAGAGAAGAACAGGGATTTGAATATTAATACAACAAATGATTATAGTGAATGGGATGGAATCTCCCCTGAGTAAAAAGGGGAAGTGAAGACAGAAAGGGAAGTCAGACCGTGACAATGTTGTAAAGTAAATATATTGTAGTTCCAGTGAGGATCAAATCAGTTTTGCTTTAATGATATATTGCTATTTCTATATAAATACTTTGTTGATTTGACCGGAATGGTTATTGTAAGTCATTCAAAACTAATGAGGCAAATTCTCATCATTGCTTGTCTTTTTAAATTTCAGGACATTTGGTCTTATATATAAAACTTAATATCATTTCTTTAAATTTAAGTATAATCTACCTTATACAAAAATCACATAGTATTTTCTTGGCAATAGTATTTAGAAATTCAGCATATTGCAATACACATGTTTCTCATCTGAGTTCTTCAGACAGTATTTTTAGACATATTCTTATGTCATTACATTTAAATTGTTTTGTAAATTTCAATAAATTTTCTAATTTCACCAAGTAGTTCCTGACTTCATTGCTAAATTTATTCCTAAACATTGTCACGTTATAATTATAATTGCTATTATAATAATTAGCTATAAATCTAATTAATGTTATTTTTCTTCTACTGCATGGTTTTCTCAGGTATATACAATTCATTATTCACAAAAACACTTTATTCTTGTCCTTTGGGCTTGCTAGGACTTTCAAAACAATGTTAAATAATAATATTGAGAAAAGTTAGGTCTCTCAAGTTCTGGGATTAATTAAATAAGACTACATATTACTCAGCAATGAATAAAATGAATCTTGCCATTTGCAGCATCATGGATGGACCTAGAAGATATTATGGTAAGTGAAGTAGGTCACACAGAGAAAGACAAATACCATATGATTTTACTTATATGTGGAATCCAAAACACAAAATGTATTTTTATATTTCCCAAATTAGGGAGTTACTTGCTGTTGAGATTTGAAAATTAGCAGTATTAAGTACATGGTTTTATTTTATTCTCATTTTATTTAGAGTTTAGATAAGGATTAGTTGCTGATTTCTATAGATAATATTCTAATATCTTCTAATACGAGCATATTTCCCATTTAGTTTGTTGATATTAATAAATTTCTCAATTAGGTTTATTCTCACATATTGAGGAAAATATTTTTGTATTAATTGTTTTAATCATTGCATATTCTCTTAGTTTATATTTCAAATAGCTTTTATACTAAAAATACACTTGTCACAATAAGATTATTCTGGAATTTTCTTTGTGTTGCAGTTGACCCTTGAACAACATAGGTTTGAACTATACAGGTTCACTTATATGCAGATATTTTTCAGTTTTTAAAATTAAATTTATTGCAGTGACATTGGCTGGTAAACTTATATAGGTTCCAGATGTGCAATTCTATAGTGCATCGTCTATATGTTGCATTGTGTGTTGAACACCCAGGCTCAGTTCTCCTTCCATCACCATGTGTATTTTTCTCTTATGATTTTCTTAATAACATTATCTTTTTTCTAGCTTACTTTCTTGTCAGAATGTAGTATAATACATATGATATATGAAATATGTGTCAACAGTAGGCTATTATTTAGGGGTGTCAAAAGTTATACATGAATTCTTTACTATATAGGGATTTGGCACCCCTGACTGCATGGTTCAAAGGTCAACTATATTTATCAGGTTTTGACATTAAATTTATGCTTATTGCATATGTTGTTTGAAAAGGAATTTCATTTATTTTCTAGAATAATTTAAATAGTATTAAACTTACAAGTTTTTTACAATGTAGATATCTTTACATTTGACCTTAATCACTCTACTCTACAACTATATTAGTATCTAGAATCATGTTTCTACTGGTTCTCTCATAATTGTTTCTCAAAATCTCCTCTTAATCTTATCATTTTTAGTAAATTCTATTTTACTTTTGAGTCATCCATATCCTCTAGCTTTAACAATGTATTTTAATTTATTGTGTATTTTTTAGCTTCAGAATATCATTTATCTTCAGAACAATTGAATAAAGATAATCATAAAATATTCATTACTGTTTAATTTCTGGTGTTTAAGTGAATTTCTGAAGAGTCCATCATGAGAGATACAACTTGAAAGTCTTTGATATTCTACAGAGCCCAGATTTCTGCTTTTGTTCTCATGGATTTTTGTTTTCCTCTTGGAGTGTGTTGTGAAATCACAACTAAATGTTCAAAGGAAGCATCTCATTTTGCAAATCATACTGTCTTGCTGGTAAGAGAATTCAATTTCCTTTTAACTGGAAATAATATGATCTCTTGTCTTCCATGATTGCACAAATAGAAACTTTCAAACACATAACCTTAGGATCTTCAGGAGTAAAAAAAAGGCATGGAACATGCCGTTATTACTAAGTGCTATTGTTTTATCATTATCATCAATACAGTCATCTTTCAAATATGAATAACTTCACATAAAAGTTTTCTTGAATCATAATAGGCATTATTGTTGCTCCGTTTGTTATGGATGTAGCTAATAATTATCACTCTAAAATAAAATGCCATTGCTTCACACATTATCTCCTTTGAAACCCTTTGATGTGACAAAAACACAGAATCATCTCACAGTCCTGACGTTAAAATCATGACATTTCTGAAATAAATGAGAAAGTACATTTTTTTTTACTTTGTTACCCCTAAAAATAATGTCTTTACTTGGTTATTTTCCTTTTGCAATTTACTAGTGAATTTCTTGATGTAAAATATAACCGCCAAAGAATAGTGGTCCAAAATATTTATATATTTTTAAAATTTCTTTGCTCATTCATTTTCAGTAACATTACTATATTAATTTAAATATTAGAATGCATTTAACAGTATAGATTATCTTTCTTGACTAAAGCACAAGAGTTTTACCTAGATAAATAATTTACTGAGTATTTGCAAGACATTCCATTTGATGTTCAGTTAAAACTTGGGTAAAGTGAGGCAGTTAATCAGGTTGCTTTCAGTTTTTGAATTGTGTTATCTGTGATTTAGCTTGGTTTGACAAGTCAGATGGTGAGGATCAAATAATGTAATTCAGTTAGATGAAAAGTAAATAAAACAAATAATGTAGTACTGGGGAGCTAAGCCAAGTTTAGAAGAGGATGCCAGCCAGTAGCACCAAATTCAGGCAAATCAAATAGACAATCTGCATGTTTATATGAAATTAAGAGAGTAGAAAATAAAAATTATATGTATGCAAATAAATAGAAGTTCTAGAATTAAAAAGCAGTAAAAAAAATAGGTGTAAGCTTCTGTACAAGTGAAAATAATAGCAAACTGATAAGAAAAATTAGAATGACTAACAGTCATTGAATACTTAACTATGTGTCTAGACTCTGTTTTATATGGATTATCTAAATTAACCCTGAAAATAATCATACAGAGTGGGTGATACTATCATTCTCATGCAACAATTGTGTAATCTGGTACTTGGATACTAAGGGGAAGGTTAATAAATGTGACCAAACACAATCTGCCTTCAAGTTATAAACATTTTAAAAATAAGCACATTCTGCCTATCTCCGTTATAATCTCAGTACCTAACATTGATAGTTTAGAACCTGCCAAGTGTTATGCCATAGGCTTTCATGCATCTTTGTCACGAGTCCTCAAATCGAACATTTCATTGTATGTCATTATCCCCATTGTACAGATACATAAAGTGAATTCTAGACAGATCATTATTTGCTCAGATTCATCTGATTAATAATTAGCAGAGTCAAAAATCAGTTTCCATGACATCATAGCTTCTTGTCATTCTTTAACAGAATTTTTTTAATTGCAAAAGGATTTGAGAGCAGGGCCAAAGGAAGAGCCTGAGAATGTGTGGACAGTGCAGAGTTAATTATGTCTTTGCGTTTTCTTGCCCTTACCAATAAAATTAGAATAACTATGATTTCCTTCATAGAAACAGTGAAAAACTTAAATGATAAATTATGTATAAATTATGTGTGCGTAGAGTATATTTTAAATAAATATTGGTTATTATTATTATCACAAACAATCATAAGCAGAAAAGAAAATGCTTATTAACTGGCTTGTCTACTTAGAACAACAAATAAAGTAGCGAAAATGTAAAAAATTCTACCAGAGTATTTGGCACGTGGCAGGTAGATAAAAAAAGAATACTTTATGAGAATTGGGCAATGGAATCTCCTAGGGGAATAATACTCTTGCATTGAAGTATTACTAATCTGTGGCCCTAGTCAGGATGTTCGAGCTGAACCTTTTTGTTAGTTTTGTTAGTATGTTTGCCCTGGTCATATTTCACCAGTTCAGATGTTAGATCACTAGATAATAGATAGATAGATAGATAGGTAGATAGGTAGATGATAGTGATAGATGAAGATGATGTATCCTATATGTGTATGTATGTGCATGTGTATATGTGTGTGTACGGGTGTGTGTGCACGCACATGTCTTTAGATCTCTCTAGCACTGTAGCAGCCAATTCCTTCACAGTGCAAAAGCAGGTTGTTTTTTATCCAAGTAAAGGCCTGTCTTCCCAAGTACTTTAAACAAACAAGAAGGGAAAGGGACCTTTGGAATAAAGAACATTCTTAAAATAAAATAA
>PVJL010000456.1:241369-413986 GCA_004026885.1 Lyroderma lyra | reverse complement strand
ATAAGTCCAAAGCTGTGGGCCTGGCCTGAGACAGCAGGGTCGCCTTTGCAGCAGGCTGGGAACAGGAACTGCAGCCCTGTGTAGGTCTCCAGGGGGCTTAGAGCTGGGGTGTTATCTTTACAGTTCAGAGTCCTCGCTCAGCCCTTCTACCACTCAAAAGTTCCAGAGGCTGGCTCCCAAACTCCTTCCGTCCCCAGCTCCCCAGTCTCTCTCCCCTCCCCCAAACTGCGCAACTCCGAATAGTCAGCAGGGATCACATCCGGATCCCGCGTGGTCCGTCTCTGCTCCCTTCCCTCTCCCCGACTCGCCCCCCTTCTCGCCAGACTTCAGGTGTTTACTTGCGATTTGTGGATTTCTCAACAGCCGGTTTGTCACTCAGGGTCCTCTTTCTTGGCTCCTGGATGGCCGTTCAATTGTGTTTTCTGGGAGAGGCTTTAGGAATCTCCTCTCCAGTCACCATCTTGTCTTCTCTCCCCTGAGGGATTATTTAGAGGAGCACAGGCCTTTATTTTGGGGGCACATCAAAAGTGCAATGCTGAAAATATTGATGTTAGGCCAGAAAAAAAAGAATGCAGCTTCAGAAGGAAAAGAGTGTTGACAGAACAGAAGTGATCGACCCTCCAATGTCCAAAAGGTCCTCAGAAGAGATGTCGCCAGAGCTCACCGGGATGTCCAAGAGAGGTCTCCACGCGGAGCAGCGGTGACCGGGCCCTGAAAACCCTTGAGAGGAAGGCACGGGTGAACTGAAGAAAATATATTTTGAAAAATGAAACGTAGCTTTAGGAGCCCCAAGTTTAGCAGCTACATGGGGCCCTCAAGTCCACATGAAATGATTTTTAAATTGTTGAAGTGAGATGGGGAGAATAATTGAAAATTAAGAGCATGGTCATCTATAAAGAGATGGCTGAATATTATGGTACTACCACATTGTGAAGACATGAAAAAGACAGAAAAGAGCTGTGCCAGGCCTTGAAATTCTCGAGTCAGTATTTTTAGGTGAGAAAAGATGCAAAGAAGTTCATTCAATCTGATCTCATTCTCGTAAAGCAAACAGCCCATTAAACCTTGTACATCGTCAATGCTGAATTTTACCTGAGCCCTGTGCTGGGGGCCACTGATGGTTCAGAAACCGCCCCCCCACCCTTGTGAGTTCTTGGGAGTGGCATAGTGCAAACAAACATCCTTCCCAGGTGACTTAGGTAAGACCCAGAGGTGCTGTCCTGGTTACCTAGGATAAAGGCAGACACAGACCCACCAAGTTCTCATCCTTTGCCTCATAAATGATTGGCTGAACTGCCTGTCCCCACTGACCAATTGGCACAAAATGCTCCTTAACCAAACAGGTGAAATGCCTCTCCTTCCTCTGGGCCTGGGAACTTTGACCCAGCTTGGCTGGCCTGGGCCAGCAGGTAACCCCTCCCTAATAGGGCCCTCCCGAGAATATGCTTGTCTCAGTAAAACATTCTCTGGTCTATTACCCCCTCTAGCCATTGTTTCATTCCACACTCCCCCAGGCACAGAAGAGTCCCCCTATTATTAACCATCCCCCCACCCACCCACACACACACGCCTTGCAATAATCCTTTCCAAAAAAAAAGTCTCTCCTTACCTAAATCAGATTTGTTTTTTAATTTGCTATTACAAGGTCCGGCAGAAGTAACGCCTGGACTTGAGTTACGATTTTATTACCCAATCATAACCATACATGCTTATGGTGACACAAATAACGCCCTTTTTACAAGCTGGTAATCTATACCCAATCTTTTATTACCAAATCACATTAATCCTAATTCAAAACATGTTAGACTCCTTGTATCACCCCCACAGGAAAATGGGGCTAGAAAATATAGTATACCACTACTGTGGATTCTACAGTTATGGACAACGTTATAGGCAGTATTTTCTGAACAGAAAAATCCTCAGAAAGTAGCACTGGCAGTATAGCTCTGGCATTGCTCCGACATGAGTTCATCTCCTTACAGAGGATTATTGATCAGTCTACATTATTTTGGTATCAGGATTAAAATACAGAGTGAATCTGTGGGGACCCATTCACAAGTTTTTGTCAAGGAAAATATACTGAAAAAACTTATTTAGTTATTGGAGGTTTTGCACCTAATAACCTTCTTCTGACAAGTGTCAAAGACAGCTAGCACTTACCTAGCATCTACTGGGTCTCAGACACTTAATAGACATTTTCAGTCCTGTCCCATTTATCTATTGAATATATCAAATCACCCCAAAACTTAGTGGCTTTAAACAACAATCGTTTTAATCATCTCTTGTGGTTTCTGTGGGTGAGAAACTTAGGAAGGTCTGGGCCCAGCAGTCTGGCTCTGGGTCTTTCATGCAGTTGCAGTCAGAATGTAGCCGAAGCTGGTGTTAACGCAGACTCCGAGGGTCTGCTTGCCCGCGCACCCAAGCCAACTAGATGCAAACAGGAGACCGCAGCAAAGGAAGTAAAGGTGTATTGACAGAATTGACGCCAAGTCCAGAGACATAGGTGAGCTAGTGTTCTCAAAAACCTGGCTCCAACGCTGCGGCCTGGGTTCGATTCCCAGCCAGGGAACCACCAAAAACAAACAAACAAACAAACAAACAAACAAAAAAGAAACACCTGGCTCTCCACGGCTTCTAGTGGCTAGGTTATTTAAAGGAAAAATCATTAATCATGGTCACTGTGGGAGTTGGGGTTGTGGGACCGACTGACTGACCAGGGCTAAGGCAGAGAGCAGTTGATCATGGCTTCAGGTCCTGGTGTCAGTCACGGCATGGTTCAGTCCAGATTCCAGGGTTTGCAGTCCATGGGGCCATTCTGCCTTTATGACTCAACTGAAACATAACTGAGGCCAATGTGTTATCTTTGTTTTATTGTTTTATTAAAACCTTATTGTAATTGGAGGTTTAGTTATTATATCCTGGTCATGGTTGACAGACCTGAAGCTTTATTCTTGGGTGAATTTGACGCTAACCAGAACCGAATGTCCTAAGGGCTTAATGATTACAAGGAGTGGACATACAGCATATGTACAGGATCGGGGGGCGGAGCGGGGAGAATGCAATGAGTCATAGTGTTATTTGGCTAAACAAAGTTAGCTTGGATTAAAGCAGAATGCATGCTAAAGAAATGAGGTTCCCGTGCAGTTACACTAGAGAGGGGTGTGGGGAGGGAGGAGGGCTGGAGTGTCCTGGTGGGAGAAGACCAGCATCTCTCTCTCCACTTAGTTCCATGTGGTGGACTAATTTGTGCTTCCTCCCCACATGGTGACTTTAGAGTAGATGGTTTGCTTACATGGCAGCTGGTTTTCAAACCTTTCCCTCCCCCCCACCCCCACCCAAGCAAGTGTCCTAAGAGAAAAAAGCCAAAACACAGTGGGTGTCCTCCAGCCAATGACGATCGTGAATATGCAGGAAGTTAAACAAGTCGAATGTATCCCTCCTTGCAATGAGGAAGCATGAACCGAGTGGAAGAACCACTGGGTGTTTTAGTAAGAGGATGCTAGAAAGAACCTGTTATACAGTAGGATTTGGGCTTTGAGGGAGGGTCTGAGGACACAGGCATTGCTTCTCTCTACACTGAATGCTGTCAGACTGGAGGCAATTGTACTGGCATCTCAATGTCCCTTATCTCTACGGGGGGCAGGCTAGGGTGAGGATAAAACTGCAATCAGTAAGGAAGTAGCACCACTCACTCCTGACCAAGAGGAAAGCTGGCATTTTGTGGGTGGCACAGTGACCTTGTTTTTGTGCTTAGATAAGATTATGAACTGACCTTGCTTTGTCTCATTTATCATGGTCTCAGAGTAACCTTGTCTGAGGATGGTCCTCTCTGAGATTGTGTTCAATAAGAGAAAAATAGGGCCTAGCTGTAAGTGCCAGGCCAGCTTCCAAATGTTAAAGGCTGCTCTCCTTTTTTTGGTCTCTGTCTCTTTTCATGACCTAGCCTCAGATGTCACATAGCACCATCTTCACCATCATCACCAGCCCCTCCAGATGCACAGGCGGTGGGGACATAAGAAACCTTGTTTGTGTCCCTCTAAAATCCATATGTTGAAATCTAATTCCCAATGTGACGGTGTGTGGAGGTGGGGGCTGTGGGAGGTGATTCAGTCATGAGCGTGGAGCCCCGAGAAGGGCCAGAGAGCTAGCTCACTTTTTTCCGCCATGTGAGGATACAATGAGAAGTCAACAATTTGCGGCTGAAGAGGGCTCTCCCCAGAACCAGACCGTGCTGGCACCCAGATCTCAGACTTCCAGCTTCCAGAACTGCAGGAAATAAATGTTTGTTGCTGAAGGCACACAGTCTGTGGCAATTTGTTAAAGCAGCCCAAAAACTACCATGATGCCCACATCTCAACGGGAGATGTGTCCAAGTCACATGGAAGAGAGCGTAAGGGATGGGAGATATACAGTCCTGCAGCCATCTTTGGAAAATACTGGGGCTTTCCAGAAAAATCCAGCCATTAATGCTTCTATGTGTCATATTACATGGCTGGATACTTTCTGGACAGCCCTCGTCTTATCTGCCACAAATGCTTTCCAAAACGCTAGGGTCATTAGCAATCATTAGCTTCTCAGCACTATTTTTAACAGGCTTATTAGCACCACACACCAAAAAAACCTCTATGTGAGGTGATGGGTGTGTAACTAACCTCGATGTGCTAATCATTTTACATCACAATATATACATGTATCAAGTCATCGCATTGTACACTTTCAGTAAAGCTGGGAGTAAAACCATTATTTTAAACAATCCTGTTTGTATCGTCTATTAAATACATCAGTCGCCATTCCACCTGAGACGCAAAGACAACTATCTGTCTAGTTCCAGCTAAGTCTTCTCATTTTCTGTTTTAGAGTTCTCTAAGGATCTTGGTGTCAACCTGTCTTCGATTCAAATGACCAAAAGTACGCAAGGTACCAAAACTAATAATATCAGAATTCTTTTTCATTAAGTAGAGTCAATCAATAATACTGTATGCTTGGATGGAACCTTTGAAGACTTCACATTATTGCCATTGCCTTATCATAGGATATATTGCAAATCAATCAACTGCTATTGGTTGAAAGCAAATTACGTGTAGACCCTGGTTCTAGATATGACATGAAAGATGCATTTACCCTTCCATCCATCTTCCCTTCCTTCCTTCCTTCCTTCCACAAACATAGTGAGTGTAATAATAAAGACTTGGCTCGTGCCCTCAAATTGTTTACAATTAAACAGAGAACGCTTGAATGCAACCATAAAGGAACTTGTTACCTACTTGAGGAGAGAGGGTTTCAGAAATGAGCTTTTGCCTGGGTTACTCCTTAACCTCAGCCCGTTCCCAGTTCACCCGTGTCTTCTGCCCACGATGCCAAAAGCTTTCTCCTCCCCTTATCTCTTCCAGATGCCATCGCCCACACCCTTTTTCCTGAGATCATCCAACCTCTGGAATACAAAAAATAGTCAAGAGTCAACAAAAAGGAAATAGACCGGAGGTTAAACAAAAACACGAATCAATAAAAGAAGGGAACAAAAAGTCATCTGAGGAAACCTGAAGTTTGTCACTAACCACTGCTGTCCCCTATTGTCTAGTTCCATGGTTTTAAATACCACCCCGTAGGCTGAGGACTCCCAGATTTTTATCTCCACCATGGTCTTCCCCTCCGCGCCAGATTCTATCCCTAACTGCTTACTCGGCATTTCCACTTGGAAGTCTTAAAGCATTTCCAACGTGCACAGAAAACTCTGTTTCCTGCTTACCTGCTCTTTCCCATTCACTCCTATCCCAGTGTAGAGTGCCTCAGCGTGTACGTTTTTGAGCTCAGAATCTAGGAATTCTATTCGGTTCCTTCTTTTCTCTTAGCCTCCCCCATTCAGTCCAATAGGCAGTCTCTTATTTCCATTTCCAAAATGTCTCTTAGATCCACTCCCTTTTCTCTACTTGACCACCCCAGGCCAAACCATCTCCTACTGATTTTCTGTGTGTTTGATATGTCCATTATTAATACATTTGCTAAACTGGTGGTTCTCAAAATAGGTTCTGGAACCATAAATATCAGCAACACTTGCAAATCTGCTACAAGTGGAAACTTGTAGACTCCACCCTCAGCCTAATTAATCAGAAGCTCTGGAAGTGGGCCCAACAGTCTGTGTTTCATCCAGCCTCCCGTGGGTTCTGACGTCAGTTATTAAAGCAGTGCATTAAACAATCCCTCTATGGCGATGACTTTGTCCGGTTCTCCTTGTCGATTTGCCAATGTTTGCTTTGTGTATTTTCAATTTTTGTTATTAGGTACATAGCACTTTTAAATTATTATTTATCTCTAGTAAATGAAATATTTTATTATTTTGAAATGACTCTCTTTATCTATAGTAATACTTGTGTTAGTCCGTTTTGCCTGATGCTAACTAACATCAGTATCTTCTCTAGCTTTCTTCCACGTAGTTACTATTGCCCTCGGTTTTCTCCCCGCATTCTTTGCCTTTCAATATGTCCGTATAATAATTATTTTTCTACATCTCTTGAAATAGCATCTAGCTGGATTTTGTTTTGTTTTTCACTCCATCTTCATCAAAAGGCCAAGAAGCAATTGTTTTGTTTTTTTAATCTGACAGTTTTTGTCTTTTCATTGGAATTTAGTCTATTTACCTATAGCGTGATCACTGGAATACTTGGGTTTATTATACCAAATTATGTCTTTTCAATTTGTCTCACTTAATGGTATTTTTTCCTCTTTTTTTGGGGGGGAGGGGTAATTCCCTGGCTGGGAATCGAACCCAGGCCACAGCGTGGAGAGCACCAAAGCTTCACCTCTACACCACCAGGGAACCCCACTTTTTCCTCTTTCTTGACTTCTTTGGATTGACTATGTTTTTTTCTCCTGTTCTTATTGTTAAGTTATATACACTATGTCTATTCTGTTATGGGTGCCCTAGCTATTCTAACATGAAAACTTAAAGTTTAAAATTAATCAGTATTTATCTTCTTCCCAAACAATACAAGAACCTTAGAGTACTGTAACTGGAACTCTCCTCCAACTTATACTTGTATGCTATTGTCTAGCAATTTAATTCTAGCTTGCTTTTTCTCTCCCAAATTTATTATCGTTTTATGCAGTCATTGATTGTTTAGACATACCTAGGGTCAAATTCATGGGTGTGTGAACTGTGCAGTCACACAGGACCCCTGTTCAGGAGGGCTCACACTTGATTTCTTGATCTGCTGTTGCCATTTTGAAATCTTTAATATGTGCTTTTGCTTTAGTAGAGAACACAGATCATAAAGGAGACAGCCAGCTCTTCAGGCCGGGTCTCACAGAGTGACGTCACCCTGACAAAGCAAGCACAGTTCAGGTCCAGATCCCAGACCCTCAGCTCTACTGAGCCAGAAGTTCATTCTAGTTAAAAAAAAAAAAAAAAGAAGAAGAAGAAGAAAGAAAAGAAAAGAAAAAAAAAAAACACCCCTGAGATGATGTCACATGAAGGAGACAGGTCTCATTCCAGTTTTTTCAGTCAGGGTTCAGTGGCAAAAGGCAAGTTCCCAAGAATCACTGCATCCATCTCTGGGGGATGCTCAGTCCTCGTCTTGTTCAGACCCAGCCCTGCCATCATATTGTGTCACCAGTGGGCCAAATTATGAAATGAACCACCACCAACACACCCTGCACAAATAAGGAGAAAGGAAGAAGGGAAAATGATGGAAATTTGGTTCAAGCATATAAATTTTATACCCGAGACAAGGGCTTGAGTACACATTTATGTGGACAGTGACCCCACAAAAGGGGAAACAAGAGTGGGGGTGAGTGAGACAGGAAAGAAAGAAAGACAATAAAATGTCATTCCTGAGCTGACTCCACTGGGAATCCTCTGAGGAACAGATCACATGCAACTCCGAGTTGTCCCTGTGAAGGGTGCAGGTGCTCATTCATCCGGCAATACCAATCCCTCCAGGCAGAGAGGTGCCCTGGGCTGCCCTGTGCATGGGCTGAGCGAACTCGGGGGAAGCCCTGAGCAGGAAAACAGAGAAACACTGGAAGTGAGACTCTACCAGCAAGCAAAGGACTTGTCCACTGGTGGAACCCGTCACAATCAGCTGAAATCAGAGACAGCACCAAAGGTGACTGCTACAATATAACAACACAGAAAGGAAAAAAAAAGTCTGGGTTGCTCCTATAGGTCTCATTTCTGTTAACGGGCATAAAACCGTATTTATCATTTTCTTCGTCATTACTTGTTTCCTGTTCGCTTTGACCTCAATTAGCACCTCACCAGGTTTGGGTCTTGCCTGGGAGGGTGATCCAAACTAGTCACTAGTAAAATGCAGTTGTCAAGAGCTTGGCTCTTGAGTTATGTTTTCTGGGTTTGAAGCCCACCTCTGTCATGTAATTCTGTGACCTTGGTCAAACTATTCCCTCTCTCCATGCCTCAGTATGCTCATCTGTAACACAAAGATAATGAAACGGTCTCCATCATAGTGTTAGTGTGAGAATTAGGTGAGTTGTTATATGTGAGATGCTTAGAACAGAGCATGACACACAGTCGATGCCACGTTAAGTACAAGCTGTTGTTTATTCCCTAAGAAGTCCTGCCTATACTGGGTGCTTAGTTTCCCAGTAACTTTTATCACCAGCTTGGCGTACCCAGAGGATCCCCTAAATTCCAGAAAACAACTCTTTTTTTTTGTCCCCTTGTATTGCTAGCAGCAACCCTGTATCTCCTTGATGATAAACACCAACCATCTCTGCAAGTGCAGTGACCCTTTATTTGCCAATAGTGAGCCACTAGACACGATTGCTGCAGGAGAACCCGATGCCTTCACCACCCGTGCCCGTGCTCGACAGCAGAAGTGACAGACAGACGGCCTCTCCCTCACCTCTGCCGTCCAAATCTTGATCTACACCCCTTGCAAGGACCCAGCGGTTTTCAACATTTTCTAAGTGGCCTTACCAGTTAGCAGTGACTTCTGAACTATGCACAAGTACAAAAATATAACGTCTTAGATTTGTCTTTTATCACTTCTCGGCCCTTTGACTGAGATCAAGTGTAGATTTGTCTTTAAAAATTCCAACAAAAAATGTGGAGGGAACCACACCAAAAAAATAAAAAATAAATAAATGTGGGGCACAATAGATGAAACAAGATTGACAAAATGTTGGTAATCGTTGAATCTGTATAATGGATAGGTATGTGGGGTGCAAAATACTAGACTTTCTACTTTTGTAAATGTTTGAAAATGTCCATGCTGAGGTTTTGGTGGTGGTGGTGGTGGTGGTGGTGGTTTGGGGCTTAAGCAAAAAAAACATTTATTTCTCACAGTTCTGGAGACTGGGTTGGGGTTTTATTTTTAAAGAAAGACACATAGCCACAAAAGTGTCTGGAAATCTATCTTTTACCTCTCCAGACTGTACAAACCAAGAAGGTACACTAGAAGGAAGTCAAGTGAGGATGGAAATCACGTGCTAAGCCATGGTGTTACCCCATAAACGAGAAGAGAGTCAAGACATATATTAGGAAGCAATTGTCCCACAACAGATTCTGTCTCTCCAGTAACTAGAGTATTTCTATCTGGGAAACATTAATACAGTGACTCTCTATCTTGGATACTGCTGAAGGTTATAACCTTCTGGGTTAGTCACCAGCACTGGGATTACAGTGGAAGCACGGTATTCATTAGCAGCCAACCAACGCAGGTGGTGTCCACTGCGGTAGTTAAATAGTTAATGCATTGATTCTTCTTGGTTTTGTGCTCAGAGCCAACAAACTTTGGGGAATGCCTTACTGTAGTCCTCTTTACACTATTCTCCTTCTCGCTGAGGACTGAATAAGGAGCCTGTATTGAAAATATCCAAAGGGGAAAAATTAAGGAGAAAAATGCTTAAGGAAGCGAGGTTCATTACCTAGAGTTGTTCCATGTAAAATCTACATTGCAGATTTGTTGCATTATGGTTCAAATACCGAAGTGCTTTTGAAAAGTTTTCCAAGTAGAAGTAAAAAGAGAAGAGTCTGGACATTTAGGATATAATGGAACATCATTTAAAAGCGCTGCTGTTGAAAAGTAAGCAGATAAGCACTTGAGAAATTTGAGCATATAGCAGTGAGTGCATATAAAGATATTTTAAGCTCAAGAATGAACTAAAAGTCTTATTGAACTGCTGACAGTTTTGAAAAGTATTGAAAAACAATAGTAGCAACAAGAAATGAAAGGGCAACTACAGTGCCATCCTGTATCAACTGCATAAGCACTATCCCCTAATGTTTCTTACAATTATCCTCACAAGCTCAAACCACTTGTCAGCAAAAATTAAATGGCAGTGTTAGAGTGACATTATTACTGAGAGGCTGCCTACTTTTACAAAACACTCTTGAAGACATTTACTAATGCACCACAGTATGTTATTATAAATAATTAAAATCAAATAAATTCAGAACTGCTAAATAATTTAAACACTTGTCAAAATAAATCAGCTAAGAATATTCTGAGGTTTAATAGATTTGATTTTGCTTTGATTTACTTATTTTCTCATTCAATCAGATAAAGGAAAATTTTTAAAAAACAGTTAAACTTTCAACTCAAGTATACCAAATAACATCACCTTTACGATCCTGCAACTCACTTGTTAGAAAACAAACTTAAATGCATCAGCGAAAGGACTTAAAAAGTTTTAAAGCTGGGGTGGGTTTCTGTGAGTCATGGGTTCCCCAAATTCAAAGAGCAGCCCTCTCTCCCCATAAGTCACATTTTCATAGGCCATATGTTCCAATTTTTGGTTTAATGTTCTTAAGACCAAGACATTAGTGTATGCATTAATATGTGTCCTTGGCATTCAACAAATTAGCAATTTATTGGAGAAATATTATCAGTTAACTTACTTTGTCAGTTTTAATGAATATTATCAGTTAACTGACAAAGTAAGTCACTAAATGTCAAATGCCGTAAATTCAACAGGGAGTCCGAATTAGGCTAAATGATTCCAGGCTGAATCGGAGAAAACTTACTGGGGAGAAAAGACCCTTTTCTGAGGGTTGAATTATGATTAGGACCTTGGATAGGTGAAGAGTAAAAGAGCACTTGGGAGCAAGGTAAAAAGCAGAGTACCGTGTGTGACCATGGAAGCATAAGCAAAAGACCCTGCTTATGAGAGGGGTTTCATGTTAAGAAACAGAAGATAAAGAAAGAAAGGTAGGTTGGGACTACATTGTGAAGGGCCCTGAATTTTAGTCCACGAGTTTCAGTTTCATTCTACATACAGTCAGTAAGAGGCTTTTTGAGCAGTGGAGTACTAAAAAGGATTCTCACTTAGAATAAATTAGAAAGAAAGGATTCGGAAGGCAGGGCGAGCCATTAAGAGGTAATTACTGCAGCACCACGTTCAGGAGCAGGGCCCACTTGAGTAGTGGTGATAGGAATACAAAGAAGTGAAAACAAAGCAAGTATTAATATCGACAGACTATAGAACTGGGTAATTTCTTGGCAAGGAAGAGGAAGAGATTAAAGATAACCTGAAGATTTTCAGAGTGATGAGAGAATGATGGTACTATTGACTGAGAAAGAGAAATCAGGATCCAGTTTATGAGGGAGAGAATGAGTTTGATTTTCAAGCACCTTGCACTTCAGGAGGGTCAAATCTGGGCCTGTTTAAAATTCATGGAGAAGACAATACTAGAGAAAGTGATTGGGATTCTTTTGCCTCAAGATGGTAGCTCACACAATGAAACTAAATTCCTGAGGAGGAGTGTGAAACAGGACCAATTAGCAAATGCCCACAGTTGGAGGATGGAAAGAGACAATAAGGCCATTTGTGGAGGTCTAAACATTTCATGGCTATCAGTGCAAGAAACAGAAATATGCAACGTGAATGACAATATTATTTGTTTAGAAGTTTCTCCTAATTTTCTCGAGAAAATTAAGATATTGAAAATTGGCAATACAATCACACAATAATATAATAATAATGAAAAGTCAAGAAGGACACCAAAAGCCTTTCTCAGAAATTCTGCCATTAGAAATTATAACATGTTAAGGGACAAATAAATGTTGAAACGTTTTCAAATTAAATGTCCATTACTCACTTAAGTGAGATGAATTCTGATAAAGTATTTGTATACAAATATTTGAGTTAACAATAAATACAAAATTTCTAAGAAGTATAAGATGAAGTTATCTATAATAATGATGTGTTTATGTATGGGAAACAAATCACCTGTGCTAGTTACTTGAATAGTTACCTCACCTACTTCATTGTTTTAGGAAACATTATACACATACAAACACTTGGAGGCCAAAAGTAATCCAATGGGACAGATTCTTAGTCTATGTAATCTTTTGGGAAACCTTTTGGGAGCTCTACCATAGTATGGTATTCCCCAGAGTAAAATCTTAACAAACAATAGCAATTTCTAGATGACCTAAAGAAGAGTTATTCAGTGATATGAAGGGACTTCGTTCTTAGCTTTATTAAGTTACCAAGAAGTAATTACCAATTAGAAATAAGGGCTAGAATGAAAATGTGATTAATTACTTGCTATACTATCTTCCCATGGTCTCCAAGCAAAAGTGCCAAAGGTCTGAATTTCTGTCTGATATTAATAAAAATATAAGCATTGTTAAGCCTTATAGTCAGCATACTCTGAAGATTTAGGAAAAAACAAGACAGTAAATGATTTTCTGCAAAATATGGTTAGCCCTTACCCATGCAGAGAGAGGATGAAATACCTCCTTTCTTCAAATGCAGGTGCCATGGAGCTCCAAAAGGGGAGGATGATATCGAGGGAAGAAAAGGGGAAAATTGAAAAAACACACTGATCTGGGGCTTTAAAATTCAAATTCTCGTACTTTCTGAGACTTGAAAAAGAGGCAGAGATTGCCGATCATACATGAGGTAGTGGGGACCTACTTCTGTCTTCAAATTTCATGCTCTCAATCACCCTGTTTTCTGACTTGTAATAAAGAAGGTTACATATTATCTTCCAAAATCCCAGGTCAAAATGTCTCTATGTCCCCTGTGGTCTAGTGGTCAGGATTTGGTGCTCTCAAAATGTCTCTACGCCTCTCATCATGACCTAGAGAAGAGTTTGTCTTCCCCAAAAATCACAATCCTAAGTGAGAGGAAATCTAAAGGACAGTTCTACCGTTTCATTAATTTATTCAACAATTAAATACTGAGTGTTTACTGTGTGCCAGGCACTGTTCTAGTACTGTATATATACAGTATGAAAGATGGGTTGGGGCAATAAATAAATAAACAACAAAAAGCGTATCAGATAGTTCTAAGTGTTGCAAGCAGGAAGATGTGGGAAAGAAGAAATTGGTAAATAGTTTTGACCTTGAAATCAGAAGGGATAGAGTGTTAGTTTGACTTGGCCACAGACTAGCATTTCATCCTGGGGCAAAGCACCTCACTCCTCCGAATCTTAGTTCCTCATACATCAATGAGAGTCATTTTAAAATGTGTATTGAATATACATGTTTATCCTTGTTCCTTTCCAAAACCTCAGTGAGTGACATAATAAACAGATTTTTTTTTTAAGTCTTAAACCCACAAGGACAAAGATAACAGAAGAAAAGACAACAGCAGAAAAGGGTGTCAATTCAAATTTTAGAAGCTACAAGCAGCTAAACAAGTGGTAACTGTACAGGGCTGAGCAAACTGAAACCTCAGTGTGGAAAGTCATGGACCAAAACAAACCACCAGAAAGAGTAAAAGGGGCTCAGAGGAAACATAAAGTGACTCTCACACCCCAATGACACCAACAGACAGGTCTTCCAGACAGCATATCACCAAGGAAACTGTGGCCTCCAATGACACACTAGACCAGATGAATTTAATTGATATTTTTAGAGCATTTTGTCCCAGTGCAACAGAATACACATTCTTTTCAAATGCACATGTAACATTTCCCAAGATAGATCACATGTTGGGCCATAAAACACTCAATAAATTCAAGAAGATTAAAATAATATCAAGCATCTTCTCTGACCACAATGGTATAAAACTAGAAATCAATTCCAAGAAAAAAAAACACCACTGAAAAACACACAAACATGGAACCTAAATAATATGTTACTAAATAATGAATGGGTTAACAATGAGATCAAGGAAGAAATAAAAAGATGCCTTGAGACAAACAAAAATGAAATCACAATGACCCAACATCTGTGGGACACAAGGAAAGCAGCCTACGAGGGAAATCCATAGCAATATAGGCCGGCCACGATACTGTACACAAAGAATTCTAAAGATTCCACCCTCCCTCCCCCAAAAGAACTAAAGAAGCAGGATACAAAACTAATATTCAGAAATCAGTTGCATTTCTATGCACCGATTTTTTTTTTAATATTGATCTAAAGACTTACTTTGGACTATGTTGTCTGTTGTACTGCCATTATATCTTGTTACACTTTGCCAAAAGTTAAAATTAAAATGATGGGCTTTCACTATACCTGGTAATTTTTAAGATCTCTTCCAGATCTAAGAACTGTAGTGTGTAAATGCAGGGGAGGGGCTGTATTTGGAGGGAAAAAAAAGGCGTGAACTACCGGCAGTGGTGACACTGAGAAGATGAAAAAACGTGCAAATGTACACGGGGTGATGTGATCCAGGAAGGGTGTAGCAGCAGCCGGCCACGCTGTACGAAGCCTTTCCAGAAAAAAACCAGCCATAAATGCCTCTATTTTCCCTGTTACATGGCTGGATACTTTTCAGACAGACAGCCCTCTAATTTCCTGTTGGATTATCCCTGAATGCCTCAGAGGACGAGGCTGAAAGACGACCCCACAAGATGTCAAAGAGCTAGTGTCCAGCCACCATCACTTGGAGATATCATAAGAAGGTGGGACTTGCAGTTCAGTATATTTAACTCTAGGAAGGACCGTAATAGTGACTCTTGCAATGCACCAGGTGTCTTGTTTTTAATAGAAATGAATGGACACTCTCGTGGTAACGGTGTGAATGCATTATTGAAGGATGCAGGCTGCATTCAGGTTGTCTGTGTCCAGAGAAACGTTGCTTGACGGACAGTGTAGCCAAAGGTAAATAATTTCTTAAGGAATAATCAGAGCCCAAACATGTAGCTCTGATGAGGTGAATAGGCCCTGAACACTCTTTGGTAGACTTCCAATTAAAAACAACTACCATCCGGGAAGACTTAAAATTGGAAGAGAGCCAATTCCTCCTCTTCTCCCCTTCCTTAATAACATAGATTTCTGAGCGTTTTTGTAAAGCAAAAACACTCTAAATGTTTCAGACTTGGTACTAGAGGAAAGTTTGCTTCTACTTTCACAGTTCCGAAATTCCAACAAGATTGCTTTCCTTAATTCATTGTGATGATTTATAACCTGACCTTTGATTCATTTAATTTCCAGTGATGGGGAAAAGTGAGGTAAGGAAAATTTAGAGTGATTGATCATCAAGTTAGTCACCCTCAGCAAAACTGTCAAGTTCATAGGTAAAAATTGCGTGTCATTGATTCAATTTGCATTTCCCTGATTACTAGTGAAGTTGGGCTTTTTTTTTTTTTCAGTGCTTGATGGCCATTATATTTCTTCATTTGTGAATAACCTGCTCATAAGTAGATTGGTCTTTTGGCAAATTGGATAGCAATATCCAGTGAGGTAAAGACATACTGGCCCTTCTCTTTTTAAATTTGCTCCTTAATGATACTGCTCTTGCATGAGTAGATTGCAGGCCCTTAGCAATAAAACAAAACAAGACAGATAAAAATACCAGCCTTCATCTTAAATGTGAATCATGTTTAGTGTTTTTGCTATAAGCGATGTGAGCTGTAAAGTCTTATCTTTTAGGGACAGAAGAGGGCCGTATTTTGCCGTGTATAATGCGCTCCCATGTGTAATACCCCACCCCCCCACCGATTTTGGCCCAAACTGTCAGGGAAAACCTCTTTCATTTTAATTTTTTAATTCATATTTTTATGTGTTTATATTTAGTACTTGTTTTTGTGTTAGAAAGGAACTTTAGCAATTATTTTTAACATATTATGGTGCAAGAAACTTTATGGAACAAATAATTACAGAACATAAGAACAGACACAAGGTACAAGAAATTTTATGTACAAATTTTTTAATGTAAAAAAATGATTATCATATTCTAGGGTATTATTCTGCATACAGATATTGTTACTGATTTCTAGAGTTATACTTTTAACTTATAAGCATAAATAAAAGAATTAAAAACATTTATATAGATACAAGATTAGTACTACCCCTATATAATGAGCATCCTTATTTTACCCTCACAAATTTGGGCAAAAAAAGTGTGCATTATACAGTGCAAAATAGAGTATATGGAGGAAATGTGAGCACTCACAAATATAACAAAATTAAAATAATGCCTACACAAGTTAGAAAATTATTATTACATTTTTAAAGTGTAAGTTAACTTCTCATTCTCTTTGGATGGGCTGTCCTATTCAGAAAAGAATTGTAAAGACACAAATCATAATTTTTTTAGAGTATTGAGAATGGCATGAACATAGATTCCAAGCTGATTTCTAATTTTATGCATTTATTTACATCCACACTATTCATATACTCCGGAAAAACTCTATTTGACTCAAACAGTCCCATTAGATAGTTACATAAGAGTTAAATGAGACTTAGCCAGTTCAAATCAGAACTTTGGTTCTAGTTTAATCTACCTCTGATTGTGAGGATCAGGATATTGAGGATACTGAGGAGCTAATCACTTCATACGGACCCCTCAATAGCCTATCTCATCACATCCCTGGTGAAACCACTAGGAAAATACCCAGTTTTTACATCAAATTTAATGTATCAATATTATCAAATTAATCCTTAGTAGCAAAAGATTATAAAGCATTCAATTGATAAATACAAAATCATAACTGATAAAACTCTGTTTCTACTCTCCATACCCAGAAACTTTTTTTCTTTAATTCCCATTCAAAGTCTAAAAGAATAGCACTTCCATTTACTAAGGTGATGAAGACTGAGAGTGGAGTAGATTCTTCTTGCTGTTTTCTCACTTGTAAATCAGTAACAGCCATCCTGAGTTTAAAAAGTACTTCTAAGTGTTTAGCATAGCAAAGAGCACATGGAGAATTTCTGAGCATTCAGAAGATGCATTGAAGATCATCTAGCCCAGTGGCTACTGAAATTTTGATCCAAAAGAAATAAATTTTACATCACACACACATATGTATACACAAACATACACACATATCATTGACACAAAAGTTTCATGAAACAAATACCATTATTATGTACAATGTTTTGTTTTATTTTGAATCTGGTAGTTATCTACCAACTTGACTTTACAACCCCCCATTTCAAAAACACATGGATGTAGCTCAACCTTTTTAATGTTGAGAAAACAGAAACCCAGAAAGAGTAGGTAATTTACAAAAAGCCCCCCAAAAATCAGTAGCTATGCTGGGACCTGAACACAGATCTCTTGATAAGCAAAAAAAAGCAAAATAATAAGCAAAAAAAAAAAAAAAAAAAAAAAAAAAAAAAAAAAAAAGAGGCTACATCCTCCTTTCTAGCTCTTCCTGTATTTTCATTTTCCTTAAAAATGTATATTAAAGTAGACTATTCTTAGTAACAGCCTCAGTAGCTTTCTCAAAATTAAATGTGCCCTACCTACCTGCCTTATTTTCTAAGCTTACACCTCTATAAACGCAAATGCGACATTTTTAATTGAAATATTAAATTGCAACCATAGACACAAATGTAACATTTTAATCTAAATATTACTTGTACTCAGCATGCATAACCCAAATATAGTTGGAATTAAAGTGATTCGTGGATTATTCAAAGCCAAATTTTAGTAAACGTAACATTAATCAGTTTTAGTTCATCATGACACTCATCAGGTTGTGTGCACACTGCACACACATAGAAGTTCAGGGTCATAGAGAATTCTGGTTAACTGTTCATTTTCACTCAGTGAGCATTTATAGAGCACCTCTCTGTGCTAGTTGTGTGTGTGCCAGGGCAATAACAATGACTTAATAAGTACCTCTGGACTTGAAGAAATTACAAACTAGTAAGAGAAATAACCAAACTAATAGCCATAAGTCAATATGAGGTATATTAAAGAAGATATAAGAGATATCATACCCTTTGCTTAACTGCTGCAGAAACACAGATGAGAAACAAATCGATTCTCCTTGGAGGTATAGGTGGTTTAGAAAGACTACAATGGGGAGAAAATATTTCATCTGGGCCTTGAAAGATGAAGAGAAATTTGCTGACCAGATGAAAGGTAAAGGGGACATAAGGAAAGGAGATAATAGCTTTGGGGTGGGGTGAGTATAGTCTGAATAGCATCATCTGGAGAAATCGCTGACCACGTCTGCCACCTTATAACTGGTCGTACATGACATGATAAGGTATTTAGACTTTATCCTAGGGTGAATGAGTCATCAAAGGTATTTAATAAAGTAATTCTGGAAGCAATGTAGATACTAAATGGGAAGCTATTACAGGTTGAATTGTATCATCCAAAAGCATACGTTGACGTCTCACCTCCAGTACTTCAGAATGTACCTTATTTGGAAACAGGCTCTTCCTCTCCTCTGCCACCATCTTTAGCATCTAGCCTTTACACTTTCCAAGTAGGAAGGAAAAGGAAAGGAGAACAGATGAAGGGTAGTAAAGGTGCCAGTCCCTTATCAGAAAAGCATAAACTCAGCCAGATGTCCTACTTGTGTCTCATGGATCGAACTCTGTCACTTGGCCATCCCTAACTTGGAGGAGGACTAGAAGGAGGACTATGGCTAAGACTTGGGTCAGCCACTCAACTTTTCACAACAGAGTATAATCAACAAAAGCTTCCAGGAGGTCAAGTGAACTTATTATACATCAAGTTTACAATGCACTGTAGAATTATATGCCTGAAACCTATGTAATCCTTGCTAACAGATGTCACCCCAATAAGTCTAACAATAAAAATGAATTAAAAAAAAAAAAAAGGAAGAATGATAACTCTAGAGATGAAAGGGTGTGGGGGATTGACACCACTACTACGTGGCTTTGTTAGAAAGCCCCTGGCAACCTTATCAAAAGCAATTTCAGGGGTGTTTCAGGAGAGTGTTGTTGAAGACTAACTGGTGGGTGAGAAATGGCTAGTTCCTAATGTTTGCAAAGAAGAAGAATGTATTATAGGAAGCAGGAATCTAAGGGAGAGGCATACTAGACATGTTTTGCTTGGTTTTAGGGTTGTGGATACTTGAGCTTGTTTGTGGACTGAGGAGTAGAAACAATTGGAAAAGGGGAGATCTGAGGTACAAATGCTAGGCAATGAAGATCAACTGTTGGAAAAACATCCAAAACACATAGGTGGCAGGGGATTAAATACAGTTCTTATTCCAAAACAAGACAGGAAGGATAATAACGACAGTAAGTTTAAATGTGGGCACGATAAAAAAGTGTAACTGTTGAACATTCTATTTTGGCAAACATAGAAAGGGCATGAGTAAGATCTCACCAAAATTCAGGTGCACTTTGTTTATTTAGGTCCCTGACCAGACACAAGTTAAGCAGAGACCACTTTAGAACTTTTCGGACTTATTGAACAGAGATCGAACAGAGATCGATCACCATGGGGGCATTTATGAGCATCTCCATATTTCTCTATTTTTCTCTTCGTCTTCAGGGGAGGGCCCCAGAGAGTATGGAAATGATAGTTGGCATTTTTCTCTCTTCTGTGGTCTTGAAAGCAATGAGGAAAAGATGCTGATGGCAGGCGCTATGGCCGAAGTCCCTACTAGAAGCATCCATGCCTTGCTCTGCAAATTTGTTTCGATCCTGCCCTCAACTCCTTCACCTCCGAACACCTCGGAGGGGGCGCCTCAGCAGGACTGGAGAGCAACCGGAATCTTCGGAAATCTGGGTAGTGACGGAGGACACAGAGGTGGTCCCACCATGAAAGAAGATGAGCAGCAGTGACCCAGCAGTGTATGGGCTCCGCAACTTCCAAAATCAGAGTCCGACTCTGACAAGCCCGCCCTGACGCCTGTAAGAAAACAACTCTCACTTTTCATTGGCTGTCCCTCCCGCAGTTGAGACCTGGCCTCATTATCATTGGTTGTTGCTGCTGTCACGTCCTTTCAACGCAACTCACTTTCTCACCGGCGCCCAGTGAGCTTTGCGGAAGAATGATTTATAGGAGTCGGGGGCGGGAGTCCGAACGCGGCTAGCCTGTTTCCCCCTCCCCCGCGCCGCGGCCCCCCGCCCGGGCCCGCCCCCTGGCCCGAGGCCCCGCCCCGACCTCCTGGGCCCCGCCTCTCTCTCCAGAGAGGGCGGGGTCCCGGCGGCGGCTGCAGCTGCCGGAATATGCTGGAAGCCAGCAGGGGGGCATCCGGGAGGTGCTGAAGGGACAGTTCCCGCCGCTGAACTTGCTCCGCGGACGCGCGGGAGGGTGGGGCGGCCCCGCGAGCTGGCGGGGCCCGTGAGGGATGGAGACCATCTGGATCTACCAGTTCCGTCTCATCGTGATCGGGGACTCCACCGTGGGCAAGTCGTGCCTCCTGCACCGCTTCACCCTGGGCCGCTTTCCCCGGCGGCACTCCCCAGCCTGCGACCCCACCGTCGGCGTGGACTTCTTCTCCCGCCTGCTGGAGATCGAGCCGGGCAAGAGGATCAAGCTGCAGCTCTGGGACACGGCGGGACAGGAGAGGTTCAGGTAGGGCCGCCGGCGCTGGGGTGCCCCCCGCCCTGCCCCGGGGACGCCAAGGACCGCGCCGCCCCCTGCGTCCGCCCGGGCGCCGCTCCCCCAGGCGTCGGCCGCACCGGCCCTGGCCGGGGGGAGGCTCCGGCCCTTCCCCATCCAAAGTGCAAACACCCCGCGCTCGCCTCCCCGTGGCCCCTCCCCTTCCAGGAGCGACTTCCTCCTCCAGTTTCTCACTTCTTTCTTTGGCGCCCCGTTTCCTGCGTCCCCGTTCCGTCCTTCCTTCCCCGCCTGAACCGGGGTCACCCTAGCTGACCCACCCTCTTCCCAGGTCTCGATGCCCCTGCTGGGATGGCGATCCCCAACTCTTCGGCCCGCCCGCTGCCTGTTGCCCAAACTCAGCGGCCCTCGTCACGCACCCCCTAACCCGGCCATCCCCCTCCTTGTCCTCCCCTAACCAAGGGGCTTCCACCCTGGGCGGCCCGGGAGGACCGCAGAGTAGGGGGATGCATCCCTTCAGCTTCACCGCAGGCAGTGCTCCCGGGCGACCGCAGGAGCTCACGGGCATCTTGCAGAGGCGGGCGGATGCGGCAATGCTTGGAACCACCTCACCGCACCGAATGTGGTCACCGGGAACGCTGGGCCCACAGCCCGTGGGAACGGGTCTTGCACAGCAACTACATGTTACAGCAAGGGCACTGGCACAGCTGTGGGGGGTTTTGCTTTGGTTTTGTTTGTTTTTTAAGGGTTGAGTTATGTTTAGAAGTTTGTCATCATTGGTGCTTGGGTGGGGACAAGAGAGGGAGGCTGAGATTTGTCATGAACTTTTCCTTTATTTTCTTTATAATGGGTACTTAACGTTCCATGGTGGAAATACGTCAGCAAGTACATTTCTAAATAGAGAAGGAGAGGGTTCGCCCAGACCCTGAAAGCCCGATTTCAAAGAGGTGACTGAGTTATGTAAATAAACACTAAGTGTAAATTGTATGCATTTCCTGGTAATTTTAGACTGAACCAGATTACAAAACAGTTTGAATTTCTAGGATTCAAGGATACTTTTTTAAGAGAAAGATGAGGAATCTGATACATTGTAATCTTTGGAGGGGTTGTTTTGTTTTGTTTTTGAAATTTTATTAGCAATTTATACTCATTTAAGCAAGGGTTTTGCTGTCTTCAGCAAGTACTTGGCTTGCGAAATATGGCACTCCATGAAGGGACTTCCCAAACACGACTCCCCCTCACCCCCAGCCTGCATCCATTCCCTGTGACATCAGCCTGCTTCTGAGATTGTTCCAACATTGAAGTTTTGGCTTCCATTCCCAGCTGTGGCAGTGACTCATGGAGATAATGAGAGGGCTGCTTAGCTCTCTTATGCCTTAGTGTTCCTGTGCGAGATGTACAAAGGTACATCTCCGAGGCCAGCTCCTCAGAAAGGTGTTAAAGGTTATTGATTTGATTTGTACAATACCTAGAATTCCATCAAGGAAATTTTTTCCTTTTCAAGAAGATTCTTTTAATTAAAATAATTTTCTGAGTTCTGATTCTTCGTCTGTGAAATGAAGGAATCGTTATGATCTCTGAGGTTCCTTGCAGTTCTACCATTCTAAGGTTGATTGCAAATTCCTTCCCTTGGGATTGCAAATCAGAGATGAACTTCAAGATATTTCAGGGTCAGAAAAAATGCATTAACTAATAGCTCTTGCTCTACTCTCTGAAATGAATATAATAAAAACGTTTTTATGCTTCACACTTGTAGCATCTGCTATGAATTGCAATATAAGAAACATGGATAGCAAAATCTTACTGTATCTAATTGTTCCCTTCAAAGTAGCTCCTCAACTTTTTGACAAAAGAGTAAAGGATGATTAGTTAGATTTTGAACACCTTTCTGCTAAATATATCATTGCCTTTTAGAGGAATGCAGATAGTAATTCATTTTCCATACATAATTAAAACCAGACAGTAACTCTCCCATAGTAATGGAAGGGCATTTAGAGAATGTTTACTGATAATGAGTCATACCTTATTTTATTTGGCTTTTTATCAAAGATATATTTATAAATACATATATATTTCAGTACCTACCTCCAAATACTTGATTTTCTCTCAGCAGAATGTTTCACCATAAAATTGCACTTTCAACAATTACTGTTAAATCATTTTGTATCTTCAAGAAAATACAGATACTTATTTTTGAATAATGGATATCTTTGCACATTTACTTCATAGAAAGTTACTATCATTCATGAAGATATATTCTGACAGTCAAAATCATACTATTGGAATTTGCAGGAAATTTTATATTTGGAGATGTATTAGTAATGAGATATAAACTAACAAAAAAGAACCTCCGTTAGCCAGCTTGGAGTGTAGCTTGAAAACATAAACAAATATGTTACAGAACAACAAAATAGCCAGTAATTATAACCACAATTAGCCTTAGTTTTCTTTTGATTCCCCAGCCTTTTTGAGGTGTAATTAACAAATAAAGCCTTTGTTTTCCATGTTCGGATTGACATGCCAACAGCCAATAAGCTTCTGCAAAAAATAAAAGGGAACAAAATCAAAATGAAGACAATTTAGAAAAATAATGTGTACGTGAGCGTACTGGAAATTGTAACATAACACTCGAATGTTATGTTTTTGTTGGTGACACTGTGTTTTAGTGAGGATAAACATGAACTTGTATGGAGGAGAGTCACAATTACAGTGCTTTCATCACGGCTAAAGTTGTTTCTCTCGGTGGCAGTCTTAGGTAAGTGGTCTGAGTTGGAGGCTCTGCTCCAGGCCATCAAGCAGGTCTTTTCCTCTCGTTTTTCTGTGCTCCCCAGGACATTATCATCTTCGTGAACACTGTTGCAGCTCAGGGGAAGGGAAAAGGTCTTTCCTTTTAAGCAAGTGAGACCCGCATGGTACAAATCACTTCTGCTCTCAATTCACCGAGGAGAAATTAGTCGCACGGTCACACTTACACTGGGCTCCCCTGTGCCCAGGAAGGAGGGAAGGTGGGTTTGCCGCTGGGGGAGTTGCAGGGAAACTCGCGGTCCCCACGCCCAGTTTTTAAATTGTCATAGAGGCAAACGCGCAGCAGGAAAGGAGACAAGAATGGTGTCTAGCGCGGGCTTAGTAAGGATGGATATGGCAAGGGCTAGATGAATGGAGAGCATCAAATGTAAGAATATAAATTATGAATTTATCCCATAAAAAGCACTTAGGGCAATGTAAAAGTAAAATGAGATAAGGAAATAGCCGTGCTGGCTGTCGGGAAGAGGAAGCTTGTAGGCTTCAAACAAGATTGGGCCTTTTCTCTCATGGTGTCTGACCTTGGGGTGTTATAGTTACAGCCCCTGGTCATAAAGCTCAGAGAATAATATCCTCCTGATGGAGGGCTCATCTCTTGGGATTCTTTTGTGTGTGTGTGTGTGTTGGTATGTGGGTAGCTCCCTGGCCGGGAATCGAACCCAGGCCCCAGCATTGACAGCACCAGTGCTGAAGCCTTAAGCCACTACACCACCAGGGAACTCCCCCTTGGGATTCTTTCAAATGGATAGGTTCTGGGATCAGAGAAGTTTGGAAATCCCTGTATTCCATGTAACACTCTCTTAGAAATCCGTCTCATTAACGCTCTAAGAAGCACTGTGACAAGGAAACCTGTTTAACTTGGATTAAACTAGCATTTTCCCAAATTTATTTGAGAAGATATTTTTAAAATCTGAAAATCTGGTAACTAGTGCTCTAAAGAGTATGATTTAGGAGACATTCCCTTGATGAGTTAGCTGCTTTCGTCACATTCTTTGTGCAGAACCACTCAACTTTTGAGGTTTGGAGCCATGAAAGACCTGCAGACATTAGTCAATTAGCTAATTAACTCAGCAAAGGGCTGTAAGCAGTAACTGCTGTATAAGGGAGAGCCCTCCCCCTGCCTCCGCCCCCCAAATCTGAGGGTGGCCTCTGGGACCATAAGCCCTCTAGACCTTTCTGCTTACCCTCTGCCAGCCTCTTCCTCTTCTTTTAGCTCCTCTTCTGCTGTGTAAGTTTCTCTTCCCCATGTGTCTTAGCCTTCTTCAGCTCCTTATCCTGTTTTCCCTCCACCCCTTTTGTCTCTTAAAAGGAACATTTTAGAATGATCAGGGAATATGAATTTTGGTATGTTAAGAGCAGTTTACTCTTATCCTAGCTGAATCAGAAGGAATCTGCTTTCTTCCAGTCTGCGCTGTCTGTCAATCAGCAGAAAAGAAAGGTGAGCCCCTCAGGTGATACTGAGGTACACACCCACCTATGTCAGGTAACAGCAGATGTTACTTTAATAAGGTATTTTCATTCTTTCTAAAGCAAAGTACACGCAAAGCCAATACTCCATATGATTTTAGTAAATCTGCCTCCAAAGGTCAGTGACTTTTAGTCAATTTGGATAATATAAAATCCAGGGAAGTTTCACTTTACAAGGTGCCACCCCACACAGCCCACCTGGGCTTATGAAGCATCTGTTATGGTAAAAACCATTGTTGTTTGAAAGGAATCACTCTTTGTAATCAAGTACTGCTCTGACCTCCAGGAGATCCAGAAAACTGTGAAACAGAGGTCAAAGTATGTTTTAAATTTAAAAGTGTATTTTTAGTTTAAGCTGTGAAAGAGCTTCAGAATACAGATAATAGTTCTCTATATAAGCCTGAACAGGTCAATGTTGCTGGCTAGCTGGCACATGATTTTAGTGTAAAGTCTTAACAGTGTTCTCTTAAACATTCATGAAATGTAGTGACTTTTTTTACTTTTGTATTTTCCTTCCCATGTTAATGATTCGTTTCTAATTTAGGAACACCTTGCTAAATCAAGTTACTATATTACCAACAGTCAGTCTTAAGAACATCCACTGATATCAATAGGTTGGATATAAAGAAGCCATCAAAAATATCTCAGTACCAAAAAAATGTTAAGGTAAGGGAACAGAGATGTCTCTTAGGCTGGTCTCTACTTCACTAATAAGGTGAGCGCATCAAAAGTTACAGGACAAATGTCTTTATCAAGCCACACCCCAAAGGTCATCAGTGTCTTTTCTTGACAAAATGTGGTCTTTCTTTATGCCTATTTTTTTCTACTATTTGTATGATTGGTCAAAATCTCTTTTTAAATCATCTTCCTGTACTATGAATGTTAAAAGTAGTTTTTCTTCTGATTCCTTAGCCTTTCCAATTGTACTGCCTCTTCGTAGGACTTGGCTGTGGATGTCCTCAAATAGACAAGGCTGAGGGATAGCCTTAATAGCAGACCTCTGTCTCAGAAATCCAAACGAACAGTGTGGGGCCCAAACTGAACCTTTTTCTGTGAGAAGAGGTCAAAAGAGAATGCTGCAAATAGGAGTTAGTAGATATTAGGAACTTCCTGGCCATAGGAGAGGGCATTACGAAGAAGCCTATAGATTCTCAAATTCTAGGCATTGCCTATCATTTTTCTTCAGAGTAGCACTTTTCAAAATGATAGTATTGTAATAGGTGTAATTTGAGAAACACTTTTCTTGATCAAACAGTTTTGGAAATGCTGGGTTGTTGCAGGATTTCTCAGAGCTTTTAACATATTAATATGCTAATACACATTGTGAATGGTCAAGGCAGATATGGTGTCCTTTTACCTAGAGCATGTTAGGAATAGATAATAGACAGACAGACAGACAGACAGGGCACTTTGGGAACCGATAGTTCCAAGAAAAAGTATAAGCAACTCCTTAATTTTAGGAATCTATTTGCGAACCTCTCAGTTTCTTCTAATGGTTTTCCATGTCTCTCTTGCTGGTGGTTCAGGATGATTTCATCAGGTCTCCCCTTTAAAACACCTACTATGCTTTAGGGAGAGATCTAGTCAGATCTATAGGCTCTAAAGAGTCCCTTGATTTTTGTCCCCTCAATCAAAATGAAAAGGCTTATCTTCCTGCCTGACATGTCACTTTTTTGATACAGATCATGCAATATCATTAGCACTGATTTTAAGCACAAAAACTTCCAATTAGAATCACTAGGAAATTTGGAAGAATGATAAAGGAGCAAGTGGAAGAAACTTGGTGATTTTAGATTTCTTAGAGGGCTGCAGGAAGGCTACGATATTAGGAAAGCAAAAGTTAGTGAAAGCAGTCAACTATCATTGAAAAAAAAATTTTCAAGTTAATGAAAACAAATGAAGGTGAAATTTAAAACTGAGAATTGGTAAGACCAAGGAACAGTCTCTAAAAAGAGAATTAAAAGTGGAAGAGAAGGTATAAATATTTGTATAGCCGAGGACTCTTGGAGGTGAGGACAATTAGCGAGAGATGAATGGAAAACAAAGTCCAAGAAAGTGAAAGAGAAGAGACACAGAAGGAACCGTCAACACTCTGGCCATTTTGGGGGAAAAGTAACTTCCGGCTTTGGACTGGGAAGGAACAAAACTGGAGACTCCAAGATGTGTGTGTATGCGCACTCTCTCTCCCTCTCTCTCTGTCTCTCTCCCTCTCTCTCTCTCTCCCTGTCTCTGTCTCTCTCTCTCTCTGTCTCTCCCTCCCTCTCTCTCTCTCTCTCCCCCTCTCTCCCTCTCTCTCTCTCTCCCCCCCTCTCCCTCTCTCCCTCTCTCCCTCTGTCTCTCTCTCCCTCTCTCTCTCTCTCTCCCTCTCTCTCGTATATAAAGGAGTAAACCAGGAAAGAACAAATACTGTATTTTGCTGTGTACAATGTGCAACCATGTTTTTGCCCCAAACTTTCAGGGAAAATAATCTTCCGTTCTAATTTTTTAATTCAAATTTTTATTTGTTTATATTTAGGTACTTGTTTTCTGTATTATAAAGGAATTTTAGCATTTATCATATTATCATATTCCAGGGTATTATTTTGCACACAGATATCATTACCAATTTCTACAGTGACACTTTTAACTCATAAACACAAATAAAAGAAGTAAAAACACTTAGATACATAGGAATTGGTACTACCTATGTATAACGTGCATCCTTATTTTTCCTTTGCAAATTTGGTTAAAACAAAAATGTGTGCACTATACATGGCAAAATACGGTACCTATGAAGAAAGGCAAAGCAAATCCCCAGGAAGATGCTGAAAGGAAGTCCTAGGATGATATCTCTGCTGCAGATCCCAAGGCCACATTCGAGTCAGGCAAAAGGTTGTAAGAGTGAGACCACTTCAGAATGATGCAACTGACAGAAAAGCTAACATAAATGAATGTCTTAAAAGAGAAAAAAAAGGGAAAATGTGGTAGAGACTCTGCTCACTAATATCTGATGCTTCTTCTGAACACACGGACTATATTTCTTCCTTCTGCACTTAGCACAATCGTGTAACTAATTGTGGCCAGGAGATTGGAGCAGGAGTCTCTTGCATTGGTATAGCCCAGATTTTTCCATCCTGTATCGAGAGGTGGCTTGTTCATTAGTGCCCAGAACCTGACCTATCCTGAGTAATAATATGCAAGATACAGTCCATTTTCTTGATTTTTGATGGAGAGACCCTGGGGTTATAAAAGAAAACAAATTTTAATGTTTGAATGTATAAAGAAAGATATCCTAAGTTATAAGCTTCGAGTTTCAGAATATTAAGCAAGGGCAGGGACTGTTAGCATTAGAGATAAAAGCACCCGGGAGACTAGGCTTTTGGTCTCCTGCAAGGGAAGCAGGTACATAAAGTAGCAACACAGCGCCTGTTCTCAGGGGGCAGTAGGAATGTGACGTCACGGTGCGCAGATGCTCTCAGAAGACTCATGCTTTCCGCAGGCTGCTTGCTGCCAACAGCCTTCAGCGTCCAAGTGCTTCTATTCTCTGTTACAGTTGGCAAAACCACAAGAAGGGAGTTTCCATGGTAGGACATCTGGTTCGTTGCACCTAAGTCAGTCAGCACGTGCTCTATATTTTGTTGCCCATCCAACAAAGTTCATAATAAGCATATAAGATGTATGGAATCTTGCCCCTTGCAGATAACATTTTTTGTATAAGTAACTGTCTAGTATAGATAACCTTGAGCATTCCAGGGCCTGTGGACTTTTGTCTTTCGTAGGATAAGAGCATCCTGGCTTTAGTGCCTTCCAGGAAATTAGATAAGTGTTTAATCTGAGATATCATTTACATTTTTTAGAATCTCAGTGATCCTGTCATTTGTGTCAAAAACATTGCAAATTCTTCAAGGTGTATCACTCACACTTGATTGCGTCACTCATGTATTAAGTGATTCATTCTAAAAGTAAGCAGACTTCATTGCTCTCACTATCATTTGCCTATGCATTATTTCAGAAATAAAATGAAAAAGGAAAATTAAAATGTTTAAATAAAAAGCTGAAATGTTTACATAAATAAGACAACCATTTTTTTCTATTCTAAAACAAATATACATATAAGATTAAACTTTGTGGATGAATGGATAAGCAAAATGTGACGTACACATACAATTGAAGGAAATCCTGTCATATACTACAACACGGATGAACCTTAAGGACATCATAAGTAAAACAAGTCAGTGACAGAAAGAAGGGCAAAATAATGCGTGATTCCACTTATATGAGGTATCTAACGTAGTCAGACCCCTAGAAGCCGAAATGAGCACAGTGGTTGCCCCTGTGGGAGAAGAAATGTGAGATGAAAATATTCCAGAGATCTGCTTATAGTTAATAATACTCTACTGTACACTTTGTACATTGTAAAGAGGTTAGAATTTTAGCCTTTTGAAACCATGTTGAACGTTAAAAATTATTTGTGACTTGGTTTTGTGTCTTTTTTTCTTACAAAGGTATGCAGACTCTATTGATTAGGTCAGCAGCAAAACCAACTTCAGTACCTTAATCAAAAATAACTGTAAGGAGTTCCCTGGTGGCCTAGTGGTTAGGCTTCTGCGCTCTCAATGGTGCGGCCTGGGTTCGATTCCCAGCCAGGGAACTACCAAAAAAAAAAAACAAAAACAAAATGTAACTGAGAGCATGTCTGAGGCATAAATGCTTGACCAGGCTTGGGATGAATCAGGAGACCCAAGGCATTCTGGACAGCAAGAACGGCAGAAGGCCAGTGTGCTGCCCAAAATACTGTTGCCTCTTTTTTTTTTTTTGCCTGGTTACCCACTGCCATAAGCATCCCCAAGTAGCCAGCTGGCACTCTCAGCTTATTCGGTAGAAGCATCATGGGTTCTCTCGTGAAAGCATTTCTCCCTTGGATTCTAAAACCTTTCTATCAGCAGAATTCAGAGTCACAGGGATTAGGAGCAACAAAAAAAATGCAGTGACTCAGTAAGTGTAATTGTGAGAGGTACCGTCACCCCACTTCCACCCTTTGTTTTTCATCCCACAGCATCTATTTAGGGGGGAACAACACCATCTACTCTTCCTCACTAGTTTAGAACATAGACATCCTGAAGGATCGTGCCAAAATCTTACACATCTGAACATGAGCATAACTGAATCTTAATGGCCTATTTTATAGGTGACAGTGACATGAGAAGATCAATGGATTCCATGGCCATCAGCCCAGTTCTCCATTTCTTCTTTTGTTGAGTGAGGTTTTGGTCTGGAGCAAAGTGTGGGACACTATGACCATGTTGAAGGCATCCCATAAACTCATACATGGTGGTGCTAGCCTCATTTGAAATCAGATTAAATGCCTGTGACAGTAATGACGTATCAGACACCCCTCCAGCTGCCCCCACCCATCCAGAGTTAAGCGCCATATCCAAGGTGTCAGTAGCGGTTGGAAAATTGAGGAATGACAGTCCAAGTAAGAAAGAATCTTGTTGAGCCCAGTCACAGCCTTCATTTATCTCTCTACCATGAGCACTTTGAGTCCAAATGGGGGTGCAAGTACTGACTGTTAACTCAGACAGGACATTTCGTTTCATCAGTTATTGGGAACTCCTTCTAGAATATTCACATAGAATAGACTCCAGACCCATCAACGTGCGTCTTCCCTGCTACCATGCCAGCCCTCCCATCTGTCTCTTCCTGTGTGCCAGACCCTCAGCCTCGGCCCCCGAATTGTCGTAGATGCTCGTCTGCACCTCTCCAGCTCTTCCTCTGGAAGCGGTACCACGAGCTGTTGCACTGAAGACACTTCATACTTGATTTATAAATTCAAACTAAGTCACATTAAGGTGTCTTAAATTTTGATTATGGTGCTGCATTGTTTGGAAGAGGGGAATAAGCTCCACTTGTCCTTCTACAACCTTTCTTTCTGTTTATTTTTCAGATCCATAACTCGATCTTATTACCGCAACTCAGTCGGTGGATTTCTAGTTTTTGACATTACTAACCGAAGCTCTTTTGACCACGTGAAAGACTGGCTAGAAGAAGCAAAAATGCATGTACAGCCATTTCAGATTGTATTTCTGCTGGTGGGACATAAATGTGATTTAGCGTCACAACGTCAGGTGACACGGGAGGAAGCTGAAAAGCTGTCAGCAGACTGCGGGATGAAGTACATAGAGACCTCAGCCAAAGACGCTACCAACGTTGAGGAGTCGTTCACGATCTTGGTGAGAGACATATACGAGCTGATCAAGCAGGGGGAGATTTGCATTCAGGATGGCTGGGACGGGGTTAAGAGTGGTTTTGTCCCAAACACTGTGCATTCTTCTGAGGAAGCAGTGAAGCCCAGGAAAGATTGCTTCTGTTGACTTCAGATGAACCAAATGACTATTACAACAAGGACAGACGGGGTGTCGTTTCAGGGTGAAGACCAACATTGACAGGAGAATGACACAATGAAAGCATTTTCAAAAGAGTGATCAATCCACGTTAACCCTGTTTTATAAGGTATTTGATTCAGAGCACTTTGCTTGTTACACCACAAGATTGGGTGTTTTGCTAAAAGATCAGGTAAGGCAGGCAACTTTTTCTTCAAACTGGAGGGTCTACAAAATTACCCCCATTCTCACTTTGTTAGCTTCTGCCTGACCTTACTGTCCAAATATGTCAATACTTATTTTTCTTGACAGTTTGAAATGGCTTTTTTTGTGCATACATAGTCTGATTGAAAAGCTTTTATCAGGAATTACATTCTCTTGAATTAATTTATTAATATTGAATAGTAAAGTGGATTTAAAATTGCACTGTTCACTTACAAACTGAATAATCTCAGAGGTCTCAACTAGGACTAAAATAGCAGTTCCTTGTTTTTAACCATCCTCTGAAATATTTATCCTTCTTTAATTTTGCCTGAACATAAGAGAACAAGTTTTATGCTCATTTTTGTTCTCTACTCTGTTGAACCCAAGATTTTTGTCTTATGAAGTTACCTAAGGATCCAAGCAAAATATTTTATTACAAATATTTGTAAAAATTAAAACAAAGGACCATTCATCAGCAAATGTTTTGATGTCATAGTATACAAGAAAACCAATTTCTTTATATACTGACCTTTTCCAGAAAGCAAATGCAATTGACCTTAAACTAAATGTAATTTACCTTGAAGTACTGTCAAAATTATCAATGTAGGTAAATATAGAATGTTTTAGTAATAGCTTTTTTGACCAAGGGAATTTCCAAATTGCCCCATTTCCAATATAAGAAAGCTATAAGAAAGATTTTTCAGGACAGGGAAAATTGGCTGGATGTTTGATACATTTAGCATGCAAATCGTATTTTACAATCTCATCAGTAAAAGTCAAGATAAAATAATGAGTTAAGGCTCTACAATAACTTTATAGAGTTTCCTGATTTTTAACCTATTGGTTAAATTCCCCATCCTGAAAGGGACATTTTGATGACAATATCAAATATTTTATACCATACACTTATATTCTGTTCTGTAAACCATTCCTAATCACCAAGGAGCCCCAAACAAAGCTGTATTTTTGCAGTCATGGGGTTTTTACTGCTCAACTATGGTAGCTTCGTTTTGTCTGAAAACCAAAGCAGTAGGACAGAAAGCGTAAGGGTAAGTCAGAAAACCTTCCGGGTTCTAAGCTTGCCTTTGCCGCACCAATGTTTGTATCTGAGTCAGTCAGTCACTTAACCTCCCTAAGCATCAGTTTTCTCATCGCAAGATGAGGTTCGTAACCCCATTGATCGTGTTTCATGGAACTATTTTGAGAATCAAGTGAATCACGTGAAAAGTTTGTAAACAGAGAAAGCACGTGCACCTGTGAGGTCGGTAGCAGCCGTCCGTGGGCATGTACGACAGATGAGGGCTGGTTTCCTCGTGTCCTTTCGCTGCATTCCCACGTTCCGTACAGAGAGCAAAAAGAAGGCGCATGTCCTCTTGGATCTGGGGGAGTTGCTGGTTGATGGATACTCTCCTCCAAAGTGGAGACGACACAGAGGGAAATCCCAGGATACTGAATGCAATCCAAAGTCATGTTTGAATATAGTCTTTGTGCATCTTTGAAATAGATTATTTAATTATATTTTTAAATACTTGTACATTTTCTAGGTTCATGTATCTATTTTTAATAGTGCTTACAGAGAGAAGAATATAAATTATAACATCACTATAGAATTTTTGAATATTTGTCAACATGTTCTTGATATCCCGAAATTAACTTCACTTGAGTGGGTTCAAACTATAATTGACTGGATATGAAAATACCTGTCCCCCAAAATGCAAAGTAATCTATTTTTACCATTAAATTTTTAAATCTTATATGATAATTTTCTATCAGTCCAAAATGGCAGAAACTCAAAAACTAAACATCTAACAACAGTTTAAAATACAGTCACCTGTGCCCACAAATAACATTAAAGAGCTAAAATACAAAATGTGATTTCACTTTCAATAGACACTTCACTTTCTTTCCCCCTGACCAGGAATCGAGCCCGGGCCGCGGCGGTGAGAGCACCGAATCCTAGCCAGTAGACCACCGGGGACCCCCAGTAGACACTCTTTATAATACTAATGTTAGAGTAAGACTAATATTTGGGCTGAAGGGTATGACGTGTTCTGAGATTCAGAGTAGAGTTAAGGAATCAGAAGAAACAAATGGGAAATCAGGCAGAGCCCCCCCCCAAATTGATACTTATCAAGGTCACACATGAGCAGAAATAAGCCTAGAAGGTTCTTCCCATTACCATTCTGTGTCAGGTGTGTAGGTCTATGTGTGTGTGGTGAAGAAAGGGGGAAATGCGATCTAACTGTACCCACAAAATACTACAATTGGGCTAAGTCATTTTGACTGTAGCAGAGCTATTCGTGGTACAACAATATTAAAATGAACAATGACTACGAAGAACTGAATTCTTATACAAGATTGCCAAATGTCTGTATAACCTTAGCCAGGTATCTTTATCCATGTGTGTGTATAAAAATAGCTCACCTTGGGGTTCCCTGGTGGTGTAGTGGCTGGGCTTCAGCGCTGTCAACGCTGCGGCCTGGGTTCGATTCCCAGCCAGGGAACTACCCACCCCAAAAAATAAATAAAAAACATAGCTGACCTGTTTTCTTACACATCATTATGGAGAATATGGATAATAATGCCTAAATATTGCTCCAGGCAAAAACATGTTAACTAAGCGTCTTAGAAGTCAGATATACTTGAATCAGGTATAAATGAAATTACGTACTTTGAAATTTATTTAATTAAATGGAAATCTCTTTAAATTAAAAATCTTTTAACTAATGAATGAAGTAGCTAATTACAAACTATTTTAAGTAAATGTGATTTTAAAAAAGGAAAAACTGTCCAATCATAGGACAACCTTTCCCTGACAGAAATCTCTCACCTTGAGTTACAGTAACACTTTCAGTGCATGTGGTGACATGATGGTTTATTAAATGATAAGCTTCAACCAAAATTATTATGTAGCCAGAGTGCTTTTAAATGTGGCCTTTATATACATAATAGTAGCAAACAAGATTTCTCGAGCCTGGAGACTTAAGAGTTTACTCTAGGTTTCCAACACCCTCAATGTACTCCAAGATTTTGTGTGTGTGGCAACCAAGGCCAATCTGTGTGTCTAACTTTACACTATTAAGAAAAACAAATCTATGGATTAATAAAATAATTTTAAGAGCGCTTTTGTCAGATTTTATATCGCCCTTGATTCAGTTAGGTACGAAGGCTTTGAAGACTGCACTGTATTTGAATACTTTCCTTAGGTCTGACACAGGGAGAAGGATTTGAAAGAGTAAAGGCCCATTTCATGAGCTAACACATTTGTCCCCCAGTAACTGCCCACAGAGGTTTCACTAGAAATGCAACCAAAACATGTCGTCTTTAAGAAGAAAAAAAGAAAGACTTACGTAAAGGCTTTAAATTTAGAATCTTCATTTTTTAACGTTAGAATACACTCCCAACCAAGAGCTAACTCTTGGTGTACAGCTGATAAATAGCCATCTCTGCTTGAGAATCTTTGTAAATCCCAGTGTTTTCACTAAACTTCACTGAGCAACCCATCTTCATCTTTAAGTAACTAACAAACTATTCTCCTGAACCTGAAAGGACTGCTGCATGACTTGGTGTTTCTATAATCTTAACCTATGACAGTAGATACATGGGTGATAGCTGTGACAATCTCTATCGGTCACCACACCATCTACTTCACTTAATACACATAATCATGGTACAGAATAAATGAAGAGAAAAGAAAATTTGTAAAGATATTTTAAAAATTAGTGTTCCTTATTGTTATCTGTCCGGGTAAATTTTTTGTCTTTTTAAGAATAGTGCCTAAAACATTGTCTTATCTATGTGACCTTTACTGACTACTAATTGATGGTTGTTATGTTGCATTAATCCTATTAAATGTGGGTTCCATATACATGGTTTCAATTTATACATACATCTCCTGGAACAAACATGTTTTGCTACAATCATATCTTGTCTTTTTTTTTTAGAATGACAACCAATGGAAAAAATATATGGTATAAACTTTTTGAAGTATGTTATTAGTGTCATTTTATTTTAAATAATGAATTAAAAAAACAATGCAAACTGTCACAGGATTGTTACATTATCCATCTTCAGTGAACAACCTTTAGCGGTGCTTTAAAAACAAAAGCAACTATTTAACTGCAGTTAAATTCGTGTGTGTGTTTATTCACGAGTGGAAGGTAAATAAGAATCAACTGAAGATCTGAAATTTCTTAGACGGCGTCTAGCAGAAGTAACGCCTGGACGTGAGTTACGATTTTATGACAAAATCATAACCATACATGCTTATGGTGACACAAAAGTGCCCCTTTTATGACCTATAATCTATACCAAATATTTTATTACAAAATCATAAGCATGTATGATTATATATTACATAACACCCTAGTGGGCCGTGGTGTAGAACCCCATAATCAAATGTCAATATACACATAGCAAAATGTATGAATATTCAGATTTTTAAAAGACAAACTCTATAAATACAACCTGTCATCAGTTCAGGTCAGATTAGGTTTTCAGAGCCTTTTGGATTCCAGAATTGTAGAAAAGCAATCATGGTTACGTACTAAACCTTAACAGATAATTCAGAATTTGTGACTTTTTTTCTAGTTAGCTCAGCTTTGTCATGCTTCAGACTTGCACACAATAGGAACTTACTAACTTTTAAATTGAGCTGTTAAATAACTTGCAAAAAAATTTTATAACATCTGCACATGTAAAATATTTCCAACAGTGTTCAGCACATAGAAGCACTTGATAAATGTGACCTAATTTTGTTTTACTTTTAATATTACTCTTATAACCACCAAGTTCTGAAGAAGTCAGTCTTAATCCCCATGGTGTGCCAGATACTAATCTTTAATAATGACTGTCTTACTAGTTCTTTGTAAATGGTCATAACTCTTTGAAATGGTCTGATTCTTAGAGTCAAGGAAGAATGCCTTCATAGGATAATCAGAAGATGATACAGCTCTTGGGAATGGCTGATGATCACCCACAGCATCTGACAAGACGGAAAGATGCTCACTAAGTATAGGCCATCACGTCTCATCAGCTGTGTTGTAAACCGTTATCATGATAAAGCATGTGCAGCGTGGTAAAGACCATGGGTTAAAGGATTTGGCTTCTTAGTCTGATATATATAAAATGATTATCAGTTGCATTGTTTTTTAAAAAAAAATTTTGGTAACAGCTTTAGTGACATAAAATTCACATACCATGTAATTCACCCCTTAGAATTAAATGGTTTTTTGAATACCCAAGAATTATGCAGTCATCACCACAATTGGTTTTAAAACATTTTTGTCACCTCAAAGAGAAATTCCCATACCCTTTAGCTATTACTCCCAACCACCCCTCCCCCACCCATACCACTCGAGTCCTAAACAACCACTAATCTGCTTCGTGTCTCCGTATTTGCCTATTATAGTGGGCATTTCATATAAGTGGAATCATATAAAATGCAGTCTTTTGTGAGTAGCTTCTTTCAATTACTACACTGTTTTTAAAGTAGTACCATCATTTAAATAAAAGTGTCCCCATTATGTAATAAATACTAGGTCAGTGTTCAAAATTTGGAAATATAGAAAATAGAAAGATGAGGGAGGGGATTACCATGAGAAGCAAGTTAGAGTACACACGGGGCAAGAGTGACTGAGTTGTTGGTACAGGTGGGAAACAAAATAATGCCCCACCTGCCAAAGATGTCCATGTCCGAGTCTTTACAACCTGTAAATACTCTCCCTTACGTGGCAAAAAGGATTTTGCAGGTGTGATTAAGCTAAGGCTCTACAGATGGGAAGGTCAGCCTGGATTATCCCCATAGATCATAAGTTTTTATAAGAGGGAAACAAGAGGGCAAAAGTCAAAAAAAAAAAAAAAAAAAGACGATGTGACAACGAAAGTGGAACCAAAGGAAGGGCATGCTATGTTGCCAGCCTGGAAGAGGGAGGAGGGAGCCGGCAGCCCAGGAATGAGCACAGCCACGAGAAGACAGGTTACTCCCTGACACCTTCAGCCCTGCCGACACCCTGGGTCTAGACTCCTGACTTCTGGAACTGTGAGACAATAAATTTGTATTGTTTTAAGTCACGAACTTGATGGTAATTCGTTACAGCAGCAATAGGAATGTAATCCAGTAGACATGCAGGGATTTCATTGTGCCAGCGTTTCTTCTTTTGTGAAATTTTCTGTAATAAAACATTTTTTTAAACATAAGAGAAAACCAGCATTGAAAAAATAAATGTGTAATATGGGTTGATACATAGTTGGGTAAGTTCTCCTTTGCTTTTTTAAAGTTATTTTTTGCTGTTTTTCCATATTTTATCTTTCAAATACATTTTTAATTGGCTTGCCCAGTTTCTGTAAAAAAAATCATGTATTTTTATCAGGGTTTTATAGAACATACAAATTCATTCGGGGAAATCATATCTAAGATAAATGTAACAAGGTGTCCCTGCTAGTCTGCACTGATTCTTGTGCACGAGGGCTGTCCAGAAAGTATCCTGCCATGTGATATGACAGCGAGAGGCATTGATGGCTGGATTTTTTCCGGACAGCCCTCCCATGCTATGTAATCCCTTCTACCATCCCACGTGAGGGGGTTCACGGGGGACTGGGTGTCTCCAGCTCATCCACCACTGAGTGGGCAAGTTCTATTCAGAGAGCAGAGGGAAAACACGGCACTAGGCCTCCCTTTCAAGAACATTCTCCAGCGTAGCTTTACTCCCCTGATGTAAACATTTGGAGCCCTCTTTCTTCCCTTAGGTTTGCTCTTAATTGTCTCACCATCGGCATTTCTCATTGTACTCTCTGAAATTACCGATACATTGTCGATAGTGGGCTAGTGATGGAGCACAAAGAGAATTGATCCTGAGCATTTCGAAGCACACCCTGGAGACTAACGAAGTAAAACAGAACCAGTGAAGAGGGAAAATTAGAGACTAGTGGAAGAGCTGGCAAAATTTAAGTATTAATATTGAGGTGGCTGATTGCCTAGATTTGTGAAGCCGGGGACTAGTTTAATTTTATTAGAAGTAATTTTCTAAGCAAAAATACAGTGGGACACATCTTTTGTGCTGCAGTGACTAGATTGCTTTGGCAAAGCAAAAGTATGCTGACAATTTACTTCAGATTTAATCAATTAAGAAATTGAGGGGTTCCCTGGTGGTGTAGTGGCTAGGTTTCTGTGCTCTTGACACTGCAGCCGGGGTTCGATTCCCAGCCAGGGAACCACCTCACCAAAAAACAAATTGAGTTTTGTGTAGAAAGTAACATTCTGATTTCTATTAGTAAAATACTGTTTTCAGAGTCCATCCCTGTCTTGTAAACTGTCTAAACTGAATTTAAAAATAAATTAGATAAGGCCTTTGAATGATAGTTTGAATATAAAGTATTATAGAATGTAAGATACTTTTTTTTATTTAAGAGTTTTTTTATTTATTTTTTAATTCATTTTTATTTTTAGACTTATTGGGGTGTAGAATGTAAGATAATTTTTTAATTAGATGAAGTCTCCAAGTGATAGCATGAATAAGATTATAATTGGCCAACAGCTGCTGTTTTTTTTGTTTGTTTCTTCTACTTAATTCCTTAGGCAAGATAAAGTTGTTTGTTTTTCTGATACTGGGAAAGTGAATAATTATTTGTGTAATTATATATAATGAGTATGACATTAGGAGTGTATGTGTGTGTGCGTGTGTTTCCATCTTTGAAATGCTCCTTAAGCCAAAAAGTCAACATGATCTCAGGTGGCAGCTCCTGACACTGTAGTTAACTGATGCACCACTGGGTGGAGCTAGAGAAACAAGAATTTTGAACACTTCCCAGCCCAGCGGCTGTCTTCCCAGCGGTAGTCGCTAGAAATGACCAGAATGCAAGGTTAAGGAGCTCCGAGTTAAACCTCTGACTTCTCTCTCCATGGAGGAAAAGTTTGTAGCTGCTGGCGAATCTATTTAGTGGGCGAGTAAGGGAGAAAGGAAGAACTTGACCTGGGCACTGGAGGAAACAGGTCCAGAGGATGTGCAGACAGGTCCCGCAGACGTCAGAAAACCCGGCACCGTCTCAGGTTTAACCACTACTCTCCTACATGTAGAGAACTGGGGACAACGTGAGAGCAAGGCACAAGAGATCCGCACCTGTGGCCAGGGAGCGAAGAGGAACTAGAGTCTTAGTCCTGTCGGTGAGGCAGCCACACCAAAGGGAGGTGGTCACATTCCGGTGGGTTTAGACTTGGGGTTGGCTCCCATGGGTCTTCCTGAGTAGTCTTTGGAGGAGGACTGGATCTCTTGGGGGACTGTTTCTGTCCTCCCTCTTCCACTCCAAAATCTTAAACCCTTGGTGTCCTGTCTAGTTTTTCATCAATTCTCTAGTAACATGTAGTTCATTGATTAAACTTCATATGTTATCTTTACATGTGGAAAAGCTTTTTGTATTTTCGCTTTCTCTGCTTCTTAACAAATCAAAAGCTTTGACTTTTTAGATATTGTATTTAAAATAGACTTCCAGAGCCTGTTTTGGGAGTAATAATCCCAGACATCCTGGAGGCAAGGGATGCATTAGGGTTTGCTGGTAATTGATTGCATTTCTGTAAGAAAGTGCGAAAAAAGAAAGCACAAACATATTTTTCAGAGATTTATGTCACACAGCTGAGTGAGAAAAGAAAAAGATGTTAAAAGAGTATAAGTATGCCATCATTTGTGGGGAGAGAAAAAAACACAAAATACCTGCATGAATGCTAATACGTTATATGTACAGAATGTCCTAGGAATTCACTAGAAACTTCTAACTGATGGTCTCTGAGAAGCAAGAAGAGGTACCTGGAGGACTGTGGATGGAGGGAGGCAGGCCTATTTTTAAAAAATATCCCCCAACATTTATTTACAAAAAACTTTTCAAACATATAGATAAGCTGAAAGATGACAGAGAACCCTAGGGTGTCCACCACCTGGATTCTGTTACTAACACTCTACTTCACTTGTGTTGTCAACTTCTCTAGGCAAACCATCAATCTACTTCATTTTTGACATTTCAAAGTAAATTGTAAACGTTAACTTCATTACCTCTAAGTTCTTTGGCATGAGTATCATTAACTCAATTTCAATTTTTACTATTTTTTTTCTTTTGAATGAGATGCAGAAATCTGAAGGGTATCCGGGCCGAGTGTGACAAATGCAGATCCTTGAATAACCCCAGTCCTTACTTACCACAATATAGAACATTACATTACCCCAGAAAGGAGAAGGAGCCTTACTTGTAACTATTACTTTTAGCACCTTCTGAATTTTGTTCAATGTGCTTGTGTTCGCTCTTTTAAAATAAATATTGAGGCATTTAAAATATTTATACATTGTTATAATGATAGGCCCTAGAGTCTAAATGGAAGGAGGAAGAAAGTGAGAACAGGAGAGAATGATAGGTACAAGAAGTGATGGCGGTCAGTGGAATGGAAAACTCACGGAAGTCAAACCTGGAGCAGTGAGTTTTGCTAGAACAACTAAGTCAGGAGAACAGAATGTCTTAACAGTAGGATGTGTGAAATTGAGTTTTCAACAGTAGCAATAAGGTTTGGAGTGTGACCATAGCATGAGGGCAGGTAGGATATTTACCCTCCTCCCTCCCTACCATATGAACATTGTTTCTTCCCTTTACCGTATTTATCACAATTCCAATTAAGTAATATTTGATTTGTGTAACTATGCTTACTATCTGGATCCCTCATTAGACCATAGCTCCAAGGGGGCAGGGTTGTCTCATTTAACCCCATTTTTCCAGTGTCTAGTGCATACAGGCTTAGCTTGCAGATACTGTGGGTTCTATTCCAGACCACCACAATAAAACGAGTTGTAATCTTACCAACGGTGAGGTGGGGCATCTTTCTTGCCTTCAATTTGTTAAAATGCAATGAGTGTGAAGTGCAATAAAGTGAAGAGCAATAAATAGAGGTATGCCTGTAATGGGTACTCAAACACGTATTAAATAATTGGATTCTTTAAGAAGGGTCATTAATTAATTGATTTACTCAGTTATTATTTCACAGCTAGTCATCTAACCTTTTTAGAGTAGGTAAAGCTGATTATAATTTAATCTAGAGTCTTACATTTCAATATTCACTGCCTGAACAATCTTTTGCAGATTATTTCAGTGCGAGGCATTCTTTAATAGAAATATTAATAGTTAACATTTCGTTCGTTCGTTGATTCATTCATGTATTCATCCAACAAATATTCATCGAGCGGTTTCTGCGTGCCAGTTCTTACTGAAGACAGCTGTTAACCAGCATTTCATTCAGGGTGAGGTATGACGTCCCTGAACCCAGTCGCTGGATATGGGGCAGGGGATGAAGGGAGATACCGGGTCCAGCCAGCAGAGGGCGGGCTCCCGCCCTCTTCGCCACCTCCCGACCCACCGAGGCTTTTCAGGCTCCCACGCTCGCGCCCGAGCGCGCCCCCGCCCTCCGCGTCACGTGACGCGGCCGTGGCACCTGAGCTGCCAGGCCTCAGCCGAGCTAAATTCGTTGCCAGTGGCGGCTGCGGGTGCAACCCCCCGAGGCTCATCCGAAGGAGCGGGGAGGCTGGTGGAGTCGATGCTTCCTCTTCCTAGTCAGGCCGGCTCCCGCGACCTTCTCCCTGTTCACCGCCGCCGCCTCCCCGAGCGTTTGCATGCGCTCTTTCGCGTGGGGACGCGGCGGTGACCATGTAGCGGGGAGGAGCGGGGCAGCTCCAGGCGCCCGGGACGAGGTCCGCGCTGTGGGCACGCCGCCCCGGCGCCCACCACAGCCCCGCAGCGGGCCGCTGGGCCCGTGGGCCCCGGCGGGAACTCCGGCCTCCGGCGGTGGGTGGCCTGGCCCGGAGCGCCGCGACATCTCGCCGCGTCTCGCGAGAATCCAAGTTGAAGGAACATGGCGACGTCTAATCTGTTAAAGGTAAGCCCCTCGGCCCGGCGTGGCTGGGGCTCCGCGGCCGCCGGGGCCCGCCCGGCGGGGACGGCCGAACGGTGGGAGTGCTCAGGGGCCGGCCGCCGGGCGGGGAGCGGGGGGCGGCCCTCGGGCCGGGTGGCCGGCGCGCGTGCGGAAGGCCCCGCGGAGCGCCGGCGGGTCGCGAGGCGGTCCGGGGCCCCGCGCGGGCCTCGGCGGGACGTGAGCGGGGGCGCCGTGCCCCGACCGTGCGGCCACGGCGCTCCTGAGGTCTCCGGTTCTTCCGAAGCGAGTCTGAGACGCGTGAAAGGAGACTCCAGGGGCTCCGCCGCCGAACGTGCGTGTCGGCGACTGACGACCCCGACCTCCTCAATTGTCTGTCCTCGTCCTCCGTGCACGCCATGGCGAGTCCGGCGGCACGCCGCCGCCTCCTGCCCGGCACGCCGTCCTGGCCCTCCTCTTCCCCGCGGTCCTGCGTTCCTATTCTACCCTTCTTTCCTTAGGCAGGGAACCGCTCACCTCCACCAGCACAGCTCCCAGCCCGGGGTGACCGCTGAGCAAGTACCGACCGCTTTAGGGCTTAGGAAACTTACCTAACGGTTCAAGTTAGTTTGGTGCATTTGGGGATAGCAGGAGAGATCTGGACCCCGAGGGGTAGGTTCTCTGGCATCGGTGAAAGCGTGTGGAGAGAAGTGGGGAAGACAGGGCACTCCTAGTCTGTTCACTGTGGTTGTGTTTGTAGGAGGAACGTTTGCCTTCAAAGTGTTTATTGCAGTGCTCTGATTAGCTCAGGGAATGTACATGCAAAGGATGAGGTGCTCCCGCCTCACACCTGTCACCTCACACCTGTCACTACGCGTTCAGGCAGTGTGGATGGAAAGTGGAAAAATAATGGAACAGAAAATAGATGAACATAGACGGGCACCTCACTCGTGTCGTCTTTAGACCACTGATATTACCGACCTGATAGATGGGACTGTCTTATAAAATGTACAAGTATTTTAACTAACTTCGGTAATATCTTCTTTTAAAAGGGGCAGGGGCCTAGAACTAGACTGAATTTCGGCCACTTAAAGCTGTGTGACTTAATCTCTCTGCCTGAGTTTCCTCATCAATGAAAAGGAATTATTAATAGCACCTGTTTCATAGGAGCATTGTGAAGATTGAGTTAATGTACGGAAAAATGCTTAAACGATGACTGGCACTTAATTAGTACACAGTACTTCTCTAAGAAAACTAATTCTTGGGAATTGAGTAACCCATCCTACTCTACTCTTCTTTTGCAACATAACTGCACAGTTCTAACATATTCGTTAAGAAAGAAAACTTGTTTAACTTCTAAAAACTCCTTTTAACGTGTTTGCATAACCAGTAGCTTATGTTATTAATTGAAATTATTTAAAACATAATTGGGTTCCTGAATTTTTGTGTAATTTTTACTTGATTACTTGCATATACAGCAAAGTCTCCCCTGCCCCCAATTTATTTCAGAAAGGAGGGAGTTACTTTATTCTACCCCCTACAAAACCTTGCAAAGGATACAAGTCTGAATCTGTATCAGTTGACACTAGAAAGTGGTTACCTTGTAGGGATTATGAACCTACGTCTCCAGCACACACCTATGGAATGAAAAAACTGCCTGAATCTGTAGAAAATAGACACCATATTTAGGTTAAAAAGACAGGGATTCAGAAGTTCTGTAATTCAGGGAGTTCTCTGGTGGTGTAGTGACTTAAGGCTCCGGTGCTATCAGCGCTGCGGCCTGGGTTCGATTCCCATCTAGAGAGCTACCCACATACAAAAAAAAAAAAAAAAAAAAAAAAAAAAAAAAAAAAAAAAAAAAAAAAAAAAAAAAAAAAAAAAAAAAAAAAAAAAAAAAAAAGGCAAAAAAAAAAAAGGTAAGAAGTTCTGTAATTCAGACAACTTTTATAAATAAAAGGAAGGTAGCAGTGCTTGGAAAAAACTCGTAAATGACTCAATCACTCTAGTGAACATGGAAACAGCTGCCAAAGATGCACTGGGAAATTTTCAGTAAAATTGTTTTACGAAATGTTGAAAGGGGGAAAAAGAATTTCCAAATACTATTTTGTATCTTATGTGAATTTAAATGTGTACAACTAATATAATATAATGGACAACATAAATACACATTTGATTATTTATATCCCCAAAAGTTTACATATTTAAATTTGCCAGAAAACTTTTCTTTTTCTTCCTTATTTGGGGACTGAGGATTGCCTTAAATCAGGCTTGTCTACCCTGCGGCCTCAGGACGGCTTTGAATGCGGCCCAACACGAATTTGTAAACTTTTCTTAAAACATTATGAACATTATTCAACGGACCTTTTTTTTAGCTCATCAGTTATCGTTAGTGTATTTTATGTGTGGTCCAAGACAGTTTTTTTTCCAGTGTGACCCAGGAAGCGGAAAGGTTGGACACCCCTGCCTTAAATGCTTATATTTAGAATTAGCTAATTTAAAAATGGGAAGCTGGACTTCTTGGAGAAATACAGCGTGACCCTGCCAGGGTGGGGCTGTAACATAATTCATAGGGTCATTTACATGCAAGGTTAGTGCTATGTTGAATACAGACAGGGCTGGCTAGAGAATGGCCAGATTGGCCTCATTTTCTCTTCTGACAGAATTAATAGACTGGCTCATTAGAAAAATGCCTTTGATGTTGTACAATCAGATTTTACCGGAGCAGATTTAACAGATGATCGTGCCCTCTGGCAAAATGGAGATAGTGGGCTAGGTGAGAACGCAGGTAGAGTTTGAGTCATTGTCAGGTAAACAACTACCTGAAGAAGGATGAGTAATAAATTATCATCAGCCCCAAAGGGAGGCCTTTAGTGCCCTGCTGTAGGAAAATGTCCCTTCCTGTATACCAGTAACTTGGATTAAGTTAAGTTTATGAATTTGTGGATGACAGAATTCAGAGAGACAGTCGCCACGTTATGAAAGATAATAAGATTCAAAACTTTGATACGGAACTTACAGCTCAAAACCCAATGGAATAAAAACCACCCACTTTTTAATACTGGAATTTGACTGTAATAATAATTATATTCTCTCTTTAAAGCAAGTGGACTGTTGCTGGATTTTGGAAATCTTTTGGATATACAAATATTTGTATTGTACATTTCGACATACGCAGTTAGCAGTTCCTTGGGTTATGTCTCCAAAAACTTTTGAATATTAAGCTTTTTGTTTTAACATGTAATTCTGCTCGATTCTTTACTTTTGCAGTTAACATCTAACCCATCTGATCCCAAGCAGTGGTATGTGTCCCCCCCGGGGTCCGTGCTGGGCTGGTACATGAAAAATAGTAATGGCACAAAAACAAGTAAAGTAAGAAAACACAAAACATTAGTAATGGAACAATAAATGTTAAGATTGAATCACGGTTAGTGGAGACACTTTAGAATTATGTCACATTAGCGAATGATGACTGCTGAGGGCGTGGCTATGGACCCCAAACCACCCTTCTGCCAATCATAACGCACAGTTGCAGAACAGTCCATTTGCAACATTTCCAGAGCTTCCCCAACATATAAATGCATCCATAGTCAGACTGATCAATTTAGTTATTGACTGAGTGAAAGTAAATGTGTTGTCTTTAATCATGATTCTTTTCAAGTAATTTTTTTATTTAATGTTTAAACATAGTTTCAGTTATTCTTGTCAGTGATTTTTAAGTGTGTCAGTTATGGATCAGTGGTTGAAAACAGGAACGGTTGAAAAACCAAAACTTGATGTGGATTATAACTTGTCTCCAAGTACTTCTCAATACATTTCCACAGCTAATAGTACACCTACACCGGGAAATAGTAAAAAGGTGCATGCCTCAGATACTACACAGAAGGAAAGGAAATACTCGGAAGAGTATTTTAAATACATGTTTTCACTTGTAGGGAATGATGACTGTCCTACTCCTTCGTGCGTTTTGTGTGGGGAAATATTATCTAATGATTGGATGAAACCCTCTCTACTCATGCGACATTTAGAAACCAAACATCCTATATATAAAAATAAATAAATACATTATTTTTAGCACTTAGAAAAGCATCCAACTGTTACTTCATACATGATGTCAGAAAGAAGGGCAATGAGAATGCAGTTGAGGCTTCATACCGTATCGCTTATCCCATAGCTAAATGTGGTAAAAACCACACCATCGCTGAAGATTTAATTTCTCCTTGTATTAAGGAGAGCCTTTTTTGTATGTTTGGGGAAGAACATGTCCGCAAAATTAATACTGTTTCTTTTTCAAACAGTACAGTGTCTCACCAGTTCAGGAAATGTCTGACAATGTTGAAGCTGTAGTAGTAGATAGAATTAGAAAAACTAAATTCTTTTCTACCCAGTTGATGAAAGGGTAGATGTTGCTGATTTACTCTTTTGCTCATCATTGTGAGGTACTTGGTAGGAAATGAAATTGAGGAAAACCTGTTGGTTTGTTACCCATTGACAGAGCGCACCACAGGCAATCAATGATTATTTCATTGGCAAGGACTTTAGTTGGTGAAAGTGTGGTGGTGTATGCACTGACAGGCAAGCCTGTGTCAGGTTGTTTTATAGGCCTACGTGGCCAAATTAAAGAAGTGGCTCCCCAGCTACCATGGAGTCACTGCTGCATTCGTAGACAAAGTGTTGCATCCACGCCTCTTCCTAGGAAACTGAGAGATGTTGCTGATGAGGCTGTAAGTTTTTTTTAAGTCATAGCTATGAAACTCCAGATTGTTTAAAGCTGTGTGTGAAGGAATGAACAGCACTCACAGCACATTCCTCTTGCACACCCAGGTAAGGTGGCTATCTTGTGGCAAAGTACTTACACGGATGTTTGAACTTAGACATGAAGTCCAGGTATATTTTTGAAGACCATCGTTTCCCTCTTGCTCCAAGGATAGTGATTGGCTTCAAAGTTTTGCTTATTTATCAGATATTTTTCTAGAAATAAACAAAGTCAACCTGGGACTTCAATCACTATATTCAAAGTAACCAACAAAATTGAGTCAATGATTAAAAAACTGAACTTTTGGAAAGCATGAGGTCAGCCTCTGTTCTCAGTGGCCATGTCATGGAAACAACCAAAGTGCCATTTGACAGATGCCTGGATAAAAAAGCTGTGGTACATGTACACAATGGAATATTAAAAGAAAATACTGCCATTTGGGACAACATGGTTGGACCTTGAGATCATCATGCTAAGCGCAGAAAGCCAGACAGAAAAAAACCAGGAACCATATGACTTCACTCATTTGTGGAATAGAATACTGAAAGCAACAAGGAAACAAAAACTCAGAGACACAGTCAATAGTTTAGTGGTTACCTGAGGGTAAGGGGGGAGGGGTGGGAGAGGAGGGAGGGGGAGACAAATACATGGTGATGGAAAGCAAACTGACTCTGGGTGATGAGCACATAATGCAACACATAGGTGATGTAATGTAGAGTTGTACACCTGGAATCTATGTAATTTTTACTAACTAATGTCACCCCAACAAATTTAATTGAAAAAAAGAAAAAAAAGATGTCAGCCTGAAGTTTTTGAAACTCTGCACAACTTCTTATCTGTGAATGACTTGTACCTATCCCAAAATGTGAAAGAGAATATTGTAAGTCACTTGGAAGCACTTAAAGTGTCCTTTTGTAAGTACTTCCCTCAATGTGGAAAAGAAAACAGCTGGATTGCAGATCCCTCCAATGAAAAATTCAAAGAAGCTATCAATCAGTGAAAAAGAGCAGTTATCAGTAATTGATCTTTCAACCGATTCTTCTTTAATTTCTGATTTTAAAAGAAAGCATCTTATTACCTTTTGAGTAGATGTCAGTGAGGAATACCAACAGCTCAATGAGAAGGTGCTCGAATACCTCTTGCCATTTACTAATACCGAACTAGTGGAGAGCTTTTTCTTCTTACACCTTCATAAAAAGTAAGTACCGCAACAAGTTTTATGCAAGCCCGGATTGAAGACTGTATCTTTTGAGCCTGATTTCAGGAAACTTAAGTTCATCAGAGCAAGCTCAACAATCTCACTAACAATGTTTCAGTTGGCCTAATGATCTGCATAACAGTTAATACAGACTTCTCAGATAACACAAATATTATTAATAATGAATTAAAAGTTTGTTAAATACTTTATCATCAGGGAGTTCCTGGTGTTGTCATGGCTTAAGGCTTCGGCGCTGGCGCTGTCAACGCTGCGGCCTGGGTTCGATTCCCAGCCAGGGAACTACCCACATACCCTACCCCCGCAAATTAAAAATAAAAAAAAAAATACTTGATCATCATTGTCAATATTTAACTTATGAGTATTGTAAAATCTGTGATTTGTACTTTTAGTGTAGTAATTTTTCTTTTCTAACTTACTACCTCATTTCCACTATTTTACATTAAGATAGGCTCTGAACAAAAGTGCCAGTATTTAAAAACAGCTGTTTTAAAAACACGGGATACAACTTATAGAAATGGGTTTAAAAGGGGGGTACACAAGTGGACAAGCTTGGGAACCACTGCTCTAGGCCTCCAGTGCTCGTTTTATTTCCAATTGCGTATCCTCGTCCTAAGAGCAGTTGTTTAAATCTTCCTTTGCTGAGCGTCACCCATGTAATTCTTAGCCCATTATTTCACCCAACCGTTTTGAGTGCTCTGAACTTCCTTGGACATTACCACAATTTTTCTCGGGTTCCCCTCGGTTCCCCTCTTTTCCAAGGTACCTGTTGCGTTGCCTGCTTCTACTGTTCTGCCTTCCTCCCCACCGGAACCTGGCAGCTGGTCTCCTGTCATTGTGGGTTCAGCCTCCTTTATTCTCACTTCTCAGGGAATAAACGCTCCTGTAACTCCTCATGGAAACGTCATCTGTGCTGTTTCTGCCTCAGACGGTTTCCTTTTCTCTTTCCATTCACTATCACAGTTCTTAGAAAAGCAGCCACCCACTTGCTGTCTTTATAATTCTTTGCCTTTTTCTTTAACTTACTGTGACTTTGCCCTCTCCCTGCTGCCACACAATTGTACTGAAGCTGTTCATCTTGAGAGCTCTAGCAACTTCCTTGTTGCCAAATGAAACTGTTCTCTGATGCACTCATCTCCTCTTCTGAAATTGCCGACGACTGCCTCTGCTTCCCTTTTGGTCTTTGCGACATTCTCTCCTTGGTGTCCTAGCTCCCAGATCACTTGTGTTTTTCACTGACCTCCCTCTTCTCCTCCCCAGTATAATTATTTCTCAGGATTTAATCTTCAGCCCTTTCCTATCTTTGTACTATTTTTTTTCCTGGGACATTCTGAACTCCTATGATTGCAGTATTTTTATCTCTTAACTCTGATCTGAGCTCTAGACCAAAACAGGACTCACCATATCACCTTCTTGCTCAGATGCCTTTGATGGTTCAAATTCTTTGAGATCCTTCCAGCTGGGTCTTCTCCCTAAAACATATTTGAATTCATATTCCCTCCCTTCCTCTCTGTGTTTTGTTGAATTTTCCTTCCCTGGCACTTAATGACATTTCAGCCAGATCCATAGCTTTCTGGTCTTCTTAAAAGGTACTGTTGAGTCTGAATTAAGATTTCAGTCTCATAGTAAATCAAAGCAATTCTTCTACCAGCTCAAGACTTTGGCTGTGGATGTGCAGAGGAGAAAGCAGGAAACGTGATTTTCTCACATTGTTTTGGGAAGGCCTCTCTGAGGTGTCATTAATGCGAGACCTGAATGATCTGCATTTTAGGCAAAGGTCTTGAGGTACAGTGTGAGCCTGGCATATTTGAGGAACACCTTTATGAGGGCGGTGTGGCTGGAACATAGTAAAAATGACCAGTATTCAAGTGTATACTGTAGTTTGTTGTGCTTTTGGTTAATGGGGTTTGCAAATGAGGTTTTAAAATCACATGACTGGGAGTGCTGGTGGCTTATTGGCAGTGTGGGAGCCCACACGTTCTGATAGCTCACCTCATAATTTATACGAGAGACCTAAAATACACAGATTGGATCCCTCTTATAAATTATTAGGGTGCCATCCTAATTGATAGATTAGGAATTCAAAGAGGGAACAAATACAAATCGTAGATCACCTGAACTCCTTGTCAAAATGTTATGGGTATGAAAGCATACAAGTGATAGAAAATAATTGCCATTAATTGTGTGGGTGGTGTTATTTCTTTCTTTCTTTCTTTCTTTTTTTTTTTTTTTTTTTTTTTTTTTTTTTTTTTTTTTTTTTTTTTTTTTTTTTTTGTGTGTGTGTGGGTAGCTCCCTGGCCAGGAATCGAACCCAGGCCGCAGCACTGACAGCACCAGCGATGAAGCCTTAAGCCACTACACCACCAGGGAACTCCTGGTGTTATTTCTTATTTTGACTTCAACTTGTCCTTTCACCTTAAGTTTTCTTACACTTTTGTCATCATGAAGCAGATGTATAGCAGTAATAACTACATCCTTTATTTTCTCTTAAATGCAACACTTGACAGTATTATAAAATAGTGTAGTGATATTGCTCCTACTATTTGTCCCATATATACAAGGATTTCTAGAGATTTTCAAGCAAACCAGTAGATCAAGATTTGTGTTTTTGTGGCAAAGTGAGTCATTTAAGAATGATTCTGTTTCTTTTAAAACATCTTGTAAGCCAGTGGACTTTCCTGTTTTTGTTTACTTTTATGTGTTTATTTAAGCATTCCTATTTTTAACATGGTACCAAATTTTATGTTTGCACATAAGCAATTACATGTCTACTTTTTTTCTTGGGATTAAAATGGAATTGTTGTAGATGAACTCATTGCTTGAAAAAGCACTCTTGAATGTCAATAGGAGGTATGCAGATTTTTTTTAAGTGATAGTCTAGAAAGATCTATGAGTGTGGGCTGATAAATTTTGCTTCCACTGTAATATTATTTATTACATTAGACATGTCTGGATATAACTGGTCCTGTGTAGTCACACGGTACCCCCCCCTCCACCATTCCTGACCTTGCACACACACATGCTTACATTTTTCACCCAGTGAACATGGAAATGGAAGCGTGTTCAGACCAAACAATAGTCAATGTGACCTTCCCAGCTGAGGCCTGAGTTTTTAATTTTTTCGACCGAGGAGTATCGGCTAAAGTTGATCAGCCCCTGTTTCCTGACATGCTTTGTCCAGCTGGTTTCCAGAATGCTATACTCTTGATTTTCTTGCCACCTCTCCGGTTGCTTTCCTAGTTCTCCTCCTTCTCCCCAGTTCTTCATGTTGGAGACCTAAGGACTCAGGCCTGGGTCTTGTCTACTTCTATTCAATACTCCTTCACTGATCTCCAGTAAACGTTTTAAAACCCATCTGTACTGTGATGACTTTCAAATTTTCATTTCCCAATCAGATCTTTCTTTTAAATTCTAGACTTTCTATCAGATTGCCTATTCAGCATCTTCAAATGGCTATTTAATAGATGTGTCAAAGGTATCATGTCTGAAACCAGATTCCGAGCTTTCCTTCTTAAGCCTGCAGTTTTTTTCCATTCCATTGATGACAGTGGACATGTCCAGTCACAGAACCACAACAGTTTAGTAATGAGTTTGATGCTCTTTATTCAAGGAACACTATTCCATGGATTAGGAGAGTACAGTGCCGAGGAAGCAGTGGGACGTTCTTCAGGGATTTTGAGCAAGAGCGAGTTTTCTAGAACATTAGAGGGGACACTGTGGAAGCAGGGCTAGGAATGGGTAGGAGCTGAGGGATTTCCTCATAAGGTAAGCAGGTCCTGTTTTTTTGAGATAGGTTAGCTAGCTGAAGCTGAGTGGGAGGATTGTGATTGCTGTCGGGTTTCCTTGACGGTGAGACATTTCCCTTCGTGCAGCCTGATTTACTTAGGTTAGGTTTCTGACATAGGCTGACCACCGGGGTGGCCTCCATTTTGTGGGTCCCGATGAATGAATTAACTTTATTAGACTAAAGCCTTAGAATAGTGCTTTATTCCTTTCTTTCATCGCAGATGCATGCTGTCAGGAAATCGCGTTAGTGCCACCTTTAAAACAAAGTCTACCGACTGCTTGCTAATGCCATTGCTTTTACCCTGGTCCATGTCATTATCACCTCTCACCTTGCCTCCTAATCCTACACCCAGCTTTAACCCTTGACCCTTGTAGTATATCTCAACATAGCAATCAGAGAGGTTTTAAAATGGAAATTAGATCGTGTGACTTCTTGTTCAGAAATTTTTAATGGTTCCCTACCTCACTTATATTGAAGCCAAACTCTTTACCCTGACCTCTAAGGCCCTGCAAGATCCAACCCTCTGTTGTTTTGCTGACCTTGTCTGCTCCTTCCTGTGTCCTTCCTTTGTTCTGCCTTGAGTACATCAGACATCCTTCTCTGTCTGGATTAGGGTCTGCAATGGCTGCTTCCTCTGCCTGGAGTGCTCTTACCCCACACACCTCCATGGGCCCCACCTTTGTGTTTGAGAAGAATGCCTGTGAGGGAAGTCGTTGTGCTGGAAGGCTCGAATGATGGAGTGGCAGGAGTGTGGCAAATGTTGAAATCCTTGGTCAAAAAGAGCCAGTGGTGAGATAACCCTGGTCATACTGGCAGTGGGTGAGTCCTGCGTAAGAATGTAACTGCTGTTCTGAGCAATAATGAAGGAGTTAAAGCAGAAGAGACTTTGTAGCACATTCATAGAGATGCAGCAGCCTCAAGTTAGCCATTGGAAACATTCATAAACCCTAGTTCATAATTGGAAGGTACCTTCAGTATTAATAAGGCACTCGTTCTGTTTTGTAGGTGGTAGGTTTGGTGTCCTGCCGTTTACAGTTTAATGATACACTCTTCAGTTTAACAGAGAATAGGTCAAAGAACTGCTTGAGTATCAATTTTGGAATCTATTATTAAAACTTAATAGGAAACATTTAATTATTAAATTCTTCCTTTAAATGAGTGTTAGGAGGAAATGCTTCTCTAGTTAATCTTACATGTTTTCATCAAACAGGAGAACCAAAATGTGTTTCCTGTTATTTTGCCATATCTGATTTCAGAGCCTAACCAGTATTTAATTTATCTCAAATACCTGTGTAGTCCTCTGTACCTTTTTTATTTTTAAATACTACATTTAATTTGATAAATTGCCAAAATTGCTTATGGAAATAGACTTGACATTATAAAGTATCCTCTCATTAAGAAGTAATTATGATTCTCCATGTCATAGTCAAGAAAAGATTTGTATGCTCTTTCTGTGGTTCTTTCATATTTGTTTATACACCTTATTCATAGAGGAAAGAGTAAATGAAGAAATGAGGGTTTAGGAAAGTAACAACAAAAGAAAAAAGTTAGGGAGTTCCCTGATGGTGTAGTGGCTTAAGGCTTCGGCGTTGGTGCTGTCATCGCTGTGGCCTGAGTTCGATTCCCAGTCAGGGAGCTACCCACATACCAAAAAGCAAAAATAAATAAATAAATAAATAAATAAATAATAGATTTTTAAAAAAAAAGAAAAAAGTTAGCACACTAAGTATATGCCATAGTATTACAGATCTGACTGGATTTTTCATTAGCCAACACTAAGGAGATCAAAGTTATCTACGTAATTCACTTAAGTCCATTAGGTAGAAATAAACCAGTTGTTTAAGGGAGAAGCACAGGTAATCCCGGTTCTAAATTTTGAGTGAGTATCTTATGCAAATCTTTGTAACGAGAAAACTACTGTGTGATAAAAGTAGGTACCTGAGGCCAGACAGTGTGTGACTTTGAGGGTCCACTGTGTTTGTAGATATAAGGAGCATCACTTGCTCTCATTAAAGAACTTTTTTTTGAGTCATAACATTTTAATGTAGTTTCATCATGAATTTGCTAAACTAATGCAGATTCTAAACTAAACCTTAAGAGATTCTGATCCAGCAGGTCTGAGGTAGGTTTTAGAACTTTATATGTGTAACCACCACCCTAGGTGATTCTACTGTAGGTCTCGTCAGACCATATATTTAGAAACTTCGGAGTTACGGTTTCAGGGAGTTTGCAGATTCCTTGTAGTAAATACATGAACCTTTGCTGATGATACAAGTGAGCAGCAGCATCAATAAAAACCGTATAGTAAAAATAGTTTTGTAGGAGTGTGTGGTGCAGGTACATCAGAAAATTAATGAAGTTTGTTGAAATTTATTGGCAAAAGCAAGTCACATGGTTATACTTAACTTGAAAAGGAGCAGTACAAATGACTGACATACGGGGTCTTTTCTCTTTTTAGTAACGTAATGAATTGATTTTTTTTCTTCTAATGTTGAACATCTTTCACATTCCTGGGATAAACTGCATGATTTTGACATATTCTGTCAATATGTCACTTGTTTAATTTACTAATATTGATTTAAGATTTTTGTATCTATGTTTTCTAGTTAGATTGGTCTAGACCAGAGTTTCCATTTTTCTTATCACCAGTTTGAGATCAGGGTTTTGTTAGCATTCTAGAATGAGATGGGTATCTTTCTCTCTCTCTCTCTCTCTCTCTCTCTCTCTCTCTCTCTCTGTGTGTGTGCGTGTGTGTATGTATGCACGCGCACGCATGTGCACACATGCGTGTGTCAGTTTTCAGAGTTTATATAGAATTTCATTATACTTTTTTGTGAGTAGTTTAGGACATCTATAAAATTAGAGGGACCGTCTTTACATGCAAGATCACCCTCATTTTTGACACCAGCTGCATATTGGGGAGGCTCCCAAAACCAGCCTGGGATTTCGTAATTCATGAGAAAGACACATAGATCTTACTGAAAGCTGCTCTACTCGGGGTTACAGTTTATTGGGGGGGAAGTATACAGATGAAGATTAGCCAAAGGAAGAGACATATAGGGCAGAGACCAGCAGTCTCCCTTGTCCCCTCTCGTGTAGACAGGTCACATTTCACTCCTTGCCTCAGTGTGTGACCGGCATATGGAGCACTGCAGCCAGGGAAGCTCACCCAGCCTTTGATGTCCAGAATTTTTATTGGGGCTCCCTAATATAGGCATGATTGATTGATTGTTCAGAAGGGTAATCTCATTCTGCAGCTTGGGTGACCCAAAGCCCCCATCCTAAGTCACACTGTTGGTGTTTCTGTATTGGCCAGGCCCCACTTTAAGACTACATGTGAATGGCCAGTCTCCTGCCTAAGTCACCTTGTCAGATTGTCCAGCGTGACCCATGGTTCCCAAGCAAATAATGAGGTAGCATTCCAGGGGCCAGGACATTACCTATGGAAAGCCAAGGGCAAGGCCAGACCTTCCTGATTTTCTTTTTGATGGCCGTCTTTCTGGTTAATCTGGTTGATAACCAGATTAAGTGTCTAAGGATTTCATTATGGAAAACTGGTTCATTGAAATTTCTGTAGCTATCTCTTAAATGATAACGATAACAGACACTTTTGATTTAACTGTAAATTAAGCTACTTTTTTTTTTTTTTTATTAAAGAATAAAGGTTCCCTTCAGTTTGAAGACAAGTGGGACTCCATGCGTCCGATCGTTCTGAAGCTTTTGCGGCAGGAATCTGTTACGAAGCAGCAGTGGTTTGATCTGTTTTCGTAAGTAATCCGTGCTGACTCCCCGCTAACATAAAGGAATTTGGTGATGCATTTCTGTGTCCAAACGGAGTGTGTACTCTACACTGGTCTGCTGGCCTCTGTAAATTATAACTGCTGGGTTGGAGTCCCCAAGACCACCCCTGGGTTCATTGATGGGCTGGGAGGACTTGTAGGACTGAACATGCCATACTCACAGCTGTGATTTATTTTGGCAAAGTGACGCCAAACAAAATCAGCAAAGGGAAAATGCCATGTGGGGTGAAGTCTGAGGAGAAACAGGCACAGGCTGCCAAGAGTCCTCTCCCGGTAGAGTCACACGGGACACGGTTTTCTCTGCAACAAGACTGAACATCTGTGATACGTTGTCTAGTAGGGAAGCTCCCTGGAGACTCAGAACCCGGAGTTTGTACTGGGGGCTGCTTACATAGGCAGCCTCCAGAACTCCAGACCCTCAGAAAAAGAGAGCAGGTGTTCAGTGTCAACCATGTTGTTTGTACAGTGTGGACAGAAGGAGCTGTTTGGTCATTTCAGGGAAGTTTCGTGTCTGTGACGGGAACTGTTGACCGTTCAGGTTCTCAGATGCCAGCCAAGGCCAGGAGGCTTTCTGAAGAATACCGACTCGGATCTGATAGAACTCTTGGCCTTTGGCCACATATCTTCACAGAAAAACTGTTATCAGTTGGGCTCCACAGGCCAGGCAGGACCAACCTATGGAACTGATCTCAGTTGTACCTTTTAGAGGTCCTGGATTTAGCCAGTCAAAATAAATCCCATCAACCATGAGGTTTATCTTAGAAAACTAGGTGGCTTTCTCCTTCAGTTTCTGTGTAGATCTTTTTTACATGCCCTGAGGTGTCAGTGCAGGCGAAGTACAACTCTGGCCAACAAGTTTAAGCGTGCCTGAGGGCTTTCCAGGGCTGACACAGTGTCACGAGAGTCAGGGTACACACACAAAGGACAGTCTCAGGAGGTACATGTGGTACCCCTGTACACAAGGAGTTTACAGTAACACCCCAAGCAAGACATCCATTCATCAGGTGGCATAGGTTCACAGGGCCCTAGTGTGCCTCCTGGGCCTTTTGCTCTGGAGGGCCAGCCCAGTCCATGCAGTGCAGTCCAGGCTGTGATTTCAGACGGACTGCCTGAAAGTAGTTGCACATGCTTTCATTTATCTGTGACCCCAGTGCATTAGCCTCGCTGGCGTGGGTGACATCCGGAGGGGTTCTGTGTGCCAAGTGCAGGATTTGGGGACCCCCCTGCTGTCTGAGGACTCGTGAATGAGGGGTGACAGGAGGCTCGGCAGTCACTGCAGCACGGCACGCCGGCACCAGGAGTTTCCTTCAGTCGTTCTGAAAGGCAGAAATCTTTGATGTCTTTCTCCTCCCCGGTGCTGAGTTCTGTTTTTTCTCTTTAAAAAAATTAGTATGTCCTATTTAGTAATGAAGACTATTCATTAAGTGTAATTATAAAATATTTGTCCTTTTGAAAGGCATACTATCTTATAATGGGATAATTTATTCAGCTCAGGTTTAATGTTGTAACTGGTACTCTTGTTTTTACTGCTTCTATAAATTTGTCACGTGTTAGATACTGTTTTTCCCTCACTTTCCCTTTTCCTTATTTTCTGTTCATTTGAAAGGTCACCCATTAGTGGCTGCGTCCTGTTTCTCACTCTCAGTCAAAGGCATTATGGTATTACTAGTAGCGAAAAGCAAGTGCCTATTTTTTGCACGAAGGTCACCCTATTTCCCTTCTACTTTCATTTCTACCCAAAGAAGTTAAAACCCTTTGGATACTTCTTACCTCTTGTTTCTTCTTCCATCCTTCTGTCTGCCCCCTTGAAATCTTTGAAAAGCTTTTACCTGCGTCATTCTCCCACTCCCCAGCGTCCTGAGTTTTCTCATGTAATTAAGTATTTTAAAAGAACCTCCTTGCAGCATGCCCCTTTAAAAGCATTTTGGTTATATGTTCTAAGACAGTGTGTTCTTCCCATTCTGACTTAATTCCGTCTATTTATTGCTCACGGTCGCCCCTTCCCTTTTGTGTTGCAGCCCACTTGGTAGCACAGGTGAAGTGCATGAACTAGAACTGCGCATACATGCACCTGTAAATGGGTGACTGTCAGAAGCAGTGTTGAGCGAAAATACCATTTGAAAAAGTTACTATTGGTAAAATTTCTGTGAAGTTCAGAAATCTTCATACAATATTATAAAATTTGAAAGAAAATCACAAGTTCAGGCTCGGTTACTTGCGGGCGGGATGGAAGAGAGTAGGGTTAGGGAGTGGAGCCTAGAGTGCTTTAAAGGTGTCACCACAATACATTCCTGTAATACGTTCCTCACATTGTGTAAGTTAACCAGAGAGCTGCCATGTTCTATTGTATGAGTAATACTGTGTTTAGAATAAGGAAGAGTAGGGGGTTCCCCGGTGGTGTAGTGGCTAGGCTTGGGTGCCAACGCTGCTGTCTGGGTTTGATTCCCAGCCAGGTAACCACCTCCCCCCCCCAAAAAAAAAATAAGAAAGGTTATTGAGGACATTCTTCCCTGATATAGCAACACCTGGGAATGCCTGGGGGTTGAGAAAAAGGAGCTAGAGATGCACTAATAAATCAACATTAAGTTTGATTTTTTTCCTTGGGTAAGTTTTTTTCAGAGCTTCCCAACAGCACGTCCTTCACTACACCATTCCCTCTTGCCTTAGGAGACGCAAGTCACCTTTGACCGACCCTCTGACATATCCCCAGCAGTGGTTTGAGTGTGGCAGGGATCCTGTGGTCCTATTTTGGGGAGACCTGGCTCTCCTCTGAAGAGGGACTTATGCTCCAGAACTCTCTGTCAGCTTTATCAAACTTTCTTACAACGACATTGCAGTCTGCCTGGCCCTCCTTTCGACTCTTCCCTACAGGGGTCACAACAGCATTGTGGGCTTATCGCCTGCACAGCACCCGGGAGCTCACTTCCCGTTTTCCCTCACGGCATTTCCCTCTATAAATCTCTTTCCCGTCTGATCCCGTCCGCTTCCCAGAAGACCTGACCTGACACATGAGTCAGTGCATGAGGGCTTTCTGGAAAAATTCCAACCACAAATGCCTCTGGTTTTCATACAGCGTGGCTGGATACTTTCCGGACGCCTTCATATGTAAAGTGCCTGGCATGTAATGAGCAGTCAGTTCATGTTAGTTGTGTTATAATAAACCAAGTAAGAGGTGATGGTGACTTTTATTATGGTAGTGGTGATGGTAGGAAATGTCCCAACTAGAGAGACATTTAGATGATGGGCACCCTAGGATTGTGACTGAGCGTAGGGTCTAATAAAAGGGTTAGTTAGTCTGCCCAGCTTCTTATAACTCCCCAGTTAACATGCTGACCACATTGATTTGTTCATAGCTCACGGCAAACACCATAATGATCCATAGTTCTTTACTTGTATTGTTACTTCTACATAAAATATCTTTCCTCCACCCTTTACACCTTTGCCTGGTAAATTCTTACCTGTTCTTTGAAACTCAGGAATCAGCTCTTCCAGGGAGCCTCCCCTTTCCTGTCTGCCTCTCATTCCTACCCTCACCCTCTCCTTGGTTCCAGCACCGCTTTGTGCTTATATACATAGTAGTAGTTGTAAACATCTCCTTTGAATCATAACCAGTTTATTTTTGTGTCAGTTTTCTCTTTTAAACTCTAGGTTCCTTTAGTCATGAGGTGAGATTAGAGAGGTATTACAGGGCTCACGTAATCATTTGATACTTTATTAAAAGAGCAAAGGAAAACCACTGGAGTCTTTTACATGATGTGATTTTTGAGTTTTATAAAGGTCACTTTGGTTACTGTTGGGTGGGTGGGTTGGAGGAGTACAAGAACAAATTTGGGGAAATGATTGGTGTGGGCCCTGGAGCCCAGTTGCCTGGTTCCATCATGCACTAGCTGTGTAATCTTGGAATGTTGCTTAACCGTTTTTTGCCTCAGTTTCCACATCTGTAACATGACAATAAAAATAGAGCTTCAGAGTTGATGTGGAGGTTAAATGAGTCAAAACAGTTTAGAATAGAATCTGACACATAGTAAACACTCAGATGTTATTACCTATTATGTTGTTATTTAACGAATATCTGTGTGCTTACTGCCTCCTAGGCACTGGGCCAGGTAGCACTGTTAAGCTGAATTTAACAAATGATAAAAGCAAGCTCAAATTAATATGCAGACAAAACTTGGGTTATAACAATGTCCCTAAGAATCTGAATATAAAATGAACTACAGTAGACTCTCTGTTAACCAGAATTTGCCATTTTGCCGGTTGCTTGAGAGTGCCAGTTTCTTGAGTTCCAGTTAACCGAGAGTCTACTCACATTTTATCCTGCATCTACCTATCTTCATGGGTGCTGGTTAATGGAGAGTCTACTGTATTTGGCCATTGTTATAATGTTACAGTTTTGGAGATGTTTTATTTCTATTTCTTTGATTTTCTTTTTTTAATTCTTTATTTATTTATTTTTATTTTTTTACGTGGGTAGCTCCCTGGCTGGGAATCGAACCCAGGCCGCAACTTTGACAGTGCCGAAGCCTTAGCCACTACACCACCAGGGAACTCTTCTTTGATATTTTTTATAGCAGGGGCTCTATAAGATACTAAATGAGTCACTGCAGAATATTTTTTGAACAAAAGAATCCTCAATATAAGACTTTTTGTTATATTTCCCTGTTCTATCACTTGATGATTATGAAATTAACTTTGTGAACATTTATTAAAGCATATTTCCATAATGAATGACTTTTGGGTAAAATATGTCAGCTTTGTAAGTTCAGAGCTTTTGTATACCAGTTTATGACAGCTTTTGTTTTTGTTTTCTTAAATAAAGGAGACAGTCATAATTAATATGTAAATGTAATGAATATATGGTGGAAGCTAGGAAATTCTCTGTAATGGGATTTAAATTTCTAGTTTTTAAAAAAGATAGAATAGTTTGCATATCTTGGGTTAAAGAATTAAAAATTTTATACTTGTTTTTACATGAGAAAATATTAATAGTAATTCACTTTGGTGAATGGAATTAAGAGATAGAAGTATACTTTTTTAATTAAAAATATTTTATGTAGTAAGTAGCAGAGATTTAAAGAAAACAGTGACAAAGAAAACAAAATTAGAAACAAATGTGTGTGAGAGATAACTTACAAAGAATGCTTGGTTCACATGAATGGATTCAGGCACCCTTAACTTTATCTAGCATGGTCCATGGAACTTAACATGAGCTTTATCTGTTCTTGTTCCGGTGTTAATGTTTGTTTACCTGCTTTATTTTTACAGGGATGTGCATGCAGTCTGTCTCTGGGATGACAAAGGCCCAGCAAAAATTCATCAGGCTTTAAAAGAAGATATTCTTGAGTTTATTAAGCAAGCACAGGCAGTAAGTTCTTTATCTTTATGCTAAGATTATTTTAAGACTTTACTCAAAGGATATTATAATCTGAATGTAGGACTTCTTGGAATAATTTTAAATATCACATTGACTCTTGACATATTTGTTAAGTAAAATTTTTAATGAAATGATTGTTGTTTGTTGTTCCCCTCCCCCAGTGATGTCTCTTCCAAGAGAGTACATTATTATTCTCAATTAAAAGATGTTATACAATTTTTTTATGTGTTCTTTAGACATCCCACCATCATTATTTTGGGGCCATATGTCAGTCCACATATATGACTAATACCTCTTTTCAAGATGACAGCAATTTTCCTCAGTTCCTGCCAGTGTAATCTGTGGACTGTCCTTTGCATTGCTACTACTGAGCTGAAAGTCAGCATTCTTGAATTGATAATATGTATAAGTATTTAATATTATTGAAGACGGAGCTCATTTAGGCATTAGGTCAGTTATGTAAGGGCTAGTTTCATTTGTTTTGTCTTTATTAACACCATCTTACAGGTGAGAATTAGTGCAGAGATAAAGTATTATTTTGAATCAGTTCTGGCATCACTGATACATCCTTTACCACTTCAAACAAGAGAGCCTGGGGACATATGATTGTTTTTTCTTTCTAAAGAATGAAGTTTGAGGGGGCTTCCCTGGTGGTGCAGTGGCTGGGCTTCGGCACTGTCAATGCCGTGGCCTGGGTTCGATTCCCAGCCAGGGAACTACCCCCCCTCCAAAAAAAAAGAATGAAGTTTGAAAACTGGGGAGCTAGAATTTATTATTTTTAGTTGAATTTGTCTATCAGTGCCTCCTTGTACAACATTGTTTGTTAGAAATCTTGTTAAAAACGAATAGCTGCTTTAGCCATTGAAAATTAAAAATGAGTTTCTCTATGTATGACATAAAAGAAGATTACTGAAATTGAGTATATGATTGGTGTATATTTAATTCTGCCAGTGTGCAGCCATTGCCATGATGCAATTCGATGTATTACTGGGAATTATTTATGAACTGAAATGCTTTATTGATAACACCATTAATTCTGCCATCTTGATAATTAAAAAAAAATTGTTTTAGAGGAAATTATAGTTTAATAAAAATCATTTTTTTTCAGGTTTACTTAGAAAAATTAAATGTTTCAGTGTCAACATTTAATCAAAACTATATTTTTCCAGAACTGATTTAGAAACACAATCTCCCCTTGGAATGGAGAGCATATTAGCTTATCTATCTGTTCATGACTTTTGGTGAAGATAATTGTTTCAGATCGATAGAGCTTTATTCTTCAGTTTCCGGAAATGGGCTTATAAAGAATCATTTTGGATATTGTTAACAAATGTTAAATTATATACCTCATACTAGAAAATATATTTAGGGTTTCTCTATAACATGAACAGTAAAGTGGCGAATGTAGCCTTAGTGAAAACCTGAGGATGGGATTTAGTGCACTAATTCAGAGCAGTTGATCTGTAGGAATGGCAGTGCTAGCTACAGGTGTACACTTATAAAAGATTTTTAAACTTCTAAGAAAAATCTAGCTTTGTGAGCTATTTTACTAGTCGGTTACTAAACTAATTGAGCTTATCTTCTTAGAAAGGGCCAAACTTCCCAAACAGGAAAGACAGTATGCATTAAAGTCTTTATTGTAGCCTTATTTAAAATAACAAAGAGAAGTGAAAATAAAGATACACTGCCTGGGAAGTTATTAGGATATTGAATTTTTTCAGATTAAATTACTTTCTTGTTCATAATTCTGCAGTTTAACAATTTGGGGTAGGCTCATGTGACTCCCCCTAAGCTTACTATGTGGCCGCAGTGAACTGCAAGGACTGGTGGTCCAAGGGAGCTCTTGTCACATACGTGGCGTTTGGTGCTGGCTTCTGTCTGGGCCTCTCTCCTGTGTGGTTTCTTATTCTCAAGGAGACCAGTCTAGAAGGTGATAGTGGATCTACGAGACTTTGCAGGGCTTGACTCAGCAGTCTCACAGTGTCACATATGCTGCATTCTGTTGGTCAAAGCAAGTCAGTCACAGAACTAGTGGAGAAACAGACTCCACTGTATTAAAAAAGAAAGAGAGAGAATTCACATACCAGCAAGTATACCCTCTTAACCCTCCCAGCCCGCTGTACCGATTTTTCAGTCATGTCCAAATCTGCCGCTAGACCGCTGTATCTAATTTTCGGTACTTTGCCTAGTACGTGAGAAAGATGTCTCCAAGTTCCATCTTTTTCTAACCACTTGTTTGCAGGTAACTAAGATTTTTCTATATCATGTGGGTTTTTTCTCTTTAATGCTCAGGAGCCCAGGTATAGGGGACAGTTAGGTTCAGTGCGTCAGGTCTGGTAGGGTTAAAGTATACAGTTTGGTGGGTTTGGGTAAATTCATAAAACTGTACAACCCAGGAGTTCCCTGATGGTGTAGTGGCTTAAGGCTTCGGCGCTGGCGCTGTCAGCGCTGCGGCCTGGGTTCGATTCCCAGTCAGGGAATTACCCACATACCAAAAAAAAAAAAAAAGCAAAAAAAAACAAAACAAAACTGTACAACCCTCACCCACTAATTCTGACCCATTTTCTTCACCCAAATAGAAGCTCTGTACCTATTAGCAGTTACTTCCCCATTACCACAACCACTAATCTACTTTCTGTTTGTATGAATTTGTTTATTTTGGACCTTTCCTATAACTAGAATCATACAATGTGTAGCCTTTATGATGGGCATCTTCCACTTAGGGTAATGTTTTCAGGGGTCATCTGTGCTGTAGCGTTTGTTTGTATTTCATTCCTTTTTAGGACTGAGTAATACTCCATTCTGTGGCTGTGCCACATTTTATTCCTCTGCTCATCATTGATGGACATTTGGGTTGTTACCTCTTTTGTCTATTTTGAATAATGCTTCTTTTTTTTTTTTTTTTTTTTTTTGTATGTGGGTAGTCCCTGGCTGGGAATCGAACCCAGGCCGCAGCACTGACAGCACCAACACTGGAAGCCTTAAGCCACTACACCACCAGGGAACTCCCTGAATAATGCTTCTATAAATATTTGTGCACAACTTATGTTTTTGTTGTTTTTTTTTGAGCTGCAATGGACATATCGTATTAGTTTATGGTGTACAATATAATGATTCAATATTTGTATTGCAAAATGATCAGAACAGTTAAGTGTAGTTAACATGCACAAACATAGCCACAAAATTTTTTTTCTGGCAATGAGATTACTCCCTTAGCAACTTCAAAATAGGCAATACAGTATTATTAACTCTAGTCACCATGTTGTACAGTATATCCCCATGACTTACTTATTTTATAACTGGAAGTTTGTACCTTTTAACCCCCTGCCCTCATTTTGCCCCTCCCTTCAGTCTGGCAACCACCATCTGTTCTCGGGGTCTTTGAGCTTGTTCTGTGTTTTGTTTTTTTAGATTCTACATGTAAGTGAGGTCATACACTGTTTGTCTTTCTCTGTCTTACTTATTTTACTTAGCATAATGCCCTCAAGGTCCATTCATGTTTTCCAAATGGCAAGACATTTTTTATGACTGAACAATATTCCATTGTATATATACATGGTCTGTCCGGGAAAATCCAGCCATAAATGCCTCTGATTTTCTGGAAACTTCCCGGACAGCCCTCGTGTACCACATCTTCTTTATCCATTCCTCCATGGATGGACATATAGGTTTTTACTATATCTTGGCTATTGTAAATAATACTGTGGTGAACATGGAGGAGCATGCAGTCATCTCATTATCTGCAGAGGCTTGTTTCCAGGACCCTTCCACATGCTCCCCCCCTCACCCCACAGATGTCCACAGATTCTCAGGTCCCGTAGTCAGCCCTTGGTGTCTGTGGTCTGCATCAGCAGATTCAGCCAACCACAGGTGCAGAACCCATGAATATGGAGGGCCGACTGTGTATTTTGGTGTTCACATTGGTGTTTTTGTTTTCTTTGGATAGATACCTAGAAGTAGAATTGCTGAGCCATATGGTACTTCTTTTTATCATTTTTTGAGGAAACTCCATGATGCTTTCCATAGTGGCTGTACCAATTTATATTCCTACCAACAGTGCCCAAGATCCCTTTTGGCCACATCCTCACGCATACTTTTATTTCTTGTCTTTTTAATAATAGCCATTCTAACAGGTGTGAGGTGATTGCCCATTGTGGTTTGGATTTGCATTTCCCTGATGATTAGTGACATTGGGTATCGTTTCATGTACCTGTTGGTCATCTGTATGACTTCTTTAGAAAAAGGTCTATTCCATTCTCTGCCCTTTGTTTTTTGTTTTTTGTTTTTTTTTTTGCTATTGAGTTGTGTGAGTTCTTTATATTTTTTGGATATTAATCACTTATCAGATATAATTTGTAAATATTTTCTCCTGTTCAGTAGGTTGCCTTTTTATTTTGTTGATGGTTTCCTTTGATGTGTAGAAGCTTTTTAGGTTGAGGTAGTCCGACTTGTTTATTTTTCCTTTTGATGTCAAATCCAAAAATCACTGCCAACACTTACTTCAAGGAGCTTATCACCTGTTTTTTTCTAGGAGTTTTATAGTTTCAGGTCTTAAACCTCAGTCTTTAATCCATTTTGAGTCAATTTTTGTGCATCGTGTAAGATAATGGTTGAGTTTCATTCTTTCATGTATGGAAATCCAATTTTCCCAACACCATTTATTGAAGAGACTGTCCTTTCCTGGTTGTATATTCTTGGCTTTTTTGTTATAAATGAATTGACCATATATGTGTGGGTTTATTTATGAGCTCTGTTCTGTTCCATTGATCTGTACGCTGTTTTTATGCCAGTACTGTTTTGATTACTACAGCTTTGTAATAGTGTGAGGCACGATGCCTCCAGTTTTGTTCTTCTTTCTCAAGATTTCTTTGGCTATTTGGGGGTCTTTTGTGGTTCCATACAAATTTTAGGTTTGTTTCTTCTATTTCTTTGAAAAATGCCATTGGAATTTTGATGGCAATTGTATTAAATCTGTAGATTGCTTTGGGGTATGTAGACATTTTAACAATATTAATTCTTCCAATCCATGAGCACAGAATATCTTTTCAGTTTTGTGTTGTCATTGTCTTTCATCAGTGTTTTATAGTTTTCAGTGTAGGTCTTTCATTTCCCTGGTTAATTTATTCCTAGGTATTTTATTCTTTGATGCACTTATAAATGGGATTGTTTTCTTAGGTCACCTTTCTGATAGTTTGTTATTAGTATATAGAAACACAACAGATTTTTGTGTTTTGATTTTGTATCCTGCAACTTGACTGCAAATAGTGACAGTTTTACATCTTTCTTTCCAATTTGGATACCTTGTATTTCTTTTTCTTGCCTAGTTGCTTGGTTAGGACTTCCATATTGTGTTGAATAGGAGTGGTACGAATGTGCATCCTTGTCTTGTTCCTGACCTTAGAAGAGCGGTTCTCAGCCTTTTTCCACCTGTGCACCCCTTTTAAGCCCATTTCTAAAAATTGTACCCTTGTTTTTAAAACAGCTGTTTTTAAATACTGACACTTTTGTTTAATGCCTATCTTAATGTAAGATAGTGGAAATGAGGTAATAAGTTAGGAAAGAAAAGTTACTACACTGAAAGTACAAACCACAGATTTAATTGTACAATATTCATAGCATAGTTAAATACTAGTAATGATGATCAAGTATTCAAACATTAAAAAAACTACTTGTAAAAAATCACGATTAAAGACAACACACTTATTTTTATTCAGTCAATAACTAAACTGATCAAACAGTCTGGCTACGGATGTATTTATATGTTTGAGGAAGTTCTAGAAACATGGCAAAGAGATTGTTCTGAATCTGTGCATAATGACTTGTAGGAGACCAGTTTGGGGGAAGGGTTCATAGCCACGCCCTCACCAATTGTCATTCACTAATGTGATCTGATTTTGAAGCATCTTCATTAACAGTGATTCAAACTTAACATTTATTGTTCCATAACTAAGCTTTTGCCTTTTTTTACTTTACTTGTTTTTCACCATTACTGATTATTTTTTGCATATCGGCCCAGCAAGTACCCCTAGGGTACTGTCACTTGGGAACCGATGCCTTAGGAAGGTCTTTCAGCTTTTCACTATTGAAATGAGATTAGCCGAGCGTTTGTCACATTTGGACTTTATTATGTTGAGGTGCATTCCTGTATACCCACTCTGTTGAGAGTTTTTACCATATAAGGATGTTGAATTTTGTCAAATGCTTTTTTAGCATCTATCAAGGTGATCATGATATTTATCCTTCATTTTGTTAATGTGGTGTATCACATTGATTTGCTGATGTTGAACCATTCTTGCAGTATTGGAATAAATCCTACTTGACTGTGGTATATGATTCTTTTAAAGTGCTGTACAATTTGGTTTGCTAATATTTTGTTCAGGATTTTTGCATGTGCATTTATGAGGGATATTGACCTGTAATTTTCTTTCTTATGACATCTTTATCTGGTTTTGGAATCAGGGTAATACTGGCCTCATAAAATTAAGATTCAGTCTTGGTAGGTTGTGTGTTTCAAGAAATTATTTCTTCTAGGTTCTCAAATTTATTGGTATATAATGTTCAAAGTAGCCTCCTGTGATCCTTTATGTATCTGTGCTGTCAATTGTAATGTCTCTTTCATTTCTGATTTTATTTGAGTCTTCTGTCTTTTATTCTTGGTGAGTGTCCACAAGTTTTTGTGAATATTTTTTGTATACAGATATTTATAGCAGCATTATTTATGATAGCCAAAAGGTAAAGACAATTCATATTCTGTCAGAGGACAAACAGATAAACAAAATCTGGTATATCCATAAAATAGAATAGTATTCAGCCATTAAAAGGAATTAATTGCAGATAACATGCTGCAACAGGCAAATATATAAACAGAAAGTAGGTTTGTAGTCGCTTAGGGCTGGGGGCAGGTAGGAGAAGTGAGAGAGAGAAGATAAGGTGATAGCTAATGGATATCGGGTTTCTTTTCATTGAGATACAATTGACATAACATTTTATTAGTTTCCAGTATACAACATTAATGGTCCCTGTGTGTATATATGAGGACTGTCTGGAAAAAATCCAGCCATAAATGCCTCTATTTTTAATTTTACATGGCTGGATATTTTCTGGGCACCTTTGTAATGTGAAATGATCACAGTAAGTCTGTGTGAACATGTTTTAATTTCTTTTGGATCTAATACAGTTTGTAAGAACATATTTTAAATTTGCAGCATGAATATATTCTAATATTCTTTTAAAGCACCTGTATTTATTTTAAACTGGTACAATTCTTTCTTTCAGCGAGTATTGAGCCATCAAGATGATACAGCTTTGCTGAAAGCATACATTGTTGAATGGAGAAAATTCTTTACACAGTGTGATATTTTACCGAAGCCTTTTTGTCAACTAGAGATTACTCTAATGGGTAAACAGGGCAGCAATAAAAAATCAAATGTAGAAGACAGTATTGTTCGAAAGGTAAGTCAGTTTTCCAATTTTTTTCTAATATTCTTCAGAAAAAGGGTGATTTGACTTTAGACAGTAATTTAGATTTTAAATGTTTTTTTCTGCTTCATATACTTGTGTGAATTCCTTTTCAGCTCTTGCTGGGTTTTATTGGATAACAGTATTTTTCTTTCATCCATTTCAGCTTCAATTCTCTTTCATCATTTTATATGGTCTTAAGCTATAGATGTGTATCTTCAAACATTACTTTGCTTTTCCTTTTTTCTTTCTCTTTTTTCTAGTTTTTATCTTCAGTATTTTATTTCTTTATTTCTTTGTACTTTTACCTTTTTATAAATTAAATTGTTACTTTTATTGTGTTTCAAAAATCTTTCCTTTTATTAGGTTATCTTCTGGTATCTTTGGGGTTAATCATGTCGAAACTACTGTCATCTTTATAATCTTTTTACTCGATTCTAGTTATTAAAAACTCAGTATGTACAGTGTTTATTTTCATATTTTGCATAGTTTCTATTTAAAGTTCTGTGCTAATAAAAATCATAATTTAATGGAAAAAGTTCAGGTCTGAAATTGGAGTCCCAGGTTTTTCTTTCAGCTCTCCAGTCAATAACGACCTAACCTCTAACCAATAAAATTAACCTCACATCCACTTTTATCTTCAAAATAATCCTTTATCATATATTTTCCTACTTGAGAGAATCAAATGGAACCACAGATTTGAGAAGGAAAACATGCCATTTGAACTGTAAACAACGTACTAATTGCTTGCTTGGTTTAGCAACAAACTCAGGCATTCAGACATGCAGATGATGACCTGGGCATCTTATTGCCCCAGCCTTAAAATCTGTACTGGTGCTGACAGCTTACTACTGTGAGTTTAGAAACCCAGTGGTTCTTCAGTGGTAGAAATAACTGCAGTATGAGAAATTACTCCACTCCCCAAAAAGAAAAATTTCTGGGTGCTTTTTAATTTGCAGTTCCATACTTTTGTTGTCTCTTGTTTTTCTGTCATTTCTTTAATTTCTACGATTCCCTATTGATTGTGGAAATCAGCATCACTTAATGATTAAGAGCATAGATTCTAGGACCACAGTTGTTGGGTTCAGGTTCCAGCATTGCCACCTCTGAGTTGTGTTAGTTTTGAGAAAGTTAGCTCTGTGCCCCAGTTTCCACATATCTGAAAGGGAGACAGTACTACCTGTATCCAGGTTGTGAGAAGTAAATGAACTGCATGTGCAAAGCACTTAGAGCAGTGCCAAGCACGTTGTGAATGTTATATAACTTGTTATTAGTGCTGCTGCTGCTGCTGCTGCTGCTAATGTATTTCCCATACCTGACAAAGTTACTTGCAGTGGCTCTTGAGCCATTTTCCTACTTGAGCTCCTACCTCTTTGGAGTGTACTTTCTCTTCCATAAACTATCTCTTTGTTTCACCTCTTAAAAAAAAAAAAAAAAGTTACTTGCAGTGGTAATACATACTCATGGATATACGTATATCATTTCCATCACTTAAACGGAATATCTGTAAGATGGATTTATATATATACATATATTTTAAGGTCTGGTATCAGATAGATTTTCAGGGGTTTTTTTGCATTTATTATGTTTTTGCACGTATGTGTGTGTGAGCATTCCAAACACATGGCGGTCTTCTGAAATTCAACCTTGAAACTATAGAGGAAGTAACACTTTCCATGTATGACCATATTTCATTTTTACAACAACCACTTGAAATTTGCACTACCATTTTCACTATTTTACAGATGAGAAGGCAGGTAAATAAGTAACAACTGGAATTCAGATCTAATTATGTTTGATTCTGAAACACATGTCCTTTACCATTATTTACCATATTTAAATATACTGCTTTTCTGAAGTATTCAAGTGAAGTAGGCCTAAAAATTTGACTTTCTTTTTTAGTGTTTGTACTTAAATTTTTTGTGGGTGTATATATTTATATATGATACCTAGTATGTTAATTGAAATGATTGCATATTTTGTTCTTTTTTCCTAGCTCATGCTTGATACATGGAATGAATCAATCTTTTCAAATATAAAAAATAGACTCCAAGATAGTGCAATGAAGCTAGTACATGCTGAAAGATTAGGAGAAGCTTTTGATTCTCAGCTGGTCATTGGAGTAAGAGAATCCTATGGTATGTTCTGATTATAATTTCCTTTCCATGCAAATTCTAAGAAAATGAGTAGTACTATCGAAGTTAGGTTTATTAGCATAAAGTCACATCTACTCTTATCTCCAGATGCTTTTAAGATTACATAAAAAGTATTAATTCTGCTACAAAGAAAGCTACAAAATTTGTATTTGTGTTGTTAATGTTTATTTTCTCCATCTCACTCATTTCTTGACTAGTAGATCTTCTTAGCAATTTAAATTAGAGAAATGTACATTTGAATCTATAGCTTATAAGAGGTGAGTGGTTTTGTACTTACATTTTTAGGACATAAGTTAATGTAATATGTACATTTCTCTCTCTGAACTTTTCCGTTTCTGACAATAACATTGTCATTTGTTCTTTCAATCAGATATGCTGTTTGTTCTGACTATAGACTATTTTTCCTCCTCCTCCTTTATCTTTAAACTCATCCTCATCTTCTACTTCCTCACAGAGGCCTTCCCTAACTCCCAGACTAGGTTAGGTCCTCTCCCAGTGCTTTACGGCCCCTGTGCCTCCCTGGCATAATACTTTGGTGTAATTAACTGTGTTGACACTGTGTGTTTACTGAATATGGAATGCCTGACACAAAATTGATGTCGATAAGAAATTTTTATATTAATGGACCTTAGTTATCTTTGGCTTGCTTTCTCATTTACCTTCATATTTCTTTAGGTGGCAAGTCTAGATTTTCATTAGCTATGTCCCTGAAATGTATTACTTTTTATTTCAACTGCCACCAGTTTCTTGATCTAGTTAAAAGGCAGTGTCTTTCCTGTTCAAAAATAAAATAGTCCATGTTATATCTATACAGTTCGTCATTTCAATGCTTTCTGCTGTTATCTTTTTAAATTTTTTGTAGAGAGGATTGTCTTATATGTTTTTATGTTTTCTTGAGCATTGTCACAAATCCTTGCACATAGTGACTCCTCAGTATCTGTTACTTCATTTATCATACTGGAAATAATGATTGAATCATAATTAGAGTAAAATTTTATTTTCTGTTTTTCAGTTAACCTTTGTTCTAATCCTGAGGATAAGCTTCAAATTTATAGGGACAATTTTGAGAAGGCATACTTGGATTCAACAGAGAGATTTTATAGAACCCAGGCACCCTCGTATTTACAACAAAATGGTGTGCAGAATTATATGAAATATGTAAGTCAGAACTTAGATACGTGGTCATTTGAACTATTCTCCTGCTATTCTTAAAATGATTGCTCTTTTACTTCTGGGCAGGCAGATGCTAAATTAAAAGAAGAAGAGAAACGAGCACTACGTTATTTAGAAACAAGACGAGAATGTAACTCTGTTGAAGCAGTAAGTAATTTGTAACTATATATTCTGTGGGATTATTTGAAGTGCAGTGGCCCAGGGATGGCAGATACGTAATGCCAAGTAACATGATTCATCCTTTGTCTTGTCTTGGGCAGGCATTGCTGATTGATCACAGTGCTCTTCCCAGGGAGACAGAGCACAGTGTTAGTCGACCCCTCATTCAGAGATCGTGGTTTTTCAGAGCTGATGTGCGAGACAAATCTATTTGCCAGCCCTGCTCTGGACTTTACAATATTCAGTGTACTTAATTTTTAACCAGTCTCATTTTATCATTGTTATGCATATTTAAAGTTAACAAGTTTAGTGACTTTCCTATGGCAGTAAAATGCACTCCCTAAAGATACAGTTGATTGTTTGCAGTGGTTACTTTGTATAAAGTGGCTGCGAAAAGACCCCTAGAGGGTATTTCTTCTTATGGGAGGATGTTTTCAAAGTTCATATTGTCATGAGAGAAAATATTTGATAAAAAATAAATCAGCCTTTTATATTGTTTTATTTAATATTGGAAGTCCTCATTTAAAAAAAAATAAAACTGTTTAGAGGTCATAGCCATGCTACAGTGTCTGTTCTGGGTGTTTCCTTTTACATGGAGAATGACCTCAGCGTGCTTTGGTAGGGAAAAGACAGCAATAACATTACCTCCAGTTCCTTTCCGTCTTTGGAGCCTAGGAACTAGATTTAGATTTACATTTAAAGAAGTGACATTCCAGTTTGCCTACAGCCAAACATTTTTCAATTATGATTTGTTTTTTTTAACTTTTAACTTTTCTTTGGCATCTTCTGTCTTGAATGGTAGTCACGTTTATTCTTTGTTCAGGAGTCAGGTTGGGTTGGATCCTTTTCCCCTTGTTTCTGTTTTCTTTTGTGTTGCTTTTCATAATGTGCAGTGTATTTCCACTTTTAAAGGTTAAAATAACTTTGATAGTGGCCGGAAAAGGGGACCGTCCTTAGTGGTTGTTTATAGACGTTCTCTACCCAAGTTTAAAGCCAGGCTTGGGCTTCATTCAGAAGTCAGGGAAGGCCATTGAATGTTTGTGAAACAAGTATGCCGTGCTCAAAGTTATCCCTCAGAGAGATGGATCGAGTGACAGTGTGATAGTTTAATTGGAGGTGGGGAGAGCTGGAACTGGGAAGTAGGAGGTTTTTGCTGTGATGCAAGCATGGTCTTGGGAGTGCCAGGTAGGGTTATGGCAATGGGAATGGACAGGAGAGTGGAGGAGAGAAGGACTTGCAGAGGCGGAACACCGAATAGCGTGCATGGGGCTAGATAATGAATGGAGAGAACTGAGTCAATAATGTTCCTGAGGTTTTGGCTGGGAGGTTTGCGCTGCAGAGAACCGAGTAAAATAGGTCTTAGTCGTAAGGGAGAAAGATGAGTTTCCTTAGAGGGATTTGAGTATTTCGAGTTAATTGATGTGCTTCTATCATCTGGATGGGGATGTTAACAATTTTGTAAGAGAGAATTGTTCTACCCTATATAGCTTAATTGTAGCATATCCACATTAAACTTATGGAAATTCAACTATGCAGGTCCCTCTAATAGAAAATAAGAGCAAGAAAGAGAGAATGAGAAAGGTAGAGATAAATAGCTACACATGACAACTTGTGAAGAACATTTAAGTTTCCCTTTCTACTTGAGAATATGTGCATGCACACCCAGAAAAAACATGAAATAGAAGATGTGAATTTGCTCTTCCACAAATAGTGTATCTCACCAGCTGAATGATTCTAGAGTTTAAAGATACAGGTTGTTTTTGTTTTTGTTTTTTGTATTTTTCAACAAAGACTCTAAGTGCAATGTAGCATGCTTCCAAAGGAGTTGTACTTTATTGGAATGTAAAAGGGCCGTTTGTGTGATTTGTTTTTATTTTCTGCTTATTTTGATTGAAGTATGACATACGAGAGCTGTCCCAAAAGTATCTAGCCACATAATATGAAAAGTAGAGTCATTTGTGGCTGGATTTGTTCTGGACAGCCCTTGTATATATTGAAAGATGCACAAAAATCTCAAGTGTACAGTTAAGTGAATTATCACAAACTGAACATATCTGTGAAATACCAGAAAAAGAATTAACAGCACTTCAGAAACTTTCTATCATACCCTCCACAAGTACTATTACCATCTTTCTCTTCAAAGGTTATCACTCTCCTTTTAACAACATAGATTAATGCTAATCAGTGACCACTGTGTAGTTTTTGCAGCAAAAATTTAGTGCCGAGGAGACTGCAAGCACCAACACTGTGGAATTAATTATGACATTGGGAATTTAAGGTTTAATGCAGGTACATTACTTTATTATATACCTTACTGAGTTAAGGCCATTCATTATACTACTTATATAATATTTATTATGTATTGTGAATTTATAATTTTGGTTTCCCAAGAGAAGAAATGTGTTACAAGGAAGTATGTTGTAATGGAAGGAACAGTAAACCAAAAATCACCAAATCATGGGTTCCAACTTAATATGAATAAAATATAAACTCTATTATTTGAATAGCTAGTAAGAAACAAGTCACTTTCTGCAGTAAAAACTGTTCAAAACAGATTTAAATTCTGTCCTAAATTCTTAGAGGAATTACCAGCCATCAGAGCATGCCCTGCTTTATCTTAATGCTTTATTAATACTAGTTTTAGTCTGTACTTACCTATTAGGCTATTCTTATTAATGGAGGAAAATCACCTGTCAGTTCATATGAGGCTACATAGTAATGCACACCAGAATTTACGATTAAAGTATGTACATTTTTGGCACTGAGGTTTTCCTCTGAAAATTAGCCAATTATTATGGTTTATCAGTTACCTCCTTTGAATTTAGTTAGTATAAGTGAACCTTCTAAATCTGATTAGTTTTCAGTGTGTGCAGTAAAACGAGTTTCTGGACCTTTAATAGAGCACATCTCACCTAGGTAGTACCCATTGGTGAGCCCAGGTGTACACTTCAAGTAATGTTCACGTAGTGTTTAACAGTTTACTGAAGTTTCTCATTGTTTATAAGAGTTTTGTTTCATTCTCTTGGGTATTCCAAGCATCTCAATGTATCATTTGCAAATGATGCTTCAACCTTTCTAATGTTAATATCTCCTATTTCCTACAGTGGACTAAATCCATCTAAATTTAAATGATTAATTTTACAAAAATGTTAATAATATTGGGGATCCTTGTCTTCTTTCGATCTTTGATAGGAGTGCTTCTAAATTTTCACCATTAAGCATAGTGGTGTTTTTTGGCATGATGTGTGCATCTTAATAAGTTAAGAGACTGTTCACTATTCTTTTATTAAGAATATCATCAGGCCCGCTTTTCTACTTTTATTTGTAGGAGAGCAACTTAGCCCTACTTCGATCCAATTATACACACAATTCTAATAAGCTTAATTATCATTGGATGGGCTTGAATCAGAGAGCAGCATTATATTAGGTACAAGGCTTCAGAGCTATACTACTGAAGAGGCATTATTGACAGCAAAAAATGACACAACAGTAAGAGAAGAGTGAGGGGAAAAAAATTTAAACCAAAATAACTTTTAACTTTTGTCTTGGCTATTAGTATTTTAGGTAATAGTCAAATATTCACTTGGTATTTATTATGCACCTAAAATATGTCAGGGTTGTGGAAGCTGGAGACAATGACATAGACCTGGTCCCTATCTTCAGAGTCACACTAGAATAAAATGGATTTTTATACTGTGGAATAATGAGATAGAGAGTGAATTGAGGGTGGCAAGTCTTCACCTCTTCACAGTGTCTAGGGCACTGACAGGGAGGCAGCGTCTTGCAGTGGTTAGGGACGTACATATTGGAACTGTATTGGGATTTGAATTCTGTTGTTGTCATTTTACCAGATATGTGCCCTTTGATGAGTTATTCAACCTTTGTAATCCTTGTTTTCCCAACTGTAAAATGGGATAACACCCACTTGTGTTGTCACAGTTTAAGGAAATACTCTATAACAAACATTGAGGATTCCATCCTGAAAATGGCGTGGGAGGCAGTCCTGGCAAACACTGCAGTACTGTGTCTGACACGGCCGTCGTTAGTGCTGGGGCTCTGGTTTGGAGGAAGCTGCTTACTCATTCTAACATAGAACTATTTTGCTAGCTCTACAAAACATCGATACAACCGAATTAGAACTAAGTCATAAATTATTTAACTTTAAATTAAGTACTTGTCAACCTTAAGTATTTTAGTATTAAGGGTGATATCCAAATAGTCAAGTAAATTGGTCTGTCCTCATTGTTCTGTGTTAAGAGTGTCTTGTTAAATTAGTTTTAAAATGAAGCGTGTACCACTAATTACAATGGTAAAAAAATAAAAACCTAAATCAAGCTAGAAAGGCCAAGAGAAATTGATTTTTAGAATACCCCACCACACATGGAATAAATTAATTCTTAAATACATTACAGGTATCCATGCACAGTTAAAGATAAAGTTGAATCTTAAAATAGAGAAACCTAGCATAATTTTTAGTTCAACTTCTGTTTTATAGCTGAGGCAAAGCAAAATATTACTTACACAGAATTACGTAGCTAATAAAAATCAGAACTGTTCTTGTTGCTTTTTACTAAATTTCAGTGAGGTATATAATTGATTGTTCAAATTGAATACAACTAAAAGAAGACTCCACTACATCTCTTAGCCTACTATCCCACCTTTCATCTTCACAGACCTATGCATGCATTCAGTCAGCAAATACTGAGTGCCTGCTGTGTTTTATGGCAGGCATCATCTTTGAAGAGTTTTGCTATAGAGGAAGGTAAAACATCAAGCACATTGATAGTTAAAGTGTTTCACCTTGCAGACCTCTGGGGAGAGATTGCTATGGAATTAGAAGTTGTGCTCATCTCAGGCAAAATACAGGAGTTGGTGGCATATGGCAAAAACTTTTTTTCTTCACGGAAGCTAGCGAAAGGAGACAGAAAGGGAATACAAGGTGAGAGAGATGGTTTATCACTATCTTTTCCATTCAAGATGTATTTTTCAAATAATAAAAATATACTTAGGGGTGTCTATATGCAGTACTTTGGTAAATGATGGGGAAGAAGCACAAAAGAGGAATCACATGGTCTCTGCCCTCAAAGAATTGACCCTCTTGTGAAGACAAAACTCATTTGAAATAAGGAGAGAACTCTATCAGGCAGTCTTTCTTTTTGCCTATGTAAAATCATTGTCTAAAGGATTGGTCAACACACAGGGATCTATATCATAATTATTCTTTTAAAAAAAAAATAACTTGGTTGGGAGCTCCCTGGTGGTGTAGTGTCTAGGCTTCGGTGCTGTCAACGCTGTGACCTGGGTTCGATTCCCAGCCAGGGAACTACCCACATATAAAAAAACAAAAAAACAAACAAACAAAAACAACCAAACAACTTGGTTATGAAAGTTTTCTTAACGGAAGTAGAGAAAATAGTATAATTAGCCCCACCCACCATTCCCAGCCCCCCAGATTTAACAGTGGTCATCATTTGTGATACTTGCTTGGTTGATTGCTTTATTCCTGTCCCCTCCCTCCCTCCCTTCTCTTTCTTTCCTTTCCTTTCCTCTAGCGTTTTTAAAAGAAATTTATGATATCGTGCATTTTTGTCCTAAACACTTCTGTATTATAACATCCAATGCCTGTGTATATTTCATCATAAATATATACACTCTATTATATACCTACCCAATCCTCTAATGATGGACGTTTTCATTATTAGTCATATTATTATAGTTTATATCTTTTTCACATTTATTGTGCTTGCATCTTGCTTACCTGTGGCATTCTCTTGGAATGGAATTTCCTGGAAATGAGATTGCTGAAGCAAATGGTATGCACCTTTCACAAATTTCTACATAACACCAAACTGGTCTTCAGAAATGTTGTGGTAATTCTTACTCCCACCAACAATGTGTCTGTTTATCTTTGCTGATCTGGGTTTTGTCGGTCTATTAATTTTGCCAATCTCCTAGTACAATAGATTTTTAAAGATTTTTTATGTTCACATATAAATTAATGAGGCTGGCATCTTTATTCTTATAATGGACCATTTGCATTTCTTTTTTTGTGTCTTCAGGCTAATCTTTCATAAACATCATTTTCATTATTTTACTTTTTTATTCAAAAACTATAGTATCATTGTTTCCCATCTCTGATTTTCAAGACCCTTCATAATTTGGCCCTAACCTGTTTTTCTAACTTAATACTGTCCTGAAGGCATTATACTCCAGTAAGAAATAGTTCCTCATTTATATACCTCATTCCATTCATTTATTCTTGGATTCATTTTTGAGTAATGAATGAATTTACCTTTCTTTTCTTATTGTTTTACTTACTACTTTTTTTTATTCTGCCTATTAAAATTCATCAGAATCCTTATAGCCCACTGTACAATGAAGTTGCCCCAGATTCTCCAGCTTTTGTTTATTTTCTCTTACTTTATTTCCCACTGTACCTATTTGTTTCTACCACTTGATTTAGTAGCGTGTTGTAGACTGCTTTGTTGTGCTATTTATCGAGCACCAACTGTGTGTGAGACAGTGTACACATAGCTAGCTCAGATCAGTCTCTGTCCTTAGGAAGTTTAGAATGATGGATTTATTTTCACTTCTTTGCTTTATTAGTGAGTTTGAACTTCTTTTCATATACCTCTGTTATACGTGATTTATGCACACATTTTTAGATATATAATTATATGTTCCCAACTGGATTGTAAAATCATTGATGGCATAAACCATGTTTTATACTTCTCTATGCCTTACAACACTTAACTGAGTTTGAGCATGTAGATGTTACTAAGTATAAACTTGTTCTTTTACTGTAGTAATGAAAGTTGTAGGCTGTGGAGTCACATACCTGTTCTCAAGTTATAGCTCAAGATCTTATAAAGTAACTGCAACATTTGCAAGTTTCTTGGCCTCTCTAAGCTATGTTTCCTTATGTTAAGTATCTGCTTCATAAAGTTTTCACATGGGTTAAATGAGGTAATGCATGGAAAGCATTTAGCACAGTGTAAGTGCTCATTAAAAGATACCTGTTGTTATAGTGATTTGTTTAACCTCTCAAACTAGAAACTGCTTCAGCAATCTTTTATTTCCCTACCTCCTATCATCAAAGCAGTTACCAAATTCTGCTTAGTTTACTGCCATTGTCTTGTCATTTTAGCCTCTCCTTTAATCCTCTTTGTAACCCACAATAAGAAATACATTTTATATTGTGGCTTAGTATATACAAATTTTATTTGCACATGTTTGAAGCAGAAGTTTTATGAAATAATACTAATGATTATTATTTGTGATGAACTCTGATTTTTTGGTAGTGTTCTATGTTATTTTAAAAAGCTGGTCACAGCCATTAACACTGATTTTACAACAAACAGTTTGAAAAACACTGGTTTAGATTCTTGGGATCTGCAAAATTTGAACTACTTCTGAACTGGATTATGTTCAAGTATAAATTTTCAATGACATATAAAACAGGTGAAGTGACTGGGGCTTGGAGCTTATCTCTTTCTTCTCCATTAGTTATTTGTAGTTAGATTTACCTCATCTCAGTCTGGTTTTGCTGCTGGAGGTGGGAGTGTTTAGCTGTGCGTATTCCACGTAGAGAATGGTAAAGAATGAGATCCCTCGGCAGTTGGGGCAGAAGTTTCTCAACCACTTCCTGTGTGTATCATTTTTCTTAGGACAGAAATCAACATACATGGAATGTAAAGTCATTAGCACAATTCTAAAGAGGGACCTGATTATGATGGAAATTTTAAAATACTTGTAAAGAAATATTTAGAAAAATAGTATAATGAACCTCCGTTATCTAAATTCAAAAATCATTATCAACATTTTGTCCATTCCAAGAATTTTTAACAGACCTTTTAAGGTACACGTAATTAATTCCCCTTCTTAATATGAACTGTTTTTCAGAAGAGATGTATCAGCCTTAGTATACCTTGGTTTAGTACTCACAGTTCATTCACTTTATTTGATACCTGCAAGAAGAATAAATAATAATATGATACAAGGAGCAGTGGTGGGGGAGGGTGGACTTTCCTGAGGGCCAGGCAGAACGCTAGACCTTGGCCATTTTACTTGGAATAGTTCACGTCTCATTTGCCCGCCCCCCACTACCACTCAGTACCCCGTGCCTTGCTGCCGTTAGATGAGTCTCCTCAAAATTCCTCGGGGGAAGTAGAAGCTGGCTACATGTATCCTCTGTTTAAAAGCTTTGCTTCTCCCTTCCCTTCCTGTAGAATAAAATCCCGAACCATAGTTGCTCGTTCCTAACACGGCTCCAGCCTCCCTTTTCACTGTCTGTCTCTTCCCTACCACATTCAGCGTCTTTTCCTAGAATACGCGATCCATTTTTAGGACTTGTACTTATTTTTTGAGATCCAATTTAAGTTTTACCTTGTGGATGACACCTTTTTAACTATTCCAGAAAAAAGTACATGGTGCCTTTGATTGTTTTTGTTTGTTGGGTGTGTGCGGGGCATGCGCGTGGCGTGTGCGTGGCGGTGCTGCCCCGTGACTGAGTTGTAGACATTGGGTTCCTTCCTCCCCCACCCACCCTTAATTAGACAGCGAGGTCTCCCACAGCAGGGATATGTCTCACACTTCTTAGTCTTCTCACCGCTTCTTGGGTGCCGATACATAGTAGGCATCCGATGATGGTTTATTGAATGAATGTGTGAATATTCTTAGAATTTTAGAATCTAATTCCAATGCAGGTTCTCTCCAGAAGAGTTTGTGAAACTTTACTTTTCCATTTTGTTTTGTGTGTTTGTCGTTTTTTACTCCCCTCCTCTGGGGACTTTTGTTAAAATTTCTAAGTAGGATCTAAGTTCCGCAGCCTTTTCCTTAGGGGGAAATACACTTTGTGCACTAATGTAGAGTCTCCATCTTCAACCGTCCTATAGTAAAGGTAGGTAAAATCTACTTTTAGTGTTCTTAACTTTTTGCCACTGTTGAAAAATACAGTTTTGTGGAGCTATAAAACAAAATGGAGGGCGATAAATTTGTGCTTGTTTGTGCTTATAGTAGCCTTGACCAGTTTTTCATGTGTTTCAGCTCATGGAATGCTGTGTAAATGCCCTGGTGACATCCTTTAAAGAGACTATCTTAGCAGAGTGCCAAGGCATGATCAAGCGAAATGAAACTGAAAGTAGGTAAAATATCACTTAAAGTTCTCATAATCTTTTAAGAGCATATCATTGAAGCAGATCACTTTTAATAAATTGCTGTTACATCTTTTTTTAATACAAGGTTGGATGATTAATTTTGCAAATTCATTCTAGAAAAAGTGCTCCATCCCTCATTGCTGAATATCACTGTAGTCACCTTTTAAGTACTCCCCTTAGGAAGCTATGCACTGACGCCAGCACCTAGTCCACCTTTCAAAGCAATTTTGGAACTCTTTTTCTGGAATGGCCATCAGAGCTGTCCTCTCCAAAATCTGACAATTAAGGTTGTGAACTTGCCATGGTGTGCTTACATTGGCAGCACTGTACAAACAGCTCAGTAAGGGGTCAGAACCTTGGCTGGTGTCGGGAGGACTTCAAAAGTGACCCTAAGCAATGTTCAGTAATGGGGTATTATAGCACTTTTTCTAGGATGAATTCACGCAATTAATCGTCAGACCTCATAAGCTTGTATTTTAAGTATTTCCTCAGTCTAGATATCAATATGTGCCTGCATGCATGTGTGTATATGAATTTCATTTTGTTCTTAGAGTAGGACTCTGCTTTTAAAGGCTAATTTAAATGGTAAAATATGATATAGGATAGAACTAGGTATCTGACTTTTGGCTGGAAACTTGTACAGGATATTTTTAGAAAGTAATAAAACACTCCATGTTAATCTTTATTCCTCTTTCCCAAAATAGTTTACAATTTAAGATTTCCGAAGTGGGTTTGTTTTTTTTTTTTATTACTTAAATGTGTTCTTAATAAAGATATATTTAGGCAGGTAGCAAGTACAGTGTAACCAAAAAGAATACAATAGAAATGACTCATATCCCTACTACCCAAAGATAACCACTTTTAACATTTTGATGTGTTACTGTCCAGATTTTGTTGTGTATAATTGCAAGGTCCTATTTCATCTGCAGTTGCATTTAAAGTATGTATTTTAATTCACTTTTGTTCATACACTTTTTAGAAGTAATTTTATAGTAAAAAGCAAGTTGCTCATTGGCATAAATGAAATATTTGAGTTTCTAGATGCCAGGCTAAGTAGTCATATCTGATCCTTGCTGGACTACCTTCAAAAGGATAGATTTAGTAGTAACTAATCAGTTCTATGAGATAAGATTTCGGTGAAGGTCAATTAAATAGTATAACATGAGCAAGTGCTTTTGAACATGGAAGAATTCTTTATGAATACAGTTTATATTATCTCTAATATACTATTTTTATAATTATTACTCCGATGACATGATTTTTTACCCCTTAATCATGTGGCTGTGTATTTAACCTTGTATCTACTTTATGAAACATACTCGTCTTCTGCATAAATTTTTGAACTTTTTAGATTAAAATATATTCCATTTATTGAAGATCAAATGACTCACCTTTTTAAAAAAGTTGGGTTTTGCAGTATATGATCACTTTTAATTAGTTACTTTTGAATATGTATTTTTTTGGACTGAGAAGATGGATCAGGAAGTTATAGTACTTACTATAACAACTCCTGAACTAATTGTACCCACAAAATACTATCACCATCCAACTAATAGCTCTCCAGGCTCTTCCTGTGACAGGCATTCTAAACCCAAGATACAAATCCAAAAGAAAATTTGTCCTGGTGACTGAAATGATTACATGAGTGTGTTCTGTCCTTTCAGAATTGCACTTAATGTTTTCATTGATGGACAAGGTTCCTAATGGCATAGAGCCGATGCTGAAGGACCTGGAGGAGCACATCATCAGTGCTGGCCTGGCAGACATGGTGGCAGCTGCCGAAACAATTACTACAGTAAGTTTCCTCGGTGGCAACACTAGGTGCATAACAAGTTTATTTTTTAAATGGAAGTTTGGGTATTTAAAATCGTAATTGCTGGCAAAACAGTGATGTTGGAATACTTTTTAATATTAAGAAAAAATGTTTTCAGAAAGTTTCCCAACTTTTAAAACTACAGTGTTTTACTAAAATTATGTTTATATTTTTTCACTTTTTTAAATATTATTCTTTTCTTTTTTAAAAACTCAACTGAATATGAAACATTTTATTTTTAGGACTCTGAGAAATATGTTGAGCAGTTACTTACACTATTTAATAGATTTAGCAAACTCGTCAAAGAAGCTTTTCAAGATGACCCACGATTTCTTACTGCAAGAGATAAGGTATATACTTCTGTATACTGACACTGCTGTCCCATAATTGACTTTCATAGGAAACCTGCCTCATTATGCTATTAAATTACAAGTCGAAAAACCTAGCAGCTCTGATTTTTCATCAATAGAGAGCAGCTGAATTTATTATATGTGGTTTGTTACACGTTTTTGTAAGTATCGGGTGTGCTCGTAAACTAGAATTTAGCCAGAAAGTTGCTCTCTTTCTCATTTTTCCAAGAATGTTTCTCTGTTTTTTAATATTACTGATTATTGAATTCCTGTTCATCCTGCCTTTATGACCCAGCTCAAAGATCTATCTCCTGGAACTTCCCTAATCCCCTGCCTCCCCCCACATGCTGTCCCCCCACAGCTCCTCTGTTCCCTGTCCTCCCCGGGGCTTCCGTGGGAGTTAGGTGGCATTTGTCCTTGCTTCCTGCACCCTCTTCTCCCATCCTCACTAGTAGGGGATAGTGATAGTGAAACATAGTGCTGTCCTTAGTGTTCTATCTTTCTGAACATCATAAACCTATCACTAGAAACAACCATTAGTTTTTTTCCCTCTTCAACTACTTTTCTTCTCGGTTAGTTTTTTTTTTTTTCTGTGATTCTAAAAACACTATTAACTTCTTCCAGCAGGCTTTTTTTCTCACTCTGTTTTTCTATTTTAAGTTGATAGATAAATAGATGATAGACAGACAGACAGACAGAGGACAAGAAGTTAAGGGAATATGGAAGTAATGAGGTGGTTTAAAATATTAAATTGAATGGGCTGCAAAGGCTTCATTGAGGTGACGTTCGAAACAAGATTGAAGGTGATTAGGAATAAGTCTCGTGGCTAACTGAGGGAAAGTGTTCCAGCCAGAGGGGAAGAGCAGATGCGGAGGCTCTGCGGCAGGAGTATACCTGTCATGTCCCAGGAACAGAAAAGAAAGAGGGAGTTCCCCGATGGTGTAATGGCTTAAGGCTCCGGCGTTGGCGCTGTCAGCGCTTTGGCCTGGGTTCGATTCCCAGTCAGGGAGCTACCCACGTACCAAAACAAACAAAAAAAAAGAAAGAAAAGAAAGAGGTCACTGTGGCCAAAGGGGACTGAGTAAGGGCGAGAATAGTAGGAAATGAAGTCAAAGAAGTTGCAGGAAGCTACTTCCTTGTAAGTCTAAGACCCTTGGAGCCTTGGTAAAGGGTTTGCTTTTTACTCTGGTAGGATGGAAAGTCATTGAAAGTTTTTGAACAGAATGACAGAGCCTGACTTACACCTTGATAGGATCACCTGGCTGCGGGGAACAGCACGGGCTGTGGGGGAGGGTGGCAAGAGAAGACAAGACTGTCAATTAACCTATTTCAGTAATTCAGTCAAGTAATGATGGAAGCTTGGCCCAGAACCTGAATGGGTAGAGGTTGTCAAAAGTGGGTGGGCTCTGATTACATTATGACAGTAGGCTAGACAGGATTTGATAGTGAATCAGATGTGGAAGGCGATAGAGACCAGTCAAGGATGACACTCAGGTTTTGTTCGGATCAGTTGAGAAACATATGCTTGCTGGGACGGGGGAGACTTTGGAAGAAGCACAATTGGGGGAGATGGTCACAGAGAGATTAGGAACTTGTTCTAGACAAGTTAACTTTGAAATGCTTATTAAACATTCTTGTAGCAAAGTCAAGTGCGGAGTTTAAAGGAGGGAATATACCTGGAAAACATAAATTTGGGGGCTTCAACATATAGATCAGGGAGTGTCCCATCTTTTGGCTTCCCTGGGCCACGTTGGAAGAAGAAGAATTGTCTTGGGCCACACGTAAAATACACTAGCACTAACGATAGCTGATGAGCCTGGAAAAGGTCTGTGCATAATTTTCGAAATGTTTTAAGGAAGTTTATGAATTTGTGTAGGGCCGCATTCAAAGCCGTCCTGGGTCGTGTGCAGAGAGAGAGAGAGAAGGAAGTGGGCAGTGGCTGAAAGTGGACAAAGCCAAGAGAGAATTTTTAAGATTTAAAAAATAACTGTCTGTATGCTGAGGCTACAGAGACAACCGAGAGAGGGAATTGGTGACACAAGAGCAGTAGATGGGAATTCGGATTATTAAAGTTTTCTCAGTGAAATAGGAAGGGACGTTATCAGCAGAGAGTATACACAGGGGATGAAATATTGGAAGTTTGAAGAGAAAAGAGATAGTATAAAAATGTTTCCAAGATAATGTGTGGATGAGCAAAAATGGTATGGTTGTCAGGCAGCTTTAAGACCCCACCTGAGAGTAATAATCATAGAATGACGAAGTCATTGACTTAAAAAATTCTATCAGGCCAACTATGCCCTGAAAAATAAAAACTAATTTATACTTTTATGCATTTTTGGAATTGTAACAATTTAACTGTATTTTAAATACCAAAAAGAATGTTTATATTTTATTTTAAATTATTATTTGCAGGCATATAAAGCAGTTGTTAATGATGCTACCATATTTAAACTTGAATTACCTTTGAAGCAGAAAGGGTAAGTTTTTTTAAAACCATACATTTAAAATTCTTAAATATTTTGGAGTATATTATATGTTATTGGATAGGCAAAGGTGACCTATTTTTCTAATCCTATTAGGTTTGTTTCTTGGGAGTTTATTTAGTTTTACTTTTATGATTTTTGCAGCCTTTGATTATTAAAAACTTTCTTGATTTTGAATGTTATATTAAATTACCTCCTTTTATAACCAAAAAAATGTTGACCTATTTTTTTAACTAGGAAAAAAATATTTGTTCTTAATCTTTTAGAATCTCTACTCTTTTTTTTCTCTTCATTAGTCACTAAAGTTATTTTATCACCTATAAATGCAAAGAATATGACTCAATTCACCATAAGGATAAAAAAATTAAAATCCATTTTAATGCAAATTTTTATTTACCATTTTAAAAAACTGATCTCTCATTAGTAGGATGGATTTACTTACACTAAGTATTATAGAAAATCTGAAAATCAAAATTTAATGAAATAGTAATAATTTTGAGCTAGTTACGGGATCTTCACAGTAGTGCTAAATAGTGCTAAAGGTTATTGGAAAAATATTTTGATGAAATTTCTAGCTGAGAATGCTATTTTAAACAAATTTTATATATAATGCTAAAATATTTGAAGAAAAGCATTTCTTAAGAAGGAAAAGTTCAGGGTTTTTAAATTTTATTTTAATCATTTTTAGTTGCTTTTTTTAAAGCTACACTAAGTTGTTTGGTATAACAGTGGAAGACACCTGGGGTTTCTTTTTGGAGTAATGAATCTGTTTTAAAATTTTATTATGATGATAGTTGCACAACCTTGTGAATATACTTAAAAAACATTGACTTACACATTTTAAATAGATGGTATGTGAATTATATCTCAATAATAATCTTAAATAACAAATATTTATATTAATCGACAAATAGGTGGAAATCATTACCTGAGATAGGGGAAATGTCTATAACAATATGTATTTGGACCATAGAAAACAGAAAGGAGGGCATAAGCAATAACTCGGAGAACCATTAACCAAAATTTTTCAAAATTGATAAAGAAGTCTTAGATTCAGGCATCTCTTTGAATCCCAAGCAGGGTAAATGCAAGTTAAAGCATTCCTGTGTACATCCTAGTCAAACAGCTAAAAATTGAAAACAACAAAAAAAGATAAAATAGCCAGGGGGGTATAAAATTACACACTACCTTCACAGTGACAGTAAGAAGACTGACAGCTGTCTTCTCAGCAGGTCGATTTGGAGGAAGGGAGATAGACCAGCGCAGCTATTACAGTAGTTCACACAGGAGCTAGGCACTGGCAGGGCGAATAAACTGGAAGAGAGGGAGAGAGTCTTTTGAATAAGTGAGTGGCCTTCAGACGGGCATATGTCTACCCTGAGAGGTACAGAAAAACTTCCTTAGAGTATGCCAGTGTGGATGGATGCTTTTAAGCAAATCAGTTTCCATTTAAATTCTCAACTTCCACATCTACTCTTTTCTAAAACTGAGCCCTCTGGTGGAAGTATCATTGTAATTTCTCCTTTCTACTTCTTTGTGCAGTCACTCTTGTATTGCAAAGAAAGGCATACCTATCTTGATTCTCACTGTGGTGTGTTGCCTCAGAATATTTTTAAATAAATTGTATAGGAAAGGAGTATTTTGAAACACTGGTATTGATGTACAGAAGATGAATTTCTAATGACTAGGTATCAGATTCTTTTTCAACTCAGATTGTTCCCAGTTCTTTGCTTTTAACACAATGGATGGCTAATTTGATACATTATTTAAAATAATTTTTTGTTAGATCATCATGTGTTTTTAGCAAATAACTCAGGAGGTACAAAAACTTCTTCTAGTTCCATCTATTTATGAAAGAATTTTCAGGGCAAAGACATAAATTTATAAAAATAAAAAGTAGAAATAAAATTGTGATTCCTGGATTCATAATTAGAAGGGGAAAAGTTTCATCCACTTTATTAAGAGTTCACACATACAATAAAATTTGGCTATTCACACATTTTATACACACACACTATAATTATGTTATTTTGGTAAGTTGTATACTTAAAATAATTTGGATGACTCAATACTGGTAAAATAACAGTTGAGAGTTCCCTGGTGGTGTAGTGGCTAAGGCTTCAGTGCTGTAAATGCTGCAGCCTGGGTTCGATTCCCAGCCAGGGAACTACCCACATAAAAAAAAAAAAATATATATATATATATATATATATATATATATATAAATAACAAAATGACAATAACAGTTGAATTTTATATACACACAATTTTTTTAAATGTTGAATGTACATATGTAGTTTAAAGAAGTAGGATAAAGAAAAATGCAAGACTGAAGCATAAAGGTAACGTACATTGGTTTTAAAACTTTGTTATAAGTGAAGGGTACAAGTTTTTCATTCTGTAAGAAAAATGTGTTTACAGTTTTTCAAAATGGACGATGATAGCAGTCACATCACTGTAGAGTTTAGGTTACATTGGAAACATTCAGAGAGTGAGGTGACAACTTTATCTTAACATATTAATAACGAAAAGTTTTAATTGTTAACTTATAAATATGCATGGATTTAAGTTTTTGCAAGTATCTCAGCAAATGTCTGAATAAAATTTTTAAAAGATCATTGTCAAGGCCACCACTAGAGTGAGGCAAGGAGGCACTGAGGGTAGGAAATTTAAGGTCTCACTCAGAGGGACCTTGTACAAAGCACACTATGAGAGCCTGAGTGTGGCCTCCAGATTGCGCCCCCGAGATGTCTTGTTGCCTATCCTAGCCCCAACCCTGATCACTGGATGTATGTAACATAAGAAATTTGTTTGTAAAAAATTGGCTTTGGGGAAAATATTTGCAGATATCTATCATTTTTCATGAAGTGCTTTTAATTTGTTTTTTAGAGTGGGATTAAAAACTCAGCCTGAATCAAAATGCCCTGAGCTGCTTGCCAATTACTGTGACATGTTACTGAGGAAAACACCGTTAAGCAAGAAACTAACCTCTGAAGAGATTGAAGCAAAGCTTAAAGAAGTGGTACTTACATTTTTTTTATTTCAAACATTTTAATGAGCTTACTTTGAATTTCTGTTTTGCTTATAAGACTTTCTGTGATAGCATCCATTTTTCTCTAATGTGTAACTGATAATGAAATTTTACAGCACAGGATCTCCATAGGGCAGTTATTTTTCTTCCTGAAAATTTTTATTCTGTAGCTTCCAGAAAGGGAAATAGCATTTAATTTTTCCCCTTTGTTGATTCTTTTTGGGCAATTAAAGTCTAGCACCTATTAAGGGACAGTGCAAGGTGGGGCAGTGTGGTGCTGAAGGCATTTGGAATGATTGCTGAGGGACTGGGAGTTTTTCACTTCTTTCTCTGTGAGAGTCCAAAATAGATAACCAGGGATGCAGGATGTGTGAGAGTGGAGAGAGTAGTGGCTTTCATTTTTGTTTGTCTCCTGGTTGTTAGTGTGATAGAACATAAAAGGTTATTTGGTTATAGTCTCAAATTTGCTAACTTTTAAGTAGTAAATGGTGTATCAGGACTGGTTACTTTTCAGGGATGGGCAGTTTAATAGGCCCCTTTCTGTCTACACTTATATAAATTGCTGAATTTTGACGATTGGGAGATACAGCGAGGTCTAAACGAGCTAAGCGCATACGTGCAGTGACAGTAACTGTTTTCTGTACAGCTCTTGGTACTCAAATACGTACAGAACAAAGACGTTTTTATGAGATATCACAAAGCCCATTTGACACGACGCCTTATATTGGACATCTCGGCTGATAGTGAAATTGAAGAAAATATGGTAGAGTGGCTAAGAGTAAGTCTTTTTTTTTAATATTTGGCTTTCTTAATGTAGCACGTACATGGTTCATATCTGTGCTTAAGTAATACATTTTGGTGGTATCTGTAATGTCAAAGAAACATGGAACATTTTGTAAGCATATAGCATCAATTATATAAAAGAAAGTGATATCTAATAAAGTATATTTTCTTAATAAAGACTTTAGTGAAGCACCTTTGCTCTCATTTGAACCAACCTTATTAAATAGACTAAAGGAAAAATTATTTCATTTTTAAGGTGTTTTCTGTACTAAATACTTAACTGTAGAGATGTTTGTAAATAAATACTTCTCTGTAGCAAAAGGAACCAATAGGTAAAAGATGATGACTTACTTACAGGTAATAATCATTGCTAATTGTGACTAAATTCCCATATCAAAATATGCTGTCTGTTCCTTTCAGTTTACTTTAATGGAATTTAAGTTACATTAAAATGAATATGTTTTTTATTTATATTTATATTTCACAATACATATTTACAGATGACCCTGCTTTGTAGTGTGGGATAGTAAGAATTACTGTACACACTGAAGCCATGCATTCATCTTTCTAACAACCAGCAGTGGGGAAACATTGTTCTGTGATTGATTTCAGAAGTTTTTGTCAAAATATTAAACACTCTTACTGTCTGTTATAAATATATAGAAAAAATAATAAAATTAATATGTATTTAGTACACTAATTTACAACATAAACTTTTAGAGTTAGTGTTTGTTTCTTTGCAAAAAATTTAAGAGTAGTTAGGCAATTCGTATGTCTGATAGTGCATCTAGAATGTATAAAGAATTCTGGAGTTTCCTGGGGTGTAGTGGCTTAAGGCTTTGGCACTGGCGCTGTCAACGCTGCGGCCTGGGTTCGATTCCCAGCCAGGGAACTACCCACATACTAAAAAAAAAAAAGAATGCTTACGGCTCAGTAAAAAGACAACTCAATTAAAAATGGGTAAAGGATTAGAAGGATTAGAATAGACATTTCTTCACAAAAAAATACACAGATGGCCAATTACTATGTGCAAAGATGCTCAACATCATTGATCATTAGGGAGATGCAAATCAAAGCCACAGTGAGATACCACTTTACTCCCACTAGGATAGCTGAAATAAAAAAGGCAGACAATAATAAATGTTGGTGAGGAAGAGGAGAAATTGGAACCCTCATGCATTGCATGCGAGAGCATAAAATGGTGCAACCATGTTGGAGAACTGTTGGGTATTTCCTCAAAAAGTTAACCAAAGAGTTGACCCAGCAATTCCACTCCTAGGTAATTCTCCTCACGAGAAATGAAAACAAATGACAGCACAAAAACTTGTGCATGAACGTTTATAGCAGCATTATTCATAATAGCCAAAAAGTGGAAACAACCCAGAATGTCAGTCAGCTAATGATGAGATAAAATGTGGCTTACCAATATAATGGGATGTTATTTGGCAATAAAATGAAGTACTGATACCTGCTACAACTTGGATAAACCTTGAAAATATGATACTAACTGACAAGCAGTCGCCAAAGACTACATATTGTATGATTTCACTAATACAAAATGTCCAAAATAGTCAATTCTGTAAAGACAGAAAATAAATTAGTGGTTTCCAAGGAGCTAGGGGAGGGAATAGTGAGGAGTGCTGATAGGTATGGAGATTTTTTTTTCTGGGTGATAAAAACTTTCTAAAATTAGATAGTGGTGGCAGTTGCATAATTCTGTTAATACTATACAAAAATCCACTTAATTGTACACTTTAAAATGGTGAATTTTGTGGTAGATGAATTATATCTGTATAATGCTGTTGTTAAAATGAAGAATAGATTGATTAGAACCTGCCTTCTTGTCATGTAACTTGCAATAAAGAGCGAGGATCTTTTTTACACCTTACAGAGTTGTCATGTTCTCTGAAAGTTTCGGTCAGCTTCCCACCTTTTGTCTTTCGGGCTTTCAGTGTCATGAAAGATTTTGCTAGTGTCACTTCCTCTGGGGCATCTTATCCTTTCTTGTCACTACCATTTTTTTTTCATGTTGATAATTTTACCTTCTCTAAGTTCCTGTGCCTCTGTATACTTAGAGTCTTCAACATGGGTGTACCAGCATTACACCCACGATTGCTCTTTCATCTGTAACTCCATTTATGTTCTGTTTTTTCGCTTCATTATTTTCATTATTTTCATTCCTTTAGTATACTTTTATCATTTTTGTTGGCCTGTTGGCCTCTTTCTTTTTTGTTAATGTCATGTGGATTTATCACTGCAAGACAAAGATGCAACAAAATACATGCTTTGCTGTCTGGGTGAACTGAATAAACAGATGACTAACATTTTGAAAGAAATATTGTGAATTGGTCACTAATAGGATGTGCTGTTATTTGTGTAGTAATTTGTAGATCGAGGAGCTAGAAGTGAAGTGTGTGCTTTATGCATTGCTGACATTTAACATACAGTGGTAACTGAAAGTTGAACTGTGTTGTTGGGGGACTGGTGCTATTTATACCATGGTAACTGAATTCATGCATACTGAAATTGTGCAAAGAAAGCCAGGCTTACCTGTGCTATCCTATTATTACTAAGAATCAGATTTAATAGGTGTTAGACTAACAAACATTGTAATACATAAGAGAGAGAGAGGAAGAATTTGGTATTAAAGCATCTAAGACATAGTATTCCATTAAAAATTGAGTATATCAGATTATATCTTACTTATTACCTCTTCTGTCTTTGGTTTTCATAGGAGGTGGGTATGCCAGCAGATTATGTAAACAAGCTTGCTAGGATGTTTCAGGACATAAAAGTATCTGAAGATTTGAACCAAGCTTTTAAGGAAATGCACAAAAATAATAAATTGGCTTTACCAGGTATTATTTTTGTAATTTATATATATATAATATATGTATTTAAACTTTTTAAAAAAACATTATCTTTGTTTTTCAGTAAATTAAAAATGAACCTTGGCAATAAAAGATACAAAGATATTACAAAGACCACATTTCTTGAAGACATCTCATATAACGAAATTTAGATTTGCCAATCCTTATTATGGAAACAGAGGCTTTATTTAGTTTTACTTATTTTTCACCCAGAGCTTACCCTGCATGTTTGTATATGTTCATTTATTTTGAATTGTATCCATTGTTAAGATTACTTTTTCCCTCATATTCTTGCCTATAGCTGATTCAGTGAATATAAAAATTTTGAATGCTGGTGCCTGGTCAAGAAGTTCTGAGAAAGTGTTTGTCTCACTTCCTACTGAACTGGAGGATTTGATACCTGAAGTGGAAGAATTCTACAAAAAAAATCACAGTGGTAGAAAATTACATTGGCATCATCTCATGTCAAATGGAATTGTAAGTAAATGGTGTGTTAGTTCAAATATTGATTTGGCTGAAAATAGCAGGACTCCAAATAAGAGTTGATCTTTGCTTCTGTCCCATGTAAAAGTTTGAGCAGGTACTTGATCTGTCCCATGAACTTGTTAGGGACATAGGCTTCTGGCTATATCACAGCCTTTAGGTATTGCCTTTTTCTGCAGAATCCAGCCTGACCCCACTACGTCTTTCTTCAAGCACACCAGAAAGATGAGGGTATACACCCCTTTAAGGGCAACTTCTAGAAATTTCCTCCAACATTTCCACTTTTATCTCATTGGTCAGAATTCAATCACATGGCTAAATTTTGCTTCAGGAAATGCTGGGAGATGAGCCTTTATTTTGGATAGTCGTTAAGGTCTGCTAAAAATTTTATTAAGAAAGGAAGAGTGGATATTGGAAGGCAACTGCCAGTCTTTTCCATGTGTAATTTCATGTAAGAAATACTACAGTAGATAGATGGTAATCATTATGAAGAGATTCTCATTTTTTATTTATTTATTCTAGATAACATTTAAGAATGAAGTAGGTCAATATGATTTGGAGGTAACAACGTTTCAGCTGGCCGTGTTGTTTGCGTGGAACCAAAGACCCAGAGAGAAAATCAGCTTTGAAAATCTAAAGCTTGCAACTGAACTCCCTGATGCTGAGCTGAGAAGGACTTTATGGGTTGGTTTATTTTATTTGTTTTGTTTTTCAGATTGCATCCTCTCACATATCAGGATGTATGTGTTGGCTTGCTCATGTTAATTTTATGGATTTGTAACACTCTCAAATGGCTTTTAATCAAGAAAAATACACTAATGAGGTATTTATGGAACAAAAGAAATTGAAAAATAAGCAAGTTACTAATATGGAGAAAGGCCAAAAAAAAAAAAAAAAAGGGAAAGAAAGATTGAGTTGGTGGTTACCTGTGAAGAACGTGATGAAAGATTTCATGATGAGAATGTGTTCAGAGATTTTATGATGACCAAAACATCTAAGAATTAGACAACATTGGTCCTTTTGAGGGCTTCTGAAACGTACTCATTAGCCTCCTGCTAATAACTCCATTTTGTTGCTACTTGATAGACCTTTCAAAGTTCCAAAAAATTAATACCTAGAGAGAAACAGCTGGAATATAACTGGCCAGTGGTATTTGCTGTGGGTCCTATGTGGTCAGTCCCTCTAGGTTCTTGCCTTATATTGGAAAAAGAACATTGATCGCTTCATTATGCACTCAGTTGTTACATTCAGGGAGGTACCAAATAAAAGCTTGAATTGTGAATTTGTGCTTCTAATCCTTTCTTGCCTATGTTGGTCATGTTGGAGAATCGATCTTCGTATTTAATGCTGTTTATAGATGCTGATTGTTTTTCTCTTTATTCTCCATAGTCTTTAGTAGCGTTCCCAAAACTCAAACGGCAAGTTTTATTGTACGAACCTCAAGTCAACTCACCCAAAGACTTTACAGAAGGTACCCTCTTCTCAGTGAACCAGGAGTTCAGTTTAATGTAAGGTTTATGTTGGTTGATCTAAAATTAAAAATACCTTGTTTGCATTAGTGCTTTGTTTTTAGCAAAATAATTATTTTTCTTACGTGATACTTAAAACACATCTGTATACCGTAATCATTAAACATTAATGAACTGGAGATGTTTATTTCTTTACATGTTTTTTATGGATACATTTTGGTGTCTGACATTCTACTGTATTACTTTTCATCTTTAAAGTAAACCATCGTATTGCATTTTAAAGCAGCTTTATCTGTGCAAAACATTTTTTTTTTACTATCCAACTAGAAGATAATGTTGAATTACAACCCATATATTTTTAATTATGTAATTGATTTCTTATTCCTATAAATTACAGTGTTTGTTACTACAGGGAGTATAGTCACCCAAGTTTATAAACAGAGCTTTTATTGTGTTTTAGGGAAATCATAGGGTTAATTTTAAATAAAGCTATACAAGAGCCATAAATGTCTATATTTTTCATATTACATAGCTGGATACTTTCTGGACAGCCCTAGTATTTTGGTTATTTGTGACTTCCTCTAAATATATCTGGATATTAATTTTTAGAATATTTCTATTTCCTCTCAGACATTGTTGCCACAACATGATGTTTAAAAGGCCTTTCACTGTATAATATTTGATTCAATGTTTTTTTATAGAAAAAATGCAAAAGTTCAGAAAAGGGGTAAAATCAACTTGATTGGACGCTTGCAGCTCACTACAGAAAGAATGAGAGAAGAAGAGAATGAAGGAATAGTTCAACTAAGAATACTAAGAACCCAGGTTTGTAATGTTAAGACAACAATGTCTAGATTTTTAAAGAGTTTGGCTTTTTTGTTTTTTTTTAAATCTTCAAACATTTTTGTTTAATTTAAATCACACAGGTATTCAAACTTTTTATAAGGAAGATCTAATTTTCTTTTTACTGGAATTTAAAACTGTAGTGACAACATTCTCTTAGCTGCTGAAAGAGGTGTTGTGTGTATGGCTTGGTGGACTCTGGTAGCTTCTATTGGTTGGGCTTTAGGTTATTTCTTCCATCGACTACACCTGAATAAATGTATCTGGGCAACAAATTACACTTCTAGGATTGACATATTTTAAATTTTGTTTTAGGAGTTCCCTGATGGTGTAGTGGCTTAAGGCTTCGGCGCTGGCACTGTCAGCACTGCGGCCTGGGTTTGATTCCCAGTCAGGGAGCTACCCACATACCAAAAAGCAAAAAAAAAAAAAAAAATTGTTTTAGACTGCTAATTCCATTGTAATGTGAAGTAATGTGAAATTAGGGAACTTTTTTAAACATGTTAGAGCTAGAGTTATAATACTTTCTGATCATGATAAAGAATTCTGTTGCAGGCTAATATATGACCACTTTAACTTAGAAATAGTCTTATTAAAATCTAGTAAAGTCTTATTAAAAACAGTAAAATCCCACTTTTACTGTTTTTATTTAATAGTGTTTGAAACTACTGGCCAATGTAATGAAATACAAAACATATAAGAGGAAAAGACTAGATTTTTTATTACTTAGAGATCATATGATAAAGGAGCAGAACAAAGATGAATAAATAAAAATTACTATTCTGTTTAACAATAAACAAAGTTTAAAACTTAAGAGGAAAATAAAAGAAGAAACCATAGAATTCAAAGCTTTCGATGAGTTTGATAAATGTATGTACCCGTGTGACCATCAGATCAGTGAAGATATAGAACATTTCTACCACTCCTGTAAGTCCCCATGGCTTCAACCAGCCAGTCTTACCCCTTCCAACCTACCTGATTCCTATCACCATTGCTTAGCTTTGCCTGCTCTAAGTCTTCGTATAAATGAAATCAGACAGTGTATGTATGCTTTGTGTCTGACTTCTTTGGCTCAACATGAAATACCACATTTCTTTAATGATAAGGCCAAGTAACTTAATGTGTCAATTTTTTCCATATTAGTATTAAGTTTACTGAATTTCATATAAAACTTCAACTAGGAATATATTTGGAATTACACACATTCTCAGTTTTATCAGAAAGAATAAGTGGATGAGAGTGATTATAAACCTTAAAAAATTAAGAATAAGGTGGTGGTGGTGGAACTTGCCTTGCCAAATATTAAACTTACTAAAATATCTATAAAATGTAATAATATGACAAGCAAAGATAACTCATATGTAAGAATTAAACCTCATATGTAAGAACAGACAACTTTTACAATGACGGAAATAATTTCGTGGCCCATGAAAAGGTAATGGATTATTCAGTAAATTTTGGGAAATTTTACTTTTGGGGGGGGGAAATCAGGATATGTTCCTAACTTATGGTCACAACAGGATAAATTTCAGATGGATTAGAGTTTAGATGTATAATGTGATAGCAGTTATAGTCATACTGTAAGGTGTGCAGAGAAAACAAAGTTGTTTTTTGTCTTAAATTAATCCGTAGTTGTGCCCCACCCGGTAGACCAAGCTGTCCGTCTGAGTTATTCTGAGACTTTATTTATCCCTTACCCCATTCCACCCATCCCCACTTTCTCCTGTTTTCACAGATGGCATCAGGTATTGAGGGTGAGAGGAGTTCATTTGACCTCATAGTAACAGTGAAGGGATCATCATACTTACACAGTGTGACAGGGTCCTGGGTTCTTGCTCTCGGCAGCTGTGGACTGCTGTATCTGTCACCTCTCAGAAGTTGACTTTCTGTTGCTATCTACTGCTAATGTCTATAGCAGACGAACTATGATTTATTCTTTTTCTAGTTGGTAAGGACCACGTAGCCTCTCCCCTGCTGTGACTGCCTGTGCTCTGCTTTCACTGAGCTCTTGACTTCTCTGAGACGGCGCCACCTCTTCTGTGTGGCCCCCTTGCCCTACCTGGCACGCTGTCATCGTCAGCAGGATAAGCCCCTTCCGCCACTGAAGGAAGGCCCTTTGGCGGGTCCATTAGCTGGAAACTGCCACGTGGGGACTGAGATGCAGGAGTACAGGTTACTTCTGTCACGTGCCACTCTCCAGGTGACCCCCAGCATGTTCAGCAGGGGCCGGGGCCAGAGCCCAGGGCTACTCCCTCTCAACATCTTCACCACAGCCACCACCTTCACCTGTTCCTATATCTTCAGGTGACTGAAGGGACAGACTCTTCCTCTTCTTTCTGACTGGGCCCTTGACATACACCCCTGTGATCAAGATCCTGGCACCTGGATAGATGGAGAATGAGATGGTGTCTGGAAGGGGAAGGGGAAGGTTCCTTTATGTCCAAGCCTTATTGCTTTGCAGCAAAACTTCATTTTGAACGTTAAAAGCAATTATTAGCTCACTTTCTGTTTTCACATTTCCTTTATAACAAATTCTAATCTCCAGAAAGCCAGAGGCTAAGGAGAGAGCTTGTACTGGAAAAAAACAGAAGATAAAAAAATATTTAGGGAGATCCCTGGTGGTGTAGTGGCTTAAGGCTTCGGCGCTGGCGCTGTCAGCGCTGCGGCCTGGGTTCGATTCCCAGCCAGGGAGCTACCCACATACCAAAAAAAAAAAAAATTTAATTTTCTAATTATTCCTATTACAAGCTTAATAATAATTAAGAAACCATCAAGGGAAATATTGATAAAACTGACTAGATGAAAAATGCTTACTCCTTAAGAAAGTTAAAACATTTCACTGAAACAGTACAAACTGAAGGTAGTATTTATAAAAATACAATTTATTTATCTGATAAATAGAGAGTAATAATTACTCATTTTTAAAAAGAGACACCAGCTGGTTTCTACTGCACAAACAAGTAACTGAATACAAGGGGAAAGTATCTGCAAGGGGTTTTTTTGTCTCTAAATTGATTTTTAACATAATACCAGATTATACAAGTATACATATTATATTCACAGGCAAGGTAAGTTTTTTAAATATACATACATTTTGTGGAAAAAGTAATGAAAGGAATTGGCCAAAACATTAGGTGTGGTGTTTTTTCTTTTCCTCATTTTTCAAAATCTCTATAATCAGATACTTTTTTACAGTGAGAGGAAAAAGGTATTTTTACTTAAATAAAAGATACTGGTCTCAAGATGAATCTCCTGGTGGTTGCTAATCATTTTGGATACATGTTGGATAGAGGATGAACTATATAAAAAGTCATTTTTTGTTTTGTTTGACTTAAAAAGACTTAATATATTAATGCTCTTTCATTTTTATTTTTTCTTTTAGGAAGCTATCATACAAATAATGAAGATGAGAAAGAAAATTAGTAATGCTCAACTACAGACTGAATTAGTAGAAATTTTGAAAAACATGTTCTTGCCACAAAAGAAAATGATTAAAGAGCAAATAGAATGGCTAATAGAGCACAAATACATCAGAAGAGATGAATCTGATATCAACACTTTCATATATATGGCATAATTTTGAATATCATGAACAGTATTAAGAACCCAAACTTTGGAGTGCTTGGGCAGAAAGCTGTAACAGTTTGTGCTGGAGGAAGGTTTATTTGGACTTTGATTACATACATATTAAAATCTCTGCCTTACCTAACAGAACAACTCTGTTTTACCACTCACCTTAGTTAGCATGGTGGCATCCCTTCATGTTGCGCACTCTTTTAACAGCATGCTGTTTCGTGGAGAAGCTTGCATTCATGAAGAGCCCTTTATGAACTTCGAAAAGTAAATTTGATTTATACCCACCAGACCAAACACAGTTGGGAAAGGGGGCAGGCGGGGTTCTTACTGCTTTTTTTCTCTCTTACAAAAATGTACTTGCACAAGGAAGGATCTTCAGATATTTGTGCACTGAAAAATGCTGTTCTGTTTTGTTTTTAAAATGCAATTAAAACTAGAAATAGCACTCTTGGTTTCTTTTGATCAAAGAAGTGAGCTGGTCCACACAAGTTTGGGAGAGGGCAGATGTAGGTGAGAAGATAAGTATTTAATAAGTATCAAATTATTTGTTCAAACTCTGCTTCAGTATGACTGGATTTTAACGGTGACCTAAAAATGATATTACATTTTTCCTACTCACAATTGTTGGCTTTCTTTAAGCAGGTGATGCTGTTTCAGTCGTTTGTTGTTATATGATAAGCAGTTTTTAAAAATCTTAACATGGCTAGAGAGCTTGTTTTGAAAAAGTGAAGCTTATATTAATTATTGCTTCAGTTGTTTAAAAAAATATATGGAGACAGGTCATTTGGATTGCAGAGTCAAAATGGGAAAACAAACAGCAATATATTAAGTGTGTTTACTAACACTTAATATGTATGCCTAATATTTATTATGCCATATCCAGATTGATTAAAAACAAGGCAGAAATCGCCTGCTCTCATATAATACAGTTATGTAATTGATCTCTTAATCCGTAGCATAGAAATATTTTGGTATGTTAAAGTCTCTTGATTAGGGATTTGTAGCCTCAGGTTTCTGGAAAGGAAGACATTGTTTTAAAAAGTAGTAAGTATCAGTCCCCTAGGAGGAAGAGAAAAACCACAATGTAAGACCTGAAACGCATAAGTAAATTTGTTGCAATCTTAATATGAGCAGTAAACTTGCCAAATATGTGTACATATATATTTATATATTTTAAAAATAAACATTTTAAAAATGTTCAGAAGGCAACACTCACTTTGTTCCTTTTAGTCAATCCAAAGTAGCAACTTACTAGTTGCTGATAACTGAATACCCAGAGTAGTGAAGATTTGAGGACCTAAGGACATGAACTTAAAAGAAAAAAACTTACTCCCCATTGGGAAAGAACAGCTCAGCATGCATCTGTATTCATTACGATGCACATTTCAAATTGTCTTGCAAATTATTTTATATCTTGGATGTTAAATAAAACTGTAAACTATGATTCTGAAGACAGTAGGACATGGAGTGCCAGAGCACTGAAAGGCACACAGTGTTGACGCTGAGCGCTTTGAGCAGCACTTCAGGGCGTCCGCCCCCCCACCCCAGGAGGCTTTGTGAGCTGCCTGCTGGAGGGAAGGACAGCAAATTTAAAACACATAAGGTTTTGCTGGGTGTAGTCAAATGCCTGTTCTGAAATGCATAGGAAATTGGAATTTTGTTTTTAATTCAAAATCTTACACTTGAGCTCTATCTAAGGTAGCATAGGTCGATTATTAGACCGAGCATATTGTGAAGAATTAAACTAAATTAGCGCTCACCATTTTCTCTAATTAAATGACTGCTAACAATGGATAAAATTTTTTAAATTTTCTAGTAATTGTTGTCCTTATGTTGAACAAATAGTTTGGTGTCGGCATATTGGCTCATCCAGGACAAGAATGCCGAAGGAGGAAACAATGGAAGGCAATGTTACAGGCCATTTTTCTAAAGTTTCAGCTTTGTTGTTATAAACCATAATTGTTCTCAGAACTTTTTTGGAACTTCTAATCATTTGGGTCAATTTAAGAATGAGGGCCATGATGTTTTTATTTATAAAGGCAGATTTAACACAAAAGTGGGTAACTCTACGTCCATAGCAAAGTTTTCTATTAAATTTTATAAACTTTGTAATAGCTAATTATGTCCTAATTGTATTTTGGGGGATAGAACAGCAGTAAATACTGTAGATTCAAAGTTTTCATCATTTTTTTTTTGTTATGAACACAGAAGTTTAACTACTTTTTGGTGTTTATGGAAACCATTTAGTTGAAAGGTGCCTATACCATTATTGAATTTTCCTTAAATATGTTTTGACAATAGATTTGCTAATTTAAATAAAAAGCTGGGGTGGGGGGTAGTGTGCCAGCAATTTGCTAAAGAGAGAATCACAGTTAGTAACCTTTATCAGGTCCCTTTTCTATAATGTGCATTTAAAATTAGTGCTATCTAAGCAGGGATGAAACCTGACGGACTTCTTTCCTGAGTAATACGGCAATAGGACTCTTCAGAGCCTAATTGAAGCTCCCTGTGTCCATCTCATTTAAAGAGGGAGCCGTCTGGAAAACGTTTATCTTTGTTGCCAGCTCATTGCCAGAGTAAAAAGACATGAAACAAAATTTACAGAGTAAAACTGTAGAATAATTTTAATGCTTACAATAAAATAAATATTAGACCATTACTGTTGCAATGATTTAATAAGGATCTTGAAATAAATTCTGAAGTCTTCCATTTTTTACATTTATTGGAGAGGTCCCTGCATTCTGTCAACCTATTTAAATCTCTTACTTTGTGCATAAATGTTAAAATTTCCAAAAATGAAATATTACCTTTCTTATTTTTGCTTTTTATTAAATTTACTACAAAATACGACTGGGATAGTTTAAAAGTATTTTGCATTATTTGCAGGAGGAGTTCATTTAGCCCTGCTCAAAGGGCAAATTTTAAACATTCAATTTGGATGAAAGAGTTGCTAGTTTTCCAGAAAGATCTGCTATCTTGAACTCAAACTGGTTTTTCTGTTTTCATGTAAATGACTGGGATGCTATCTTATAAACTCTTCCGAGGTCATGTTTGTGAAATAAATATTACATGAGAGCCTTCCTATCATCTACACTTGTGTCGTCTGGAGTGTTGAACAAACTTGAGTTCTTAAGTTGGTATCTATCCTCGTATGGTCTATACAGTTTTGAATGTGTACCACTACATACTGAGATGAAAATGCTGTATGGTTTTAAGTGGTAGCAGTTTCTGTATGCAGTAGGCTGAAATATTTTGATGAATTGCTTAATTTTTGGATTTTATTTTTTAAGTTGTATAATTTATTTTCTTGCAAAATAAAAATGTAATATAAAAGCTTTCATCTACCCAGAAAATGTTCATGTTCTACTATAAAATAGTTCCTAAGAGTTTAATTAAATTTTTATTAGTTATATGTATATGTTTCATGGTGAAATAGTAACTCTCAGCCAGCCTTAGGAATCAGAAATATGAAAATAGCCCTTTTACTTCTTTTAGATTTCAAATTCTATTTCAAAATGAAAGCCGTAAGGAATGTAGCTTTTCCACTGATGATAGCTTAATAGCTATCATGCCTGGAAGAGGTCAGAATTTTAAACTTGAAAGCGATTAATGCATTCATTCATCAATTCAGATGGGCCTTGTTATAACCACAATTTAACTTTTATGTCAGATAAAATAAAAAATATAAATTATTTCATGTTTTATATGAGTATATATTTTGAAAACTTGTGACATACTTAAATTTCAAAGCTAGAGATAGTATATTGATAAGGTTTGGAAATGGACCATATCCCTATCACTTCAGGCTGCTATAGCAAAGCATAAAGACTGGGTGGCTTATAAACAATAGAAATTTATTTCTCAGTTCTGGAGGCTGGAAGTCCAAGATCAAGAGTGCCAGCATGGTTGGACTTGACCGGCTGACGTCTCACGTGGCAGAAAGAGGGCTTTGGTGCTCTCTGAGTAGCGTTTTAAGGGCACTAGTCCCATTCATGAGGTCAGCACCCTCATGACCTAATTTTCTCCCAAGGCAAAGGCCCCACCTCCTAATAGAATAACATGGGATTCGGATGCAATATATGATGTGGGAGATGGACAGTCTATAGCACTTAAACTAAACCTTGGGCTTCGACTTGGATCTAGAGTTTGGAGGAGCTGACTTGGAAATTTAAGACAGGAAAGTATGGTCTCAGTATAAGATTCATCAGAATTCACCATCATCAGAATCTCGGGGCCCTTTATTTGCACAAGGCCCTGGGAAGGGCCCTGGAAATTTATTTTTCTCAAAATCCCCAAAATAGCAAAAGTTGGATCTAGTCCTCCTTAAACTGAATGCAAAAAGAAACTTCTCTGGCACATAGTAGACATTCAAATGTGGATTGAGTATGTGTGCTTGAGAACAGAGTGCAGTTCAGTATTTTCAGTTTTCAATGGGGAGACTTTATTTTGTAGTTCCTTATTCTAGACTATAAAACTAAAACTGTTTTGATCAAGGGAAAGAGTCTGAAGCATGGGCCTTAAGAGTACTGAGGTGGGAGTTCCCTGATGGTGTAGTGGCTTAAGGCTTCCGCGTTGGCGCTGTCAGTGCTGCGGCCTGGGTTCGATTCCCAGCCAGGGAGCTACCCACATACCAAAAAGCAAAAAAAAAAAAAAAAAAAAAGAGTACTGAGGAGCTGCAGACTGTGAGGAGCATCTAATTTAAATGAAAGACATTCATATAAAGATACAAACAATTCTGTATATACATTTTAAGTGTTCTAACACCCAAGGTTAAAAGTCTTTGGGGTGGAGTTCCCTGGTGGTGTAGTGGCTAAGGCTTTGGCGTTGTCAATGCTGCGGCCTGGGTTTGATTCCCAGCCAGGAAGCTACCCACATTAAAAAAAAAAAAAAAAATCTTTGGGAGTGAGATCCTAGAGTGAGGCAAGAGCCTAGCAATTTGTTCTCCGGATTGGTAATGACCTAATGTCACAAATGCTGGTCCAAACTTACTCTAGTTTTTCATTGGTTGTTTTAAAGATTTACCGGAGACTTTCCTGGGTGTTACTGGGTTTTGCTATTTTCATTTATTGATGAATGCAGTGTTTATTGTGGTCAGTGAGGCAGGCTGATCCTACTTAGGGTGCGGAAGGATCTTCAACCGTGGTTAATAGTTGGTGAGGAAGGCAAAGAAATTTGAGGAAGAGCCAACTTTGCAATGAATCAGGTTCAAAAATTAACACTCCTTGTTGAGCGACCGTAATTACCATGGCTGTATGAACAGTTGGGACTTGGGAATGCCTTTACGGGGGACTTTTCCTGCTAGACGTGTAATTGTCCCTCCTACCTTACCTCACCGGTTCCATTCTCAGCAGATAACTTTGCTTTGGGAAACCAAGCAGAAAAATGAAGGCCTCTGGGCATGAACTCTCAGAACTTGCCTTCTCTGCACCTCTAAAGCTTACCTCCGACAGTGCACACCTTCACCTGCCAGCCCGTCTCAGTTCTTAACCCAAGGTCAACTAAATCCCTCTCCTGCCTCCCGTGTTTTGGTCTAAAAATGTCTGCATTTCCTCTATCTTCCAGACACCCCTCCTTTGATTATTTCTTCCTTAGCCGACAGCAGGGGTTCTCAAACCAGCAGCACTGCCATTACTTGAGAACTGTTAGAAATGGGAGTCCTTGAGCCCCACCCCGGAACTCCTGGTTGGGAACTGCAGGTGAGGCGCAGCGGTGGGAAACCTGATGAGCCCGCAGGGCGGCTGCGGCGCGGCGCACCGCAGGGCGGGGCCTCCGGCTCACAAACGTCCAAGTACCCACCAGCCTATTGAAAAGAGTTCCGCTATGTTGATCATGCTGTGACCTTGTTGTCCCTCCTCCATTCTTTGCTAAACATCTTGAAAGAGTTGTCCACAGTCTCCTACTTACACTCATTGGTTTCTGCCCCGCACGGGTCTTGCCGAGGTCGTCAGTGGCCTCCCTGCTGCTCCATCAGAAGTTCCTTTGCCGCCTTCCTCTCACTTGATCCCCTGACGTCCTTTACCCCTTGCACCCCCCTGGGTCCTGAGCTCGTTCCCTCCCTCAGGGCGGGGATAGCATCCTCGGCCGTGTGCACCCTCTGGCCCCGATTGCTGCCGGCACGCCCTGGAGTTCAGCTCGGTTCTCCGAGCTGGGGGAGCTGCGTGCTCCTCCGGGGTGGTTTCACCTCCTCGGGCTTCAACCACTGCCTGCAGGTCGGTGCTCCCGACGGTCTCCGGCACAGGCCTCAACTCCCAAGACCAACGTGTGTTTCCAGCGATTTCTTGAACATCTCATCGCCTGTCACTGACTAAGTCAGTCTCCCAGGTTAGCAACCCCGGTGTCATCTCCTGCTCCCCTCCCCACGTCTTTACAACCTCCAGACTCACCTTTGTTGGCCTTCTACTGTGTTCACTCCAAGGACAACATTTCCTGGTGCGCTCGCACCGTCCGGGGCAGGTAAGGGCCGCTGCCGGGCCGCCGCTTGGCCTGGTTTGGAAGCCGACCTGTACGTGTGCGGAGTGGTACGTGGAGGTCAGGGACGTGGCGTTTGCTTTAAATCTGGCATTTGTGGACCACGGGCCGATCCCCAATTTCTCGCTTAATTGAGCCTGTGCTTCATGGCCTGAGGCCCGAGACAGCAGCCGTGAACTGGATCATTCCCTTTAGCCTGTGCTGCGGGATCGCTCCAAACCTAAAGCATAAAAGCCGGGAAAGTACTTGGATCGTTTAAAAATTGCCCGCACTTGGGAGTTCCCTGATGGTGTAGTGGCTTAAGGCTTCGGCGCTGGCGCTGTCAGTGCTGCGGCCTGGGTTCGATTCCCAGTCAGGGAGCTACCCACGTACCAAAAAGCAAAAAAAAAAAAAAAATTGCCCGCACTTGGCAGCGCAGTTGCTTGCTCACCTAGGGGCCCGCTGAGAGGCCTGGGGACCGTGGTGACGAAGCCACACCGGCCGGAGGTGGAGGGGCACGGAACACGCCCAGACATAACTGTCTGCACAAGCAGGACTTCTTAGCAGAAGGACCTTCCTAATGTACCTTTTTGTTCTAGATCCCAAGATAAAAAATCATATGCAAGTTCCTTCTAGGGACTGTCTGCTATTGCTTATGTATCTTCCTATTGTACTCATGTTCTTTGTCAGGACCAGGGTGCCAAGTGACAAAACAATTTATTAACAAGTTTGATGTCCTTATTCAAGGGTTGGAAGAGTATAGCACCTCACAAGCAACACACTCCCCAAGGGATGTTTTGGGGGCACAAGCGAGTTTCAAAGAGTTGAAAGCAGCGATGTGGGAGCAGGGCCTGATTGGCAAGAAGGTCGGGGACGTGCCGATGGGCCTGGCACGCAATCGGGGAATAAGCAGAGTGTGGGCGTCAATGGATTGTCTGGCTTGCATATCCGACCTTGTTTAGGACAAATCGTTACAGATTCTTGCGGTTTGGGATTGACTGGCTAGAGGTACTGCATTTACAGAGCCGTAAGAGTTACCTGGTGCTCGCCTCGGCCGCACAAAAATATACTGACATTGGAACGACACAGAGAAGATTGGCATGGCCCAAGGATGACACGCAAACCGGTGAAGGGTTCCATATTTAAAAAAAGAGAGAAAAGGAAAACTCACCTGGCTTCCAGTTTGCTGACTGGGCCCCGTGGGCACTCCTGCAGGCCTCCTGAAGAAGCTCTTACTATTTGTACTTCCAGGACTTCAGGGAAGGTGTGACGGGGCATGGACTCAGGCAGCGAATAGAAAACACAAGGAAATGACATGTGTGATTTGACCCAGGAGGGGTGTATTAGTTTCCTCTGGTCGCCGTCACAAAGTGCCACAAACCGGGTGGCTTAAAACAAACACACGCATTAATTCTCACATGGTTCTGGGGCCTAGAAGTCTGAAATGCGGAGTTGGCAGGGTGGCTGGTTCCTCCCGTCGTACTGAGGGGCAAATCGTCCTCGCTTCGGGTGGTCGTCGGAACCCCTCGGCATTTCCTGTTTGGTGGACACATCACTCCAGTCTGCACCGTCTCCACGTGGCTTTCTGCCCTTGGCCTGTCTCTGTGTCCTCTCTCATCTTAAGGACACCAGTCATTGGGTTTAGGGCCCACGCTAATCCAGGATGACTTCATCTTAACCTGCAAAGACTGTATTTCCAAATGAAGTCACAGTCACAGGCTTGGGCTCTGGAGGACGGAGTTATGCCAGTCGACGAGCTATGACAGAAGTCACTTGTTCTCGAAGAACTTTATTAGAAGTCACAAACATCCTTGTATTATGAACCTAATACCCACATTTTTATTCTAATATCAATTGCTCTTGATATTTTATTTTCCAATTTCCTGTGAAAATATTGTTATAATATTCCTAGAACTAACTCTGTTTCTAGAAAACAACTCCGGGCTTATGACTGTAGTTACGGGCATTTACAGGGAGGAAGAGGCCAACAGGTTTATTTCATCCAGACCAGTCAGTCGCGTGTTTTTCAGCGCCCAAGTCCCCGCTTAAACTCCCGCTGCCAGGCGGGGTTCCCGGCTAGGCCTCTGAGGCGGCTCTCTGAGAAATGGGCTAAAGATGCAGCTCTCTGGTCCTAACTGTGTGGCCACGCTATGGGCCACCTGCTGCGGCAGGAGTGACAACTAAGAGCTAAACATTTTAGATACGCAAAAACGTCTCTAATTCTCTCTTAACTGGACGGAAAAAAAAAAACCAACAACACTCCATTTCCAGCTCATGGAAGACATTTCAGTGTAATTCAGGTTCGGTTACCTTTTCATAAATTTCCGGTGTGCGCGCTGTCAGTGGCAGGATTGTCCCCTTCACCACCTCTGTCCTCGGCATTCGTATTGTCCCGGTCGGCCACGCACCTCCTCGATGGCTTGGATGGTGAGGCCCCGTTCTGCAGGAGGGGGGCCTCGTGAGGTCACCAGCGCCAGCCCAGCTGACATCTGTACTCACAGCTGCAAGAGGAAAGCCCCCATTTCGCTGTTGGGGGGGACTCTGGGTCATGCGGACTTTCCGTGAGGCTACTACCTCGGGCACCTCATATCCAAGCAACCTACACAGCCACCTCAGTCCTCTCTTTACCTTCTAGTGCTCACGTGGGCTATGTTTTAGGACAAACCAGCTTGAACTAGGGATCTCCGATCTGTTGTAACAGTGAAGTGTGTGTGTATCTGTGTCTGTGCGTGTCTCTGTGTGTCTCTGTGTGTGTGTCTCTGTGTGTGTCTGTGTGTGTATCTGTGTCTGTGTGTGTCTCTGTGTGTGTGTCTCTGTGTGTGTCTCTGTGTATCTGTGTGTGTGTGTCTGTGTGTGTATCTGTGTGTGTCTCTGTGTGTCTGTGTGTGTGTATCTGTGTGTGCATCTGTGTGTGTATCTGTGTCTATGTCTGTGTGTGTCTCTGTGTGTGTGTCTCTGAGTGTCTGTGTGTGTGTATCTGTGTGTGTGTATCTGTGTGTGCACAGGGGCAGTTCTGCTGTCACGCTCCCTGTGGCTGGGCTGCAGGAGAAATCAAGGCTCAGAGCCCTGCCTCAGGGCCACCCCCAGCGGCTGATCCCCTGGCCACCTCTAGCCGTTCTCCCTGAGTTCTACTTAACCCGCATCAGGTGGCGGTAGGAAAAATGGACTTCTCAATCTTTCCTATCTTTCACCCAAATTGCGACTTTAGAATTTTAGAATAAAAAATCCTGTGTCCTTTTGTTTGTTTGCGTTCTGCTTTTCCTCAGGGTGATCACGACTTCACGGGCTGGGGTGAATGGGGGAAGACGCTGGGGTGCAGGGGGTGCAGCACGTCACGGCATAAGCTGGTTCGCTCCTACCTTTATTTGCACAATTCTTGCTCCACCTATTTAGTTGTGTCCTCTTCCTCCACCCAAATTCACGTCTTCCCCAAGTTTCTCTCTAGAGACTATTCTTTGGGTAATACCTTAATACCTTCAATGACTACTTCTCTGCTCTGACTCCCGGCTCTATGTTTTAATCCTAAACTGATTTCTTTTTTATTTTTGTAACAAATGTAAAGAATTACTTTTTACTCACTTAGGAGTCTAAATGGCCCCAAGTACAGTCCACTCGAGTTCTTCAATTAAAACAGTTGTTTTTCCCCCATTTTCCATTAAAAAAAAATCTTAAAATTTCAAATGCCTGGATTCTTAAATGAAATTATTAACTACACTTTTGCCTGCTGCCCACATCTGTGCCGAAGCTGCTGTATTTATTCGAGGTTCAGTTTTGAGGAGCAGCGGCCTGCTGCGGCTCAGGGAAACATTGTTCTCCTCCTCCAGCGTCCCCTCCATCCCCGGGCCCCTCCTGAAGCTGTTCTGTCCAACGCAGAGGCCGTGTTTCTGTGGTGCTGGTGCTTTTGACGGCAGAACTGTCCTGTTCAAACTGACCCTTCTGAGGGGGTCCCTGGTGGCGTAGCGGCTAGGCTTGGGCATTCTCAGCGCCATGGTTCGATTCCCAGCCTGGGAACCCCTCCCCCCAAAAAACAAACAAAAAAACTGACCCTTCTGCTTCTAAGGCACGTCTCCCCTAAGGCAAAACCGGTGTGGAGGCTTAACACGCAGACCTGGCAACCAGACTGCCTGGGTTTAAATGACAGCTCTGTCACTATTCTGGACCAATTACATCACTTCTCTATCCTGAGTTTCAACATCTGTAATATGTGTATAATAATAATCTCTTCCCTCCAAGAACTACTGAAGCAGCAGGTGTGCAAAGGCCGGTGTTTGCTCTCGTGTCAGCAAGGGAGAAGACGTGAGTGTGACCTAAGGGAGGAGGCAGGGCTGGGTGACCTCGTGAGTGCAGAGGATCTGGAAGGTGAAGGAATCCTACGGGACCAAGCTGAGGTGACAGGGACATAAGAGATAGGGAGTGCTGTATTTATTGCCATGTAAAAAAAAAAAATTAACCCCACAACCTAGTGGCTTAAAACAGCGATAGCCATTTATTTTCTGTCTGTTTTTGTGGATCATGAATTCAGACGGCACAGAGGGTGGGAGCTGTCCATGCTCCATGATGTCTGGGGGCTCAGCTGGGGACTGGAGTCATCGGAGGACTTTTTTACCCATATTTCTGGCTGGACCTGGCCTTGAAGTCACCTAACCTCCCTTGTGCCATACCATACTCCTTGGGTGGAGGCAGTCATAGTCCCGCCCAGATTCAACACAGACCCCAGCTCTGGTTGGAGGAATAAGCATCAGTCACATGGAAAGAAGAGCTTGTGGAGTGGGCTAGGTGTGGCCATTTTGAAAACTAAAACCTTCCATAGCTGCCAACAGAACGTGATAACAATAAAATGTGTGTGTGCGCGGGTGCTTGGCGGGGGGAGGGGTTGCTGTTAACTTTAGGAGAAACAGGGGTTTGGACTTGGAGTTGAGTTGAAGTGTTCATTTTGTGTGTTGTCACTCCATTTAACTTCTGTGTGACAATGTAAAGGAAAGTCATGTTACAAAGTGACAAAGATTTGCTGTCTCAGCTGAAGATCCAAACGTAATGGGCTCTCAAAAGGTGAGAATGATTATAACTAACACGTGTATCCTTCTCTGGGCTAGCAGTGCAGATACAATACAAGGATAGCAGTTCAGCCCCCAGCTCTCCCACTTTCTCTGCAATCATGGACAAAAAGTTAACTTCTTTGTACTTTAGTTATTGTGAAGGTTCAGAGTAGTCACCCCCAAATGTGCTTCTTTAGCAGATGGTATTGAGCTAAAGGCAACAACTTTAGCTGTGGGCTCAGGAGAAATTTCTGCCCCTCCCTTGACTATGTGGAAGAACTTGAATTGGGACTATGGGAGATGATGAGACAGAATCTGTTTTGACTCGCCTGTAGGGCAGGACGAACTCCTATTTACTAAACGTCTGCTCTTATCATTGTTCAATGCCCCACTGAAGTCCCCAGAGCATCCTACCTCACTCATCCCTAGCACAGAATGTCATATATGCACGTTTCCTTTCCGTCTCTGAACCTCTCCTACACCGTGAGGGTCTCTGACTCATATATTAAATTTGGTTATTTTCTCTTGCTAATCTGTCTCATGTTTATTTGATTATTGGACCATTGAGGGTAGTGGAACATTTCTTCCTTCGCTACATTATCTTATTAGTTAAGGGGTAGACACTAATAGCAGCTAATTCACAGAGTTTCGGTGGAGATGAACCCTCACTCAGTAAAGATAGCTGTTAAGATGTATTCTGTTCCTCTTCCTCCCACTGAGAAACAACTGTAAGGTTAGCTCATAAAATAACTTAAATGCTAATTGGATCGCTTAAAAATATTTTCCTGGTCTTCCTTTTGTCCTTTGTGGAAATTAGGCCCAGGGGCAAGAACCGTCCCAAGTTACAGCCAACTACTGGTTTGGGAAGGTCGGCTGTAGCAGCCTGCCGCGCGTGTCGTTGGTCCGCCCGCGGCCGGCCGGCTCCGCCCCGCCCTGGCCGCCGACCAATAGGCGCGCGCGGCCGCGGCTACGATTGGAGGAGCCGGGGCGCGGGGGTGCAGCGCCTCCGGGAACTTGCGCACCTCTCCGGCAGCTTTCCGACCTTGAAGTCGCTGCTCTGTGCTCGCCCGTCGACTATGGCGGCGCTGGTGGCCCTTCTGCGCGCTGGCGCCCGCGGGCGCAGCCCCCTGCTTCGGAGGCAGACGCAGGTGAGCGGGGCTGGGACCCGGGGTTCGGCCTGCCCGTTCCCCGACCGGGAAGGTTCCCGCCTGCGGCCCCGCGGCAGGGTCCGAGCGGTAGGCCTCAGGGTAGACCCTTCCGGGGGTCCCACGTCCAGAAAGCCCCCTAGTGGCCCACCGCGCGCAGGGCCTCGATGCTGGTACGCAGCGCGTTTCCATTCCCGGGAATTCCTGTATAATGGATTGCTTCCTGGTGTGTTGGACGGGCCGCATATTTGGGCAGGCTGGAGGCCTGCGGGTAGCTGTGGCCTCACCTGAAGGTGGCGTAGGCCGTAACTCTGTTTCTGGGCTTCTGTTGAAAACACGCCTGCGAACGTTATTGTCACTACACCACCAGGGAACCCCCTTCAGAACCTTCTTTAATGCATAGTTTTTAAGAGTTTACAGTCAAACACAGACGTTGCTGATGAGAAAAATAAAGCTGTGGGTTATGTAGCCTGTGGCTTATGGTGGTCATGTTACAGAATGCTAAGAACGAGGGGTGCAGGCAGAGCCCGGAGGTTTGGCAGGTTCGGGTCTGGACCACGGCAGTAAAGCGAGTTACAGTCTCTTGGCTGGTGAGGGTCTTGCCTTCAATTTGTGAACAACACCTGTGAAGTGCTGTCAGGGGAGGCACAGTAAAATGAGGTCTGCCTGTATTGGTTACTTGAATTAAGTGGTCATTTACTTAACCATGGACATCCGTGTACTTTAAAAGGCTTTTCAACATTCGGTGCCATTTTGTGGAGTAGTACTTGACCTCTCACCCATTACACTGGCCCTTCGCTTTAAAAGCCTTTAGATACACACAGGCCTCCTCCATGGTCAACCCACCTGTATGGACTATCAGAGTTTGTTGCCTTTCGAAGTCTAATCATTTTTTTATTGTTAAATTTGTTGGGGTTAATCATTTCTTAGGGTCAAGGAGTAAATGTGTCGCCTCCATTTCCATCCGTGTCCCTTTAACCTTGTGCAGTTAGATTTCTGTGCCACTCAGCTGAAGAATACCAGTGTTCCTTTTTGGTGTTGTCCTTCTTGACTTTTACACTGTCCTGGACACCACGGTCCTTCCCCTCCTTCTAAGGCCACTTGTGCTGTTTTGAACCAAAATTACTCTTTGAGTTCTCAGACTTCTAAAAACCGTCCTGCCCCGTGCCTTTGTGGGGCCCGTTTACTGGCAGATTCATTTCTCTCTGCGTTGCTGGGCGCCTGACCTTGCAGGTGCCAGCCTCCTGGTCTCCATCAGCTGGGTGCAGACACCCGTGGTGCATGGGGTGTATTTTCCTGGTTGAATGCTGTTGGATACTACTCTCGGTTTTGCTCCCTTCCCATTCACCCTGCGGATTTTTGAGCCTCAGCCCGTGGGCCTTTCTTCTTACACCAGCCAAAGGAACAGTCACATGTCATGGTAAGCAAGCAAGTGGTGCTAGTGGTCCGAGGTGGCGGCAGACAAGGAGCAGTGGACGGATTGAAGAGCGAGCGCTGGGGTAGGACCTGCTGACGACTGATGGGCTGTGAGGGGCTGAGAGGAGTGGGGTACAGTTTTCGGGGCTTGGCCTGACACATGGGTACTAGTAGAGGTTGTCACTCAGCAGCAGATTGGCGCTAGAAAGGGATGAGTTGAGGTTTGGACTTGGGTTTGGACTTGTCACTTGGACAAAAGGGTTTGCTGCCCAGGAGAGCGGCGGGATGAAAGTCCGCCTTGGGACGTGTCGGCCGTCGCTGGCAGCGGCACCCCCCGGCGTGGACGAGCTCCCGTAGCACTGGCGTGTGGAGGGAGAGGACGAGGGTCACCAGGGGCCTTCGGAGACGCAGCGTTTCCCAACAGGCAGGACATGCGTCGCGGAAGAAGCCCGGGGAGGTGAGCGTTTCTAGGAGGAAGGCGTCTTTAATGTGCTGGGGCTGACGTGATGCCACAAATCGGGCTGCGTACAGCCATTCCAGGCTGGGAGATCTGGGGCGCCCTGTCAGCAGCACCCTGCCCCCTCTCAGCCCTGTAAGGGGGTCCTCCCCTGCCTGGGCCAGCTCCTGGCGGCGTGCTCGGCTTGTAGATACTCCACTTGGGTCCTCCCGCACCAGGCGGCCCTCCTGGTTACTGTCCTGTGTGTACGCGTCTCTGTTAAAGTCACATTCCGAGGTCCTGGGGGGTTAGCACTTCTTTTCAGGGGAGGTGCACGTGCAGCCCTGCACATGGAGCACTCAGCAACGTAAGAATTTAACAGAATGGTTAGGTAAGATTTGAACAAAGGCACTATCTAAATGAAATGCATAAAATGAACATATGTAAAATGAAATTAGCATAACTGTTTAGTACTTGAAGAGTTTTATATGGTGTGAAGAAATACAGATGTGGGGTATCACAGTATTGTCTACAAGGATTTTGCTTTCCTTATGCAGACAACAGGTATAAATACAAGGTATTTTGAGTACCAACTGCTAAGCCTGCTAAGGCTAAAGAAGTTGGAGTTTAGAAAGTTATAGAATCAGTTTTCCTTGACCGTGGCTCAGTTTCTAATTCATTTGTCTGATTTTTACAGTTATTTTCACATACAGATGTTTCACGTGAGATTTTTTTGCCTCCTGTGCTTCCACCTAAATCTACACGGAATAATAAGAAGTTAGTGTCACTGTTGGCACTTGGTCAGTGAAGGACATTGGAAGTCGGTAATTACTGGGAAATGATGCGGCATTCTGGAAGGAGTAGTTGCCTTAGCTGCCTAAATTTTATTCCTGTTTAAAGTATAGACTGTATAATAAAATATATAGTGTGTATATGTGACCTGTATGTGTGCGCATGGAATAGAGTCAGAGTGCTTGCACTTGAAACCCTCCCAGGCTGTGTGACTCAGGGCAGGTCGGGCCTGCCTGTGCCTGAGTTTCCTCACCTGTAACACAAGAGCAGGTAGTACCCACTGGCTGGTTCTACCTCTAGAACAAGTTCCACCTCCGCCTCTTTGTGCCCGCCCCTCACGTGACCTCCCTGGCACCGGCCACGAGCTCACGCCCCTTTGCCTGCTCCTGCCCTGTTAGTGTCCTTTTGTAGCAGAAGAGCCTTTGGTGGCTTCTCATTGCACAGCCCAGAATCCACACTCGCCTGTGTGTCCGGCTGGGTCCCTGCTCGAGTCCCCAGCCGCAGGTCAGCCCCAGCTGTGCTCTCCTGAGCCCGACTCCCCTGAGCCCGACTCCCCTGAGCCCGACTCCCCTGTGCCCGACTCCCGAGCCCGACTCCCCTGTGCCCGACTGCCCTGAGCCCGACTCCCCTGTGCCCGACTCCCCTGAGCCCGACTCCCCTGTGCCCGACTCCCCTGTCTGTACTTAGCACCCGCCCACTTGTTCCTTCGAAGGCCTTTGTCCTGGTTCTTCGTGAGCCTCAAATGCGAGCTCCCTAGAGCTCCCCAAGGCCGACTCTCTCTAATGTTACCTTCTCAGCTGCAGTGACGTACCCCAAGAGCCCGGCTTTGGCCATCCCGTGTCACACAGGCCCGCACGCTAGCTCACGATCCCATTGGCCCGGCTTGAGCGCTGTTTTGAGAGTTGCCCAGAGGCTCAGACTTTGTTCAGGTATTTGTTTAGCTCCTGCCATCACTGGGATAGAGAATCCAATCAGTCTCTTCCTGGAGCTCGGCCCTGTCGGGGCCTCGGAGGGTGACACAGTTCTGCATTCTGGGAAGGACGAGTGGAAGCTGGGCTGGGAACACCTGTCGGTCCGGCACGGAGAGGCCATCTCCAGAGTGGACAGTGCAGCCACGCTGTCCCTGCAAGGTAGTTGTGCTGTGAAGATGACACATAACCGGTGACGTCCATTCAGCACAGATCCATTACAGTGTCCCGACTTCTCTGTGATTGTCATTCATTCCTAAGGTATTTGACGAGTACTGGGCTCTGTGCCAAGGGACAGGGACAAGAGATGGTCTTGCTCTCAGGAAGCTTGTGTTGACAGAGGTGAACCCATGTTGACCCTGTGTGGGAGGTGCTTTGAAGGAAGTGATTGTGTTGACATAAGAGGGGCCAACTTGAAATAGAGGGGCTACCCTCTGGGGATGTGTCTTCTGAGCTGAGACCTGAGGGATGGGTCCTGCATGGAGAGCTGGGGGACAGCCCCCTGGCCGAGGCGCACCGCGACCGTCTCACGCTGGTGTGGCTGGCATAGAGCAAGAGCCACGCGAGTTTGGAGCCAGATCGTGCAGGGCCCCGGGGGGTCGGGGGAGAGTTTGCATATTATTCCACAGGATTTTAATCGGGAGTCTGTGATCTGATTTACATTTTTAAAACTGGATGGACTGTGGAGGGGAAGTCAGGGGAAGCAGGAGGCGGACGAGACAGGAGGCTGTTCATAGTAGCAAGAGGTGGGGAGTTCCCTGGTGGTGCAGTGGCTTAAGGCTTCGGCGTTGGCGCTGTCAGCGCTGCAGCCTGGGTTCGACTCCCAGTCAGGGAGCTACCCACATACCAAAAAGAAAACAAACAAACAAACAAACATAGTAGCAAGAGGTGGTGGCTGGGACTGGGTGGCAGTAGTGGAGGTGAAGCCAAGTGGGAGGATTTGGGCACATTTGAGACACGGTGTCGATCTTTGACAGAGTATTTGGGTTTTAAGGGAAGATGAAGGGTGAGTCCTACAAGTTTGGGCTCGTACACCTGGTAGATAGTGATGCGTGTCCTGAGGGGGGAAACTGGGAAGAAACTGGTTTCCTGGAGGTGGAGATTGAGAGCCATGACTTTCACATTAAACTGAAGCTATCAAGTTTGGGTAGGTTAATCTGGAGGTCAATTGAAAGGTCAAGGTTGGAGATAGAAATTGGGAACTCATCAGGACATAAATGCTGTTTAAAGCCATGGGCCTAGAAATAATTAAGGGAACAGTGAAGCTGAAAATTAAGAAGTGCCTAGAACAAAACCCTGGGACAGGCCAGCACTTGGAGGTTGGGTGGGGGAGGATGAGACAGCAAAGGAGAAGAAAACACTAGTAACTCATGACGTCAGAGGGCACCCTCAAGACTGTGTTAAAGTGGAAGCCAAGACAAGGGCTTCACCCACATGACCTGATTTCAGTCTCACGACAACCCGTGAAGGTATTTGGGAAAACTAAGGTAGAGGGAGTCTCAATAACTTGCTGAAGAAACTGTAGATAAAAGGCCAGATTTGGGGGAGTGACACAGGAAGCAGGAGGTGAGGACAAGGAAAAGAGACTCTAAGCAACTGGTCCGGAGAACTGCTGTCCAAGGCGACTGAGAAATGAGGTGAAAGGCCAGCAGGAATGCGGGTTAAGGGAAACTTGTTTGCATGCTTATGGAATGATCCGGAGCTAAAGGAGATGAATGATGTAGGGGCGGGGGAGGGGACGACTAGGACCTCCTGTCTTTGAGAAGGCAGAGGGGATCCTGGGCAAAGGGGCGACACCGGGGCACTTCCAGGAACTCCGAGGAAGGGTAGTGTGGCTCAGAAGGCCCTCTGATGGCGAGGGGCAGCCTCCCACCCCGCAGTAGCTAAGTAGAGGGGGGCACTTGTGCAGCCAAACAGGAGCTAAGCTCTTGGACATCCGAGCATAGAGAACAGAGTGCAGCTACCCTGGCTGAAACCCCAACCAGAAACCCGCAGACCAGAGCGGGGGACTGTCCTGCGGTCGTTTTCCTCCTCTCCTCTGGGCACCCGTGTTCCAGTCCTTTGTTTCTCTGCTTACTCAGGGATGTCTCTTTGCTGTAACCTCTGGTTTCCAGGGCATTGGCTGGCTCTGGTGCTGATTAGCTCCAGTCCCTGATGACCTTTCAGTTCAGGTGCCTGTGTTGTCATCCAGTTGACCCAGTCTCTCAGGGTGTCAGCCTGGGTCAAAGTCAATTCCATTTTCGGTCATGTAAGCTCTGGCCCTTGGGAAGAAGACAGGTCACCTGGACAGTGCATAGTGCTGTCCCTTCCACACCCTTTTGAGAAAGGAGTATAGTTGGAGAGCAGTGACTGGGCATGGTTTCTACCAGTAGGAACTTTGAATTAGAGGTTGGATCACAGATACTGTTAGAATCTTTTATGATAAGCGGGTTATTTAAGCAGCAGCCCAAATTATATGCCATGTTAGGGTGCAGTTGTGTTTGCACAGCCGATACTGGGCGTACATCTGTTAACCAGGTGCACTTGGGCTTGCCTACTGAGCACAGATGTGCGCTGGCCTGTGCCAGTGTGTACATTGTCACCTGGGTGGACATGTGAAGCTCAGGAGAGTAAAACCACAAGCCTTGCTAATCTAATGACACGGCTTTCAGAGGTACAAATACAGAGATGGCAGATAAATTTCACCTCAAGGTCTGAACAAACAGGTTAATCTGATTCTCCCAGGTAAACGTGGTGATCTCGTTTGCATTGGATGTATTTGAGAGATGAATTTAAACAATGTTTGTGGAACTCCTGCCTGAAGCATTTATGTGGAATCGCAGCTTCGATGATCATTGCATGACACCAACTCATCTTTCCCCTCTGAACCCTGGGGATGGCTGGGTTATTAGTTCTTACTCAGTTCTGGCTTAGGATTAAGTAGATAACTTTAGCATTTCTCCTTTATAAGATTATAATGCTGCATGAGTATGGGCACCCTATTTTATTGACCTCAGAAGTCCCCATAATGCCTTCTGTAAGGTAGGTGCTCTCAACATGTTCACTGAGCAAGTGAAGGATCATATAGGGATGGAGAGGCATCTGTTCAGAATAGGGGCTTCCCTGAGTGTGGCAATGATGTTTTTGGGTCAAGTCAGGACTAAATAAGGTTATTTTTTTTATAGCAAAGTTGTTTATATGAACTTTCTACGTAAAAGTAACTTTTCCCATAATATTAACGTTGGGAAAAGGTCACTTTGAGCTGTATTCTGCCCTTCCACTGCCTAGGAGAGCTGCCATTTGCATGTCTGTCCTCATCTAAGCAGTTATAAAAATCAGTTTTGAGGTGCTCCCCTCTAGTTATTGTGGTTATCTCTTGCTTATCTGCTTATCGCCGCTGTTTGTCGAATAGACAAAAACATTTATTCTTTGTTTTTTTGTCCTGAAAATTGTCCAATTTCAGATTAATTAGGTCTCTGAACTATGAAGTTTTAGAGTTTGTGCTTGTTGGCATTTGTGCCTAAGAACAGTTTGGAAAGAACTGATGTGAAGGGGCAAGATATTTATTCTTTTGTTTCTTAAAAAAGCATTTATCTGGTAATATAGACCTTATTTGTATGAGGTGTGTTTGCCTCAAATAAATCAAAGACTTTTGTTAGAAGTGGATGGTAAGAAGTAGCAAATATAATTTTTTTTAAATGATTTTTTTTGTGGTACTCTAAAAGTACTTAATTTAGAACTTAAAACCATATTTTATAAAGCTTTTACTTTAAAAAAGCTTAGAAATATTAGATAATTAGTGATAATAATAATAGCAAGTAGTTTTTTTTTATTATAACAGTGATATGTGCTAACTGTAGAAAATTTGGAAATAAAAGTATAAAGCAGCAGAGAAATCACCATAACCTCACTGAGAAGTATAAAAAGCATGTTGATTAGTATTTTTTTTTACATCATAACAAATATTTATATTACAGGAAATAAGCTATGTGGAGCGAAGTTATGTATCGAAAACCACTTTGAATGTAAGTATAAATTGTTCTTTAAAGTTAAATGTAGGCAATAAAAATGCGTATTCTTATGATTCGTGTACATGTGAGGGTCAGTTCGGGATGATGCGACGTTAGGAATAGCTGATTACTGAAATAGTTAAACTCCCAAATCACCATGAAGAAAACTTCAGTCTAGGGCCCTGTGTAATTTCTCTTTCCTCTTTTGTCTACTGCGTAACAGCCGTCCCTCAAAAGCTGGGCAGGACTCTTTCCTACTTTCAGGCAGCCTCACGGTAGAGTATGGCACACTGCTGAGGCCCTTGGAAGATACTGGAAGACAAGGACTGAACCAGGCTGGGCGTTAGACAGGAAGGACTGTCACCTGATCGCCTAGTGCTTTCTGAGGGCGTCTTCTCTTTGTTTCATAATGGTCCCTAAAATGACTTAGTAATAGCCATCTGCCAAAATCTAGGGAACGATTCTTCTTTATCTCTGAGTTTAAAATGAGAATGTGGAAGGCACGTGTAAGGAGAGAATTGGTACAGTAGTGTTTTACAATATTCAAGAGAACTTTCATCTTTTTCTCAAATTTCATATTTTTGTTTAGGGAAATGTGGCTCTGGCTGTGTGTCCTAGTTGTGGTATGACCCCATGGGGCAAACAGGTTTTGATTCCTGCCCCAGAGTTCCCCTCCATAAGGGAGCCCTTTGGTTAGGGTTGTTTATTATGCAATGCACAAGAACCATTTAGATTTTGACTGAGTAGAATTGAAACTTAGGCTGCTGGTTTCACACCTTGGCGAACTGGGAAGGATCTATGCCTACTTTCTTTTTGGCGGGGGTAGGGGGGAAGAGTAGCTCCCTGGCTGGGCATCGAACCCAGGCCTTGGCATTGAGAGTGTAGAAGCCTAGCCACTACACCACTGGGGAACCCCCTCTATGCCTGCTTTAGAGTTGGTTTGTCTTAAGTTTTCTATTAGGTCCTAAGTTGTAATCTACCAGCATTGAACTAAATTAGCTGTTCAAATATTGAGATTATTTTAATCTTTGATGAGGAATTTCGTCTTTCCTAAAAGGTCTGTTTTCTTAAATAATAATGTCTCTGAATTGTTTGTTTAATGAAAAGATGATTTGGGTGAGCTATTTAAATGTAATTTTTATCACCTTCTGTCTTACCAGGAAGTGGTCATAGTAAGTGCTACAAGAACACCCATTGGGTCCTTCCTGGGCAGCCTGTCCTCCCTGCCAGCCACCAAGCTCGGCTCCATTGCCATTCAGGGAGCCATTGAGAGGGCAGGTCAGTGGCTGCCTGGCTCTCGGTGGTGACGGGGCATCAATCACCGGAACTAACACTTTGTAGTTACCCTATACGGAACTCTTAAGCGACTTGATGCCTGCATTTCCGAATTCCCTTATAAAGGCCTTGGACTGCAGAGTTAGGAGTGAAACTCAGAACTGACAAGAAAAAGAAACCATTCCTACTTGTAACATTATGTGCCTTATTAGGTAATCACTAATTAATAAATTGAGTCAAGTAAGGAAATGCCTGTTTGCTTTTTTTTTTTTTTTTTTTAAATAAAGGGATTCCAAAGGAAGAAGTGAAGGAAGCGTACATGGGCAATGTTCTGCAAGGAGGAGAGGGACAAGCCCCCACCCGGCAGGCAGTGCTGGGTGCAGGTACTAGGAACACATTTTTGCTTATTTTATACTTAAAATATTTGACATGGCCAAATGGAGATCATTTCAGCCTAAATAAAATGGCAAATGCATAATGTAACATTCATAGGCTCATACTGGTAGAAGTAATGTTGCAAATTATAGCTGAACATGTTTGTTTTATGAATTTTAATTCTAGTTATGTTTGAAGAGTACCATTTTTCAGAAGTGTGACTTCCTTGTATTGGTTTTAGGCTTACCTATTTCTACTCCATGCACCACTGTGAACAAAGTCTGTGCCTCAGGAATGAAGGCCATCATGATGGCCTCCCAGAGCCTTATGTGTGGACATCAGGTGAGAAGCACCTTCTTTTCCATTTTATGATGCAAATAATACTCAGTGCTAAGAGACACCCAAAAATCTAAGCACGTTCATGCTTTAGAAGTGAGGTTCTTTCTCCTGTGTAGAGTTGCCGTGTTTTCCAGACACGTGCACGTGCTGATTCCCTTTGAAGTGGAGTGTCCTGGTAAAAAGTGGTTTTCAGCCAAGATGCGTGTCTTCCGATGACCTTTTACTTAAGTCTTTCTCTGATATTCTCGGTAATTTAAAACATCTTAAGTTTTGTATTTGCCAGAATAAGGATTTCATCATAAAGTAGAGTAAGGTGCTCCCCCCGGGCATCACTCATTGATTGAGCCCAGAATTGATGACTGATTTGTAGTGCCTGCGTGCCCATGTTCACTAGTGAAATTGTGCTGGCGTTCTGTTGGCCTTGCTGGTTGAGATCTTGTCGTGACCTGAGATCACACAGGTGGTAGGAGACTAGAGCTGGACTAGTAGAACTGAGTTTATCAGATCCAGGCCCTTCTTTTTTCAGTTGGGGGCGTGAGGTTGAGGCGACCACAAACACAACTTACGGGGCTGGATTTAGAAAACAGGAGTCTCTGTCCTTACCTCGTGCATGCCAGCCTTTCAGGGCATAGCAGGCCAGGGTAAAGATCTGTTGTGTTTGCACATTATTTCTTACGTGTACAAGAACCACAGTTATGTATCCTGTGATGTTATTCCTCCTCTGCTTTGTCCCAGTTACAAGGCAAGCCAGAGGGGAAAAAAGGGATAGCAGTGTCTGAGCTAATGGAGCAGAGGCTTTACTGTGGGATCTATGTACATGCTAAAAACTGACATTGGTATATACACATATAAAACAAAACTTAAGGCTTTGTGTCACTCACATCAGTCTCTGAGTTAATTTCCCACTTTTGTGTGTATTCTGACACTTCAGAGCAACTTAGAGCAAGTTGCGGAAACTCTGTGTCTCACTTAGTATCTTGAAGGTCTATGATAGCATTCCACTGAGCTGTACAACTATGATATTTTGTGGGTCCTTATTCAGTGGACGTGTAGGCTGTCTCCAGTTCTTCATTGTTTAAATAACGTTGCAGTGAGCATCCCTTAGATATGTCTGTGTACTTCCAATAACCTGCGTCACCAATGAGGCAGTACACATGAGTGGTGAAGAACACAAAGTCTAGCACAAGATGAATTTCAGATCCTACCTCTCATCCTGTAATAGCTGAGCACTTACTTTGTAACATTCACTGCAGATTGAAAAGAACGTTAAAAAAAAATTATGTGCAAATCTGCTGAAAAAAGTTACCTAAGGACTTCTGTCAGATGATTTTAAAATTTTGGTACTTCCAAATGCCTTCCAGTTACACTTTCCAAAGGTGGTGAGGGCTTGTTTGCCTGCACATGAGGTAGCAGCAACATCAGGTGTTACCAAACCCTTGTCAAAGCAGTGGGTGGAAATGGTCATGACATTGTTTAGGTAAGTTTCAAAACTGTTTGAATGACAAGACAGCTTCTCAGTTTATTGCAGTTCTCTAGCAAATGCTATTTGCACTACATTAAAATGCTTCCAGTTAGTATTATTTGATTCATTTCTGCATGTATGCAATTGTTTGATTTATAGGAATACTCGGAATTGCCTTATTTTGACTGTTATCTACGATTTTGGAAAAATGTTTTACTTTATATTGAAGAATGATTGATAACTTAGTTACTTATTGCCACCATCCCCAGAAAATGTTCAGTATTTCAGGTAATTGAATAAAACTTTCATGAGAATTGAAAAATGGACAAAATAATTAGGTTTCTTTGGTGTAGAACTTCTGATTAAAGGCTTAAGAAAATGTTGGCTTTAATTTTAATGTTTAAATTGTTCCTTTTAATTAGCCCTTAAATGCATTGTTTGTTGATTTGTAGTAATAGGTTAATGAATATTTATTAAATTCTCGGAGTTCCCTGGTGGTGTAGTGGCTAAGGCTTCGGTGCTGTCAAAGCTGCGGCCTGTGTTCGATTCCCAGCTACCCACATTAAAAATAGGTATTTATTAAATTCTCTATACATGCCAGGTACCAAAGACATGAAAGTAGATCTGAGATTACTTCAAATCTTTCAGAAGACGTTAATGGTCTTATGTGAAGGATTCCTGGCAGTCTTATTAATATCTAATTCTAATCTTAATTATTACATGTTTGTATCATTTCTTTTGTCACGGTTAAAAGGGCACTTCCTGTAGTCACTGTGTAGCATGTCCCATGAAGTCTGTGTAGATTTGTTTGTTGCAGCTGTGTAAAGGGTATGACAGGCTGGTAACTACCATCGCAACTGACTGGGTTTCTGTATTGCTGAGCAGGATGTGATGGTGGCAGGTGGGATGGAGAGCATGTCCAACGTTCCCTATGTGATGAACAGGGGAGCCACGCCGTATGGGGGGGTAAAGCTTGAAGATCTGATTGTGAAAGATGGGCTAACCGACGTCTACAATAAAATTCACATGGTAATTACTGCTTTTTAATGGAGAAATGCCATCTAGTATACAATATTGTTTGATTTTAAAAATTACCTTTATTTTAGATCTTGAACTGAAGGATGGGCGTTATAAATGTTGATTTTTTAGCCATTCGTTTTAGGAAGATGTTTTTCTATGCTCATTGCATCATCTTGGCTCAGCTGTTGATGAATGGCTGCACACTGGAATAGGGCATTTTCTGACTGCCAGTGGATTCTAAAACTAATTATTGGCCTTTGAAACTAATACACGTGTGAAAAGTTACTTAGTACAGAAAAGTGTATTTTAGGAAGGTAAATTTAACTGCTGTTTTGTTATGCAAAGGTAACAATTTTTATGTTTTATCTGTTTAGTTTTTGTATTTAATTTTTTAAAAATTCCAACTTTTATCAGGGCAACTGTGCTGAGAACACTGCGAAGAAGATGAACATTGCACGAAATGAGCAGGACACTTATGCCATTAACTCTTACACCAGAAGCAAAGCAGCATGGGAAGCTGGAAAATTTGGCAAGGAAGTTATTCCCGTCACAATTACAGTAAAAGGTAGAAGAATACTGTTCCAAAATGGATTGTTTTAGCAACTTTGCTTTAAAACACAAGTTTAGCAATGTGTAGACACTTTTATTTTTGTTCATTCCAGGGCACTGACACTTGTGCTTATGGTTAAGTAGGGAAATGTTGCCAGTTCAGCCCAATTAATATAAGATTTTGACTCAGTAGCAGGCTCAATTAAGCATACCAATTTGAGAAATGTATTTATTAGAACTCTTTCTAATACAAATGACAGACAACACATTAGCTTAAGTGAAAGAAGGGATTTGCTAGAAGGCTGCACGCCAGCAGTCAGTCAGCTCTGGGAACCTCAGGGGTTGGAGCTGGCGTGCGGCGCGCTGTCAGGACATGCACTCAGGCTTCCTGGCTCCATCTCCATAGTAGGGCTCAGTCGGAGGAAAGAGAACTCATCAGCTGCAGCAGAATAAGTCCATAGTAAAGGTGCATTAACTGGGTGTAGGTTACATTTCCATCCTAGAAATGATTGCTGTGCTCAGAATGATGCAGTACTAGAGCTTATGCAGCCTAGCCCCGGGGACAGGAGAGAATGCAATGAAATAAAAGGCTGAAATGTGCTAAGCTACTTAATAACCTCTGAGACACTAATGGATATGGCAGGTGCTGGTTTAAGTGTGCAGGTACACAAAGGCACTGTTTCTTGTGCACCAGTTTCTTCCTGAATGATTGGTGATGAGTTAACATAAAATGTTTTTGTTGTAGGTAAACCAGATGTGGTGGTGAAAGAAGATGAAGAATATAAACGTGTTGATTTTAGTAAAGTTCCAAAGCTGAAGACAGTTTTCCAAAAAGAAAACGGTTAGTATTAAGAAATGAAGCATAACAAAAAAATGGAGTCAGAATATTATATCTAGCCTTGGAACTGCCTCAGGATTTTAAGAATAATTCTAGAAAACATCTAGATGTTATTTAACATTTTCAATATATCAGGCAAATAGAATTAACAAAACAAATGACATTTATCCAAAGTGTATTTAAAATTGCTTGGCAGTTAATTCCTTCAGAAGAGACTGACTATAGAATTATTTTTTATATGCATTTCATCTTGGGAGTTTGTTATAAAACTATCTGTAAGTTTCTTGAGGACTTAAGAGGGCAACTGTGTTCACTGTTGTATCTCTGGTATCTTGCATGTGTAGGTCCTGATTATTGAACGTTAGTGTAAGTGGGATTCCAGTATTCTTAATAGTTTTGAATCCTTTGAAAAAAGAGTTCTGCTTTTAAAATTAGCTGTGTATGTTGTGATCCTCAACTAAAAAGTTTCCCCCTTTCCTGATTGAATTTCTCAAAACCAACCATAGGAATAAGTTACGTAAAAATTAATATTGCAAAGGTATATTTAAAAAGTATATTAGCAGTGTATTATAGGGTCTTCATTGATATTTTTAATAAACAGCTTAATTGACAATTTACATACCATAAAAAGGTCCTGTTTAAAAAATGTACACTTCAGTAATTTTCAGTATTCACTGATATTTAATTTAAAGTGAGGGTAGAGAAGAAAAATGTGATTTTGACACTCGCTTGAATATGTAATGAATCCCTGCTCTATGGTGGATAAGCAGAGAGACTCTGGGGAGAAAAACAAATGAACTGGTTCTTAGCTTTGAAGAATTGTAAACCAGCCATTACACTGTACAGTGCTGTTATTCATGTTTCTGAGCTACCTCTGAATTAACTGTTACAAAAATTAACATGAAAAGGCATTCTCATATTAATAGTGTTATAGCTAGCTACGCATGTGGTTCCTGAGGGCATGAGTTACCTCCATCCACATTAGTAGTTTTCCATGCACTTAGCAACCCAGGCAGTACTCCGCAGGAATGTGTTAAGTTGGACCCCGTGAATTCGATGTGCAGGAACATTGTGACTTCATGCTCGCTGATGTTTTCAGGCACAGTAACAGCAGCCAACGCCAGCACGCTCAACGACGGAGCCGCCGCCGTGGTTCTGATGACTGCAGAAGCTGCCAAGAGACTCAACGTCACACCACTGGCAAGGATAGCAGGTAGAACGCGTTCTCATCGTGTTTATCCCTAACGCTCTGTTCCGGAAACTGAGCTTCCTTGTTGGTAACACAGTATTGAAGGTAGCTAGTTCTCTATAGGTTGTGCTGTGACAGAATTTACTACCTATTTTAACTGACAGAACCTCCTTTAATATTTTTGCTATAGTTTGCCTTACATAGGCGTAAGCTTTAAGAATCTTACCCTGTCCTATATGAGTGGGAGAGTAGAGGGTACATGTTTTACCCTGGTGGCACTGTGTACATACCAAGAATATGCCATTAGGAGTCTTGAAATGCAAAGTCTACTTGTTCTGGCATTTACTATTAACTCTGTGGCTCAGTCTCCGTCAGCCTGTTTTTAGCTGCAGAATCTGCCTTGCCTGTTTCATAAAGAGTTAAATAGATACTTTATAAAAATCCTTGTAACTTCATTTATTCTTAGTGGCAAGGTTAAGAAATCATGATTTCTACTATGGACATTTTGTAACAAACAATTCTTTGTTGTGGGGGCAGCTCAGCAGCATCCCTGGCCTCCTAAGTGGCATTCATTCCACCTGCTACAACAAACAAATCCCTAGATAACACTGATGTCCCTGGAGACAAACTCTCCCTATCTGTGAAAATCAGTGGCTCAGATTATTACAATTTTATAAAGTGCACAAATATGTTTACACGTATTACAGGGGTTAGGAAACTTACTTACATTTTTGCATGTTATATGTAACTTAGATACAGCTTTGGGTGTCTTTAATGACCTCAATTTTTTTTTTTTTTTTAAATAAAGCATTTGCTGATGCTGCTGTAGACCCTATTGACTTTCCAGTTGCACCTGCATATGCTGTACCTAAGGTGAGCACACACACTATTTTACCAACTTACAACCGCAGGTTGGTCCTGGTTCTAGAATTCAAAGCAAATACTACTAGGAGAGGTTGCCACAGAAAGGGAACTGCTGGGAGCAAGTGTTAGAATACAACAGAGGAGAACGTGCACACCAAATTGTCAGTCTTAAGACTCTGAAGGGTATAGCCAAGGGAACACAGGAAAAGACAGCCTGAGGACATTTAAGAATCTCAGAAGCCTCCAACAAGTATTTCCCTTTCAGGAGAGGGAGGGCCTTGTCCAAGGTGAACTTCATAGAGCTAATAGATAACAGATCAGTGGAGATTAAGGATAGAGAAGGATCAGAAACACTGGGGAGTGATGATCTGTCCAGAAGTGGCAGATCTCAGGAAGTGAGGTATCACATCCAGAAGCATCCCTATGTCCACAGCAGCATTACTTACAAGAGCCATGATATGGAAACACTCAGGTGTCCACTGATAGATGAATGGGTAAAGAGGTGGTACACATATACAAGGGAATAAGACTTGGCCATAAAAAAATAAGTCAGAAAGAGCAATACTGTATGAATTCACTTATATGTGGAATCTAAAACACAAAATCATTAAAACGGAAACAAATGCATAGCTACAGAGAACATTTTGATGCTTGTCAGGAGGAGTGGGTGAAGAGAGTAAGAAGTACAAATTGGTAGTTACACAACTGGGGATGTGGAGTTCAGGGAATATAGTTAATATTTTAATTATGCATGGTGTCAGATGGATCCTAGACTTACTGAGGAATTACTTCATAAAGTGTATAAATGTCTGATCACTGTTGTACATCTGAAATTAATACAATAGTGTATGTCACCTGTGATGGAAAAAATATATCTAAAGGGAACTACAGACTAAAATCGTAGAACTTTAAGCAAGCAATGAAAAGTCTTCACTGTTAATTATTTCAATAATCTGTTTTTAAAAATTTTAGGTTCTTAAAGCTGCAGGACTGAAAAAAGATGATGTTACAATGTGGGAAGTAAACGAAGCCTTCAGTCTGGTTGTACTAGCAAATATTAAAATGCTGGAGATTGATCCCCAAAAAGTGAACATCAATGGAGGAGCCGTTTCTCTGGGACATCCAATTGGGTAGGTAAAATAAACAGACACCATTTGTGATAGGCTCCAACCCCAAGCACACGCATCTGTCACTTTAAAACCAGTATGGTTTTATGCTGAGGAAGATTAGGGTTTCTGCTTGGGCTTTTAAAAAAGCTGTGACTGGATTTAAGACTTCAGGTCAAGCTGACAGTACAGTAAACACTGCTTGATCCCCCTCCCAACCTCATCAAAACTGCAACCATAGAACAACCATCATTGAGAATCACCTGCTAGCTGAACTGAAGTCCTACACCTAAGGGCGGAGCCATGTCAAGACTGTAAGAGGGGCAGACATCGAACAGCCTGGTACCACACCCAAGTGTGGCAGTTAGAAATCAGGAGGACTATCTTGGCTGCAGAGATCTCCCCCTGAGGAGGGAGGGGTCCCAGTCCCACTCCAAGCTCCCAGTGCCGGGAAGAGCTGTCCCCATAATGTCTGGCTGTGAAAACCAGCAGAAATTGTGGCTGAGAGCTACAAAGGGTAACTGGAGTCCCAGGCAGTCCTCTTAAAGGGCCCGCACACTAACTTACTTGCCGACGGACTCACTTGTTCTGAGCTCCAGCGTGGGGGCAGCAGCTCAAAGGAGCCAGAGACATACAGGGAGGACATGAATTGTCTGGCTTTAGGTGAGAGTTGGAGGGGCAGCTTCCTCCGAGAATAAGGAGCTGGCCGGAGCCATTGCTTATTTGGTGAGCCCCCTGCCTTCGGGTGTGCAGACCCAGGTGGTTACCATACCTGAGTCTCCACCAACCTGGCTAACTCCATCTGCCCCGCTCTGGTGATTCCCTGAGACCTAGCCTCACTCAACCCATTTCCAGTGGTTTTTCTATACAAACAGCTGGTCTTGGTTCATGCTGCCTACTTTCCTAAAATCTTTCAAAGGTTCACAAAATACAAACAAGCCGGATCTACCTTTGGCGTGTCCTGTATCTCCAGCTGAGCAGCCCTACACTTGGTATTGCTGGCAGTCGGCCTCAGTCCGTGGCTTGGCTTTCCCTATGCATGTCCATTCCCATCGTGGGCAGTGGATATCTGCGGATTGCTTGTGGCTCATGCCAGGTGGCCCCGGGCCAGTCCTCACAATCACGTAGCCTGAGGGTCAATCCCTCCCATCCAATGAGAACAGCAGAAAGAAAAAAAGAATTAAAAAAAGTAAGGCTAGTTTAAGAGGGCTCTAGGACAACACCAAGCATACCAACATTCACATCATAGGGGTACAAACAGGGCGAGCAAGGAATTGAAAGTCTATTTGGAGAAAATGACGACAAACTTTCCTGGCCTGCTGAAGGACATAGGCACACAAGGCCAGGAAGAACAGGCAGTTCCAAACATGATGAACCTGAAGAGGCCCACACCAAGACACAGCATAACTAAAATGTCCACGGTTAAAGTCAAAAGAATTTTAAAAGCAGCAACAGAAAAGCAGTTAGTTACCTACAATGGAGTTCTCTAAGAGTGTCAGCTGATTTCTGAACAGCAACTTTGGCCAGAAGGGATTGGCATGGAAGTTTCAAAATGATGAAAAGCAAGAACCTACAACCAAGATTATTCTACGCAGCAAGTCTGTCATTTAGAATTGAATGAGTGACAAAAGAGCTTCCCAGACAAGAAAAAGCCAAAGGCATGCACAATCACCAAACCAGCATTATAGGAAATGTTAGGGGAACTTCTTTAAGGAGGGAAAAAAAACCCCAAAATGGCAGTAACTGCCTGCCTATGAACAATTACTGTAAATGTAGATGGATTAAATATGCCAATCAAAAAAGACTTAGGGTTGTAGAATGTGTGAGAAAACAAGACCCTTACGTATACTGCCATTAAGAGCCTCACTTCAGATCGAAAGACACAGACTGAAAGTAAAGGAACTGAAAAAGGTCATTTCGTGAAAACAGAAAAAAAGCTGGGCAGCAATACTTATATCAGAATAAAGAGACTTTTTAGCAAGAGACAAAGAAGGACCCATTAATCCCACTTCTGGGTATTTATCCTAAGAAACCCAAAACACTACTTCAAAGGGACATGTGCATCCGTGTGTTCACTGCAGCCTTACTTACCACGTACGGAGGGATGCAGAAGTGTGGGTGCATGCACACAAGGGAACATGACTCGGCTGTAAACAAGAATGGAAGTCTGCCACCTGCAGCAACACAGATGGCCTAGGGTGTTGTGCTATGGAATAAGTTAGAGAAAGACAGTTACCATATTACTTCACTTATATTTGGAATCTAAACAACAAACTGCAACAGAAAAAAACCTCATAGATACCTGGAACATTCTGACGGTTGTCAGATGGTGGGGTGGGTGAAAAAAGGGGAAGGGTTTAGGTAGTTACAAAATAGTCGTGGGCATGGAAAGTGTAGCATAAAGAATACAGTAAATGATACTGAAATAACTGGTGTCAGATGGGTACTGGATTTATTGGGGCGATCACTTCATAAATTACATAAATGTCTACTATGTTGTACACCTGAAACTAATTCTGTATGTCAACTGTAACTGAAAAATTTAAACTCATAAAAGAAGCTCTAAACGTTTTTGAAACAAGTCTCTTAAGAAAAATAGTTAAATTCAGCTATAAGTAATGGCTAGTAAACTTTTCAAGGAATTAAATGGGAATAGAAACATTTTTTGGTTATTGGTAAACTTTGTAATTTATTAAATGCTAAATGCCTTCTTAATCCTAGGATGTCTGGAGCCAGGATTGTTGTTCATTTGGTTCATGCCTTGAAGCAAGGAGAATATGGTCTTGCCAGTATTTGCAATGGAGGAGGAGGTGCTTCTGCCATGCTGATCCAGAAGCTGTGAGACCTCTGTTGTCTAGGTGACAACCCTACTGGCCAGAAAGGCCTGCTGAAATCAGTGCCTACACTGTGGCATCTTGTTTTCAAATGCTATGTTTCTTTTTTATGATTTTCTATTTTAATTTTTTAAAATAAGATCAAATCCCAAAATCTTTTAAAATTACAAATAAATTTTCTGATTTAAATTTATCTTTAGAAGTTTACTATTTTTGTTCTAAAGGTGTTAATATTTTAAATATTTGTGTGCAAACTTAGTGACTTTTAAGTAGCTAGGAGCTTCCATTTTAGAGAATAATTTATATTTTTGAGCATTGTTAAAGATGAAGTGAATGTCATCTTTAGTTAATTTAGATTTAGTGGACTCTTTAATGTGAGAATGGCTATAATGGGCCAGGTAGCAATGCCTCAGCATTAGTCAAAAAGCCAGACAGTGTGGGTGGTGCTGTTAGAACAAGAGAAACCCACGTGCTCAGGTCTAGAGTGGGTGTAGCTTCTCCTAAGACCAGCATTCAGGATTTGGGGTGGGATGGGTTCACACTGAGAAAATCCTGTGGTTTGAGCTCTGAATTACTATCACAGCACAGAAAATGGGAAAGAAGGTAGAAATTGCTCAAGTGAATGGATGTACGAGGGCTGTCTGGAGAGTGTCCAGCCAATGTAGTATGAAAAACAGAGGCAGTGATGACTGGATTTTTTTCAGACAGCTCTTGTAGAAAGGGAAGAGACTGCCACTTCCCATACACACGATGCCTGCTCTTAAGCACGACAGAATGCAGCACAAGTACTTAGAACTGCTTCTCCCTGGGGGAACACAGACTGTAGGCAGGAACTGTGCACGCCAGCCCACCTGCAGTTCTGGGAAGGGAAAGCTCCTACTCAAGTGGAGACTGACAGTTGTGGGGGAGTGGAGGGGACAGAAAAGGTCTCCTGGCGAAGAATTCACTGTGGATCCTTATCTTTGGAGAAACAAAAGACAACAAATGGGGAAAAAATACTGTTTTGCTGGCAGGGTACTTCCAAAAATATCTGTTTGGTAATCATGGCTAAGCTCGTTAGGTGCTCGGGACTGTCCTAGGGGCTTTATTAGTATAGTACGAATCCTTTAATCCTTAGAAAAAAAACAACTGTTTGAGAAGATCTCAGAATTTTGGGAAAAACTGAAGATAGGAAATGGAAAAAAAATAATAGAATCAACAACTAAGGTACTTCTTAACAAAAAATATTCTGAAGCAATAATTACAATATAGTAAAAAAAAAAGAACTCAGACTTTTCTGTACTAAATGGGCAGATTTTGGAAGGCCAAAATTAACAGTATCATGCTAAGGCAACCTGGGGAAAAGATATAATAAAGGAAAAAATTATTCAAACATTAAGTAGAAGAATTGGTAGCCTTAGTCCTTATTTTTATTACTGTATTTTGCCATGTATAATGAGCACTTCTTTGCCCAAATTTGTGAGGGAAAAATCAGGATGTACATTCTACATGGGTAGTACTAATTCCACATCTATGTGTTTTTAATTTTTTATTTATGTTTATGAGTTAAAAAGTGTAACTCTAGAAATAAATAACAATACCCGTATACAAAAATAATACTCCGGAATACAAGAGTTGGTTTTTTTAATGTAAAATTTTATACATAAAATTTCTTGTACCATGTTAAAAAATAAATGCTAAAATTCCTTTATAATAACAAAAAGCAACTAAATACAAACAAACAAGTAAAAATTTGAATTAAAAAATTAAAATGAAAGTTTTCCTGGAAAGTTTGGGCCAAAAATGTGGGTGTGCCTTATATACAGCAAAATACAGTATATTAAATGCTAGAAGACAAGTCACCAATATCTGCATAGTATTTTTAATAGAATAAACTGATCAAGATACTAGGTGTCTAGGCATGTAAGAGCTTATGAAATATAGCACTGTCATGTTTCCTCCAAAAATGACAGAAAAAAAGAATCAAAATTAAGAATTCAGGAATGTGAATGCTTAAAAGTTTTTAAATGATTGAGGACTGGCTGAGCAGGAAGGCAGCGTTGTGGTTAAATACGGACAGAAATTTTACAGTTGGATGAACAGTGCGGGGGTTAGGGATGCATAGTCTAAAATCTATGTATAACTTCTGACTCCCCAAGAACTTAGCTGTCCCTTTGTATCTGCAAGGGACTGATTCTAGACCCCCTGCGGATATAAAAGCCCAAGGTGCTCAAATTCTTTACATAAAATGGTGCAGACCAATGCTTATAGCTGGCCCTTCACATCCACAGACTCCCAACTGTGGACTGAAGACAGTAAAGGAATTCATTGAAAAATATCAGCTATAAGTAGACCCATGCAGTTCAAACCCATGTTGTTTAAGGGTAAACTGTATATGCTAAATAAAGGCAAATGCCATAAAAATAAAAATGAGTTCTACACCTTAAATTACTATAGGGGATAAAAACCAAAAAGCCCAATTGTGAAGTGTAAGAGGCTGGCTTCTAAATTACTAGAAATCAAGACAGAAAATGTTAAAATAGGACAAGAACTATTCCGTATAAAGAAAAGATTATTCAAAGTGAAGTTGTAGAGAACCTGAAGACAAGTAGAGGGGCACAGAATTAAGATTTTTGTGGCGATGACGCGAGGTTTTAGCACATAGCTAGGAGTCAACTATGATCCTTCTTGGAGACCAGAGATGCTAGCAGACAGCACCTCCACCTTCTGACTTAAGCCAGTATCTCTCCAGGAGGAGCTCATACATGTCTGGCACCCCAGCTTTTGCAGATGCCAACCAAAGGACAGGATGCTAGATCACTTGGCTGTGATGACCAACAGAGGTCCAATGAAAACTACAGCAAAGCAGCAGTTATGAATGGGCTAGGACCCTCTGCCCATGGCTGTATACTTGGGTGCAGTAAAGAGGGAGCTGGCAAAAAAGCCCATCTCCATGGAAGGGCCCTAACTACACTTTCCCAGCTGCTGATGGTACAGCTTCCAGTCAGCCTGCAGCCAGGTGCTAACTGCTACTGTCCCCTGTAGGACACTGCCAGGTGTTGGCACACCTTCAACTACTGGGAGCCACTAAGAACAAAGCAGGCAGCATGAACAAGCACAAAAGTTCAAGAGACAATAAGGAGGACTGACTGACTCAGCTGAATGACGTGGTTCATGTCTTACAGAAGATCACTGTCAAGACTGGGAGAAGTAGCTGTTTTATCTAATGCACAGAAACCAACACAGAGTAAAGGAAAATGCAGAAACAGAGGAACATGTTCCAAACAAACAAAGAAAAAAACCCTATAGAAACAGACAATGAAAAAGTGGTGATTTACCTGATAAAAATTCTAACTGTCATAAAGATGCTCAATGAGGTTAGAACAATGCATAAGGTGAGTGTACACCTGAAATCTGTACAATTTTACTAACCAATGTCACCCACCCCAACAAATTTTAAAAAAGGGATTAAAAAGAATTTTAAAAAACCAGCAGAAAATATAATTACCAAACAGAACTCACAGAGTTGAAGACGACAATTAACTGCACTGAAAAATTCAACAGAGGATTTCAACACCAGACTGTATTAAGCTTAAGAAAGAATCAGTGAACTCAAAGACAGGGCAGTGACATTCATCTAATCAGAGGAGGAAAAAGAAAAATGGAATAAAAATGAGTGAAGATGGTTTAAAAGTCTTATGTAATATCATCAGGTAGGCAAATACATGCATTATAGGGGTCCCAGAGGAGAAGCATAGGACAAAAAGTTAATTCCAAGAAATAATAGCTGATAATGTCCATAACCTAAGAGAAGAAACAAAAATCCACAAAAGAAAGCCCAGAAGAGTTCCCCCCCAAAAAAGATGAATACAAAGAGCCCCACACTGAGACCCATTATAACTGTCAAAGTAAAAGACTAGGAGAGAATCTTAAAAGCAGCAAAAGAAACAATTTGTTATGTGCAAGGGAATCCCTATAAGACTATTAGATTTTCCAACAAGAAGTTTATGGGCCAGAAGGGAATAGCATGATATACTGAAAGAAAAAATTGCCAATGAAAAATACTTTACCCAGCAAAGCTGTCCTTGAGAACCGAAGGATAGTTTCCAGATAAGCAAGAGCTGAAGTTCACCACCACTAGACCAGCCTTGTGAGAAATGTTAAAGAGCCTTCCTCAACCTGAAATGAAAGGACGCTAATTAGTAAAAAGAAAACATTTGAAAGTGTAAGTGGCACTGGTCAAGCTAAATGAAGCCTGTCCAACTCATGGCCCATGGGCCGCATGCAGCCCAGGATGGCTTTGAATGTGGCCCAACACAAATGCACAAACTTTCTTTCTTTCTTTCTTTTTTTTTTTTTTTTGGTAATATGTGGGTAGTTCCCTGGCTGGGAATTGAATCCAGGCCGCAGTGTTGACAGTGCCAGTGCCGAAGCCTTAAGCCACTACACCACCAGGGAACTCCTCACAAACTTTCTTAAAACATGAGAATTTTTTGTGACTGTATTTTTAGCTCATCAGCTATCATTAGTGTATTTTATGTGTGGCCCAAGACAAGACTCCCAATGTGACCCAGGGAAACCAAAAGACTGGACACTCCCAAAGTAGATAAATTCATAATACTCTAATATTATAATGCTGTTAGGTAAATGAATTACTCTAGTATGAAGGTTAAAAGGCAGAAGTATTAAAAATAAATTAACAAAAAAATGACAATACTTACCCCATCTTCCAAATTTTCATATCTAAATTTGAAATCAGAAGTAAATTCATGGCTTTAATTAAATGCTTACATGGTTTTAGAAGAAAAATAATCAGATAACTCTTCATTCAATTTAAGAAGTTTACTATGAAAAAAGGATTCTGAGAAATTAGGAAACAAAGAATTACAAATTAGTGAGGCAGAGACCAATGAGCTTGAAAGAAATTTTGGGAAAATAGTGATGTTTTCTCTGCCAAGGTCTCCAGGCCTAGATGATGATCAGTGATTTAGTTTCAAGGATCAGTTGTTTCCCATTCTGAATAAACTACTGCAGAAAATAGAAATAAAATACAGCATCAGCTAGAACACCAGCTAATTGTTGTAAGTGCTTATTACGTTCCAGACACTGACCTTGTCTGATATAAACATTGCATTAATCTTAAAACATATTATTCCAATATTCAGATAGAGATAGTTTCAAATTCATTTTAAAAATTGGCATAAGCTTGAAACCAATCTCATTAGAACATTTAAATAAAATGTTGCCAAATCTAACAGATGTCACCCCAATAAGTCTAACAATAAAAATGAATTAAAAAAAAGTTGACAAATCAAATTTAGTTATATGTAAAGAATCACTAAGATTGCAAAGTATACAATATTAGGATTATTAATATAAAGACACATTCATGGGTTTAATAAAAGTATTTTAATTGATGTTAGAATAGCACCTAATTAGGTTGAACATACTCGTAATGTAAACTCTTAAAACTATAATCAAAAGCCAACATTATACTTAACATTTCATTAAAATGAGAAATAAGGAAGCCTATTTTGATCATTAAGTGCTAATCAGTGTAGTAAGAAGAAATAAAATTGGAAAAGATTTATTTAGAGGTGATATACCTTTAGAAAGTAAAAAATAACCAAAAGAAAGCCATTAGCTCTAATAAGAGTTTGCTCAGTAAAGGGCCCAAATATAAAATATAACATAGATTTATATATAAATCATTTATGTATATATAAAATTATATGCAGTAATTATATATTGTATTTCATATTTGGGCCCTTTACAATATCTTTTTTTTTTTTTTTTTTTTGCTTTTTGGTATGTGGGTAGCTCCCTGGCTGGGGATCGAACCCAGGCCGCAGCGCTAACTGCACCATCAGGGATCTCCCTACAATATATTTTCTATTGTTATTAAGATAGCATGTTACTGGCACATCTTTAAAAGTAGATTAATGGAACAGATTGGAGTCCAGAAGCAAACCCAGCTATACAGCTTATGACAATGTTAACAGTACAATATATGTGGGAAAGGATAGTCTTTCCTCAGTAAATGGTGCTGGGTTAATTAGATATCCATATGCAAAATCAACTCCAGATTGATGAATGATGAAAATACCAAAGATTAAACTATACAATGAGAAAGACATGGTAAAATATTTAGAAATCTGTTACCCATCTGGCAAAGAACTTTTATCTAGCATACAGAAAGAATACCTACCTCTCAGTAATAAAAGGCAAGGCAACCCAATATAAAAATGGGCAAAAAACATGAACAGGTATTCCACCAAAGCAGATAATCCAATGGCACTATAAGCATTTGAAATGGTGTTCAGCTTTATCAGGTACCAAATGAAAACCACAATGTGATACCAACATACTTCACCAAAATGGCTAAAACAAAAAAAATACCAATTTTTAACAATGATGTAGAACAACTGGAAAGCTTCTTACACTGTTGACAGTATGATTTGGTACAGCCACTCTGGAAAAGTGAAAAATCTGAATAAGGTTAGATGTATATGTCCCCAGGACCCAGCAATGCCACTCCTAAGTACATATCCAACTGAAGAGTGGAATACTTGCACCAAAAAAACATGTGTGTGGGAGGGGAAAAAAACATATGCAAGAATATTCTGAAGTTCTATTTATAATAGCCCCAAACTGGAAATAATCTAAAGGCTCATCAACTATAAAATGCATTAACTGTGGTAATATACATAATACAATGTGGTAAACACAATGAAAACATACATACTCAGCACTGAGGATGAGAACTGAATTATATATATATAACACGAGTGGATCTTGTAAAGTCAAGCAAAAGAAACTGTAAAAGACTATATATATTGCATGAATCATTATACAAGGTTAAAAAAAAGTTCAAACTAAAAGTCAGGATAATAATGGCTGCTGGGGCTGAGAGTTACTAGAAGGAAGTATAAGGGGATTCCAGCATACTGGATATGTCCTATTTTTAATCTAGATAATGAAGTGGATGTGTGCACTTTTAGAGAATGCATTGAACTGTATGAACTTAACAGTCTGTGTACCTTTTCTATGTTATACATTCATAAAAATTTTAGATTAAAAAAATTTCAAATTGAAAAAGCAATAACCAGTTAAAATAATAGAATGAAGAGTACACTAAAAATAGCAACAAACAATAAAATAGCCAGTTTAGCAGAAATTTATGAGGCTAGAGATAACTACAAAACTATTATATGTACTGTATCACCAGTACAATTTCCTTCTTTCGATATTAGGCAACTTAACAGGGTTAATGTACTTCAAATGAATATTCCAATAGGATTTTAACTTGAATTAATACCAGTGATTCTAAAGTTAATCAGGGAGCATAAAAGGTGTGAGCACTTTAAAAAGTAAGTTATAATTAAATCAGTGACACAAGCTAATTTATATGCCACAGTATACATGTAAGTATGTATACATTTAATACCAGGTCCAAAAAATCTATGATTTTTATACATTTATGGTTTAGCTGGATTTCATAATTCAGAATACTTAGGATTTAAAAAAATAACACATGTAATCGTTGCTAACAGATGTCACCCCAATGTCTAACAATAAAAATGAATTAAAAAAAACAAAAAAACAAAAAAACAAAAAAAACCCCAAAAAAACAAAAAGAAAAGAAAAAGGATCAATATTAGCTCCATAAGGTCAGAGATGATTTATATCTGTACTCCCAAAGCCTGCCACAAAATGTGCACCCAATTAAAAAGGGTGGTGGTGGAAAATATTAGATAAATGCATTACCACAAATAAATTTTTTAAAGAAAAAAAAATAAATAAAAATAAAAAATAACACAAGATATATACCATATATCTGCAGCTGATTCTAAAACAGCATACTGATTAAGCACATTACTACTTTTCTAAGCAAAATATGAACCCTCATACCAAATGAGATAAGGACTCAAGAAGTCTCATGTCAAATCAACTCAGGTTTTGCCATGAAATGAGTTTTAATGCTAAATTTAGGAGGAAAGTATTTGTTGTCAAAACCTTTTGGATTCTGAATTGTGAATAAAAGATTGTGCATCAATATAGAATAAAAGTCATTATAAGTAAATGTATAGGCAGAAAGAAACCTTATTTTAACCAATTATACTGAGTCAAGTGGTTAAATATTTATGAAAAAAAAAAAAAGTACTTTCTTACTTCATACCAAATTAGGAGCTAACTACTAATTTTAACAAATCAAGAAATAAGACTAGATCACTAGAAACTAGTGATGATATAGCTGAATATATTTCTGGTGTAAGATAAACACGTGTCATGGAAGAAATGACAATTTCCTGGCAGGAATGTAAATTAATGTAATTTTCTGGAAGAAATTGGCAAGCTGTATTTGAGATCCATAAAAAATAAGCACTTTTTTTAAAATTTGGTAATTCCACTCTCTAAAATATCTCCTAAGGAAATAATTGTAATGTAAACAAAAATTTATTTACAAGTATGCTCACTTTTTAAAAATAGCTAAAAACTGGAAAATGTTTGATATTGAGTTAAAAAAAAAAGCATTAGGAAGTCACATGATTTACAGTTTAAGTTCCACTATGTAGAAAAAAGTTCAGGGAAAAAACTCATTAAAATGTGTCAAAATTTCAACCAACATTTTTAAAAAGAAAAGTCTATTAAAAGAGGAAGCATAGTAATAAAATCAGAACTTGATAATATAATTTCACGTTGGGCTTGAGGCTGAAAGATGGTGGCTTGAGAAAACAAATTAATGCAGAATATTACAGTAACACGCCTTTAAAATTACTCCTATTGCTTAAATCTTGGTGTTTGTAACAGTTACAACATGCTAGTGGATGCTTTTCTGATGTACAATGTCAGCATACTAAAGAGTTCTGACAATACCCAGGGCTTATATAGTAAAATATTTTCATTATAAGACTTCTGATTTGGCATGCACTGACTACAATAACCACTAAGCAACAACCAAAATAAAGAGTGTATCCTTACATGCAGTAAGAGCCACGAGCTGTGTGTCGTATACTTTAACCCTGAAATGCTGTCACTGTGCATTTGACTGTTAAAATAGGTTACCATATACAATACTATTATTAAGTCCAGCATGCTTGGCATTTTCAGGTAAAATGGTTTTGGTCCTGAACATAAATGAAAGTTCCAGTACAAGTTGTCTTTGGATTCTATCTAGTGACTGTGGGCTAGTGAACTAAGAAACTTGAACAAAGTCAACTTACTTGTGTATGAATCCTTAGTACTTAGCACACATGAATACATTATTAACTGAATGAAAAGAAAATCTGTAACTTTCAGCATTATGTGTGACCTTCTGAAAAAGAAAGAATTGATCTGTAAAGGAATTTAATCCAAGTATCTAAATGAGGATGATTGCCAATATGAAGGAATTCAAACTTTAAGTTAATGAAAATATTTATTCAAACCTAACTGTATTACAGTATCAAGTTGAGTTAAATAAACATTAACTGGGTGATACTTAGTTCCTTAGGTATAGACCACTGCCACATAAAAATGTTTTACAACACAAATTTCTGCAGTAAGGCTCAGCAATTAATGTGATTCCTCATTGAGAAATGAGTAGAATGGATTTTGTTTTTGAAAGGCCCAGTACAAAAAAAAAAGGTTGAGGAAAATGACTTTAACAGTATGTATACCTGTAGAAAAAAAACATTAATATACATATATTTAACCAAACAGAAAGCACTTAAGAGAACAAACTTCAGTATCTAGGCACAACTGGTCAGGTACTAATAAAATTTCTGCTCTCTTTTAAAGGTATAAACCTTTCATCAACCTCACTGATGTGTGAGTCCAATACAGAGAAGGCACCTCTTTCATCCTCCATTTTTGAGAGTAAGTCCTGGTAACATTTTAAGGAGCACGGAGACAATGTGCTCTACCTAAGTCCAGATACAGTTATTTAACAGCTCATTTTAGGAGAAACTACATTAAAATATAAAACTATAATTTCTCTTCTTATATATTATGATGGCGATGGCTTTCTAAAAGGACACCAGAAGTTAATCCTCCACATAAGCTTTAAGATGGAATACAAGATTTAAATGAATGTGCATTGGTCACTACTATGTAAGGAGTTCTATGAATTAGTGCAATTCATTAAATCCCCAGTACTTAGGGGGAAAGTATATACATACTAAGAAATTTCCATTACTACCATAACCAAAGTTTTTATGGCTCAACAGTCTGAACATTTGAAGTTCTGTCAAAGATCTTGAAAGTTATAAACAAAAGATTAGAACACTCAAATGGTTTACAAAAAACTCTCTTTAAAACAGAGACCAGATTGACCAGAAGAAGTATAAAATTTCAGGAATATAATCTTTACTGCAATTATAAGAAAGATGGTAAAGTATTCACTGTAGAAAAAAACCCAAATTGTTATTTTGTAATTGGTTTACTACCATTTGAGGTGGTTATCACTTTCATATTACTTAGTGGCTAAGTCTTTAAATGTCTTGTTGGACAGTTACTAAAGGCAATTTACAAGGAAAAACATTATTTTCCCAACAGTGAGAAACAATTCCAGATAAATAAGCTTCAGAATTAGGGATCATAAGTAAAAAAAAAAAAAAAACAACAGTGTAAGAACATTAGGTTGATTTAACCTCTATTTCAACATTTACACAGTATTTACAATACGCAATTGTCAAAGCTATACAGTTTTGCAGACTGGCTTTACTTACATGTCTGCAAAGGTTTTTTTCCCCAAAATAAAAATATATCAGGTAAATCTATTTACAAACTAGGAAGCTGCTTCAGAAACAGCAAGATTTAGATATAAAGTGAAATTTCAATACGATGAAAGTGCAGGTCACGCTTTCATATTTTGTCATTATCTTATTCACTACACTCATATTTTTAAGGGATATGAGTTTTAAACAGTTACTGTGTTTTTGTATGTGCAGAATGTTTACTCATCATAATGCAAGGATAACAAAAATTTGTCCACATCCATTCCAGCTGGAAATGAACTAGGTAGCTTCTTTTTCTGTCAAAAAAATAAAAATAAAAAAATAAACCTAAGTTAACATATTGAACTCAAACAAGCCAAAAAGCTTTCCTAAGTCACTTAAAACCTTTTTTTTGGTTCTTCCATATACTACTAAAATTTGTTGCCAAATTTTTTCAGTCTATTTAAATTTTAGTTGTACAGAGAAGTAGAGACCAATTTATAAACCCAAGGCTAATAAAATATACTTCAGTGGTTCTGCCAACATTAGTTTAGGGGAAAAGACATTATATAAATTCAGAGTGTATGAATGTTGAATGAGACAAGATAGAACACACTTTCTGTAAGGTGGTCATTAATGCCAAATCATAAATCTTAGAAAGCTTTGCTAAGATTTTAGGAGTCACAAGTACGTTTCCAGTCCCAAACACTATACCCCAGGTACTTCACCAATACCACATTCAGTCCTCAGCCGTGCGATATGATGTGTGGTCAGAGAGGCTACTGGCTTCACCAGTCACCAAACCAACGAGCAGGGCATGCAGGGTGCAAACCCAGACTTGCATGGCAGCAAAGCCAAGCCTCCTTCCCTGATACCATGGTATTTTAAACACCTTACTTTCTATTCATTCCGCTTACCAAATGGCTCAATGGATTTAGGAAAAATGGGTTTCATTTCTCCACACTATCCCTACATTGCCTTCCTACAGTTACCCATGGTTCAAGAAAAAAAGTGTAAATTTAGTCTTTACACTGCTCCAACCTATCAACATCTAGAAGAGCAGTTTCTTACTTGGTAATTCCACACGCAACGGTGGCTCCCCAATCTTTCATGCCTTATGTCATTCTCCCCCACAAAAAACTTGGATCCTGACAAACAAAAACCTCCTTTGCCCAAGGACGATGTTTACAAATAAGCACGCCTTGGCCAGTGTTCCGAAAATGCTGTGTTTTACCTAGACAACTTCTGAGTGACACAGCTACAGAATGCTGTCAATCAAAACACAAAGCTCTCTTGACCAGGACACGCAGTTAGAAGCTGCGGCCAGAAACGCCGCGCTCTCTAACCGGAGCACTGAAGGAAGGGCAGAGGTAGGGTTTTGAAAGTAACACTTTTTTTTGGTTATGTGGGTGGTTCCCTGGCTGGGAATCGAACCCAGGCTGCAGCGCCAAAGCCTTAGCCTCTACACCACCCGAAAGTAACACTTTTAAACTTGCCTTAATTTTCTTCTTTCTCATTGGTATTGATGAATTTGCCAGGCTTTTATTAGGAGTACGGGCGTTTCGCTCACACTCATCTAAATCCTCAATTTTCCGCTTTTTTGTGGTGTTCCTTGAAGATGCTCTAAACTGTTGTATATTGTCTTTTAGAGGAGTCGTTGAAGTCGTCCTAGAGATGGCTGCTCTGGAAAGGATCATTAACGTGTGGGCCGCCATGTTTACACTATTTTCACTCCCCGTTTCACTGGCAGGGCTGCAGGCAGGGAGGTCTGGGGTGACAGGAGGGGCCATTACTTTGGCTGTGCTACTGTCTTCGCTGAGCCGCCTACTAGAAGGGACCTTGATGCCATCTGTAGGTTCCTCTTTAGGTTTCTCCCCCACCCCTGTGCCAGGTGTCCGAGGTACACATAAATGGGGACTATCGGTGAGCCGGGTTCCTGGGCTGTGTCGCTGAACATCCTGTGACATTTCTGGGGCATGTTTGCTTAGTGGGTTACTCAAAGAACCGGCAGATTTAGTTTGCTCTTGTTTCGGATCCTTCACAGCTACACCTACTGAAGTGGTATTTTTACTGTTTGAGGACGTGTCTTGTTTTCTGTTTAGTTCTTGCAATGAAGCTATTGTTTTCTCATTCCATAAACCCCCATTTTGCTGCCCATTAGACAGTTTTGAAGTTTCTGGATTTTTCTGCCTTTCCACATCACTGCATAACTCATTTTCCTTATTAGCTGTTGCTTTATGGAAAGATTCAAGTCCAGTTTCTGTTGTTGAAACTTTCTTTTCTGACGGAGTTTCTTTTATGGTGGTATGTCGGCTAATGGCAGTTTCTGATTTAGATAAAATCTTAGGCACAGGAGGTTTCTCTCTCTCTCTTTTGAGAGTATTATTAGAAGGAGGTTTTAAGGTAGAAGATATCATGGGTGAATCAAGATTTGGAAATGAAATGTCACTTCTTTCTTTGTTTTGGGACTCCATCACATGATTTGTCCCCTGTGTATCTGACACAGGAGAAGCAGTGCTATCAAAACGCAGCACGCGCCTGTGGCTTTCAAACGGTTTGCTAGTTGGAACTGCAGTCTCTACTGAGAAGGGAGCTCTAATTTCTTCCAGTTTTTTCCCAAGATCTGTTGCCATATTCTTGCTGGAAACTTCAATCCTTAAATAAACAAAAATTTTGAGCAATTAAAGAAATCCTTTATGTTTTGAATCTAAGCATTTAAATAATCTATGATAAAAAACTGCTTTCATGCTCACCTTTGTGCATGACACCCAACTAAATGACTTGGCGAATCCACCAAATTATTTACCTGCTTTCCTGGAATTATAAATGAATTAGTTAGGAAAGAAAAATATTCCTAAGTAAAAGAGTATATTCCTTTGAAAGAAAATGGAACAGATTACAATATCACACATCATGAGAAAGATTTTGAAATGATAGCTAATGTACAAATGGAATACTTTCAAGAAATGGGTTTTAAAAAGCAGGTTTAGAATATATACAATACAGTGACACATCCATTTTACAGAGCGAATACGATTTGAAATAAATGCTTTGCTTCAACTTGAGGCAAGTATTATGAATCCCATCTTTGGATTTATGCATTACAATGCTCAATAGAGCACTTAGTACTACTTAGATCCAGAAACTAATTTAAAGAAAGCAGTATGTTACAGTTATTTTAAAAGCTGTGGAATTTTAGTACCCATGTTTTAATTTCCATGGAAATATAAGTTTATGTGAGAGAGTAGCAAGATATGAAGCTAGAAAGAATATCAAAGATGAGATCATGAAGAACCTTTTGGAAAAGGTCTCACAGAAAATCCTTAAGAGCTTTAAATGGGGAAGATGCATGAACAGGCTTGCTGTAGAGTCACTCTGGCAGTAATGTAGAAAATGAACTAGAGAAGAAAACTGCAAACAGGAATATAGTTAAATGGCTATAAATATTCAGGCAAGAGAAGATAAGGGTCTTAGAGACAGAAAGGGCATTCACATAGATATGAAGGGTAAAGGAGGACTCAATGGTGACATTAACCAAAGGGGCAAAGTAGGCAGAGGAGGTCTTTTCAGAAGTGAGACTTACATGCAGAGTTTGAAGGTCTCGAGTTACATGAAGTTAGATAGGGAGGAGCACAGTAGTTTTGTGGTAAAGTCATCAATCGTTAGAGACTGTTACAGAAGTAGAGAAAGAATGAAAAATGTCCAATGAATATGGCAGCGTTAGGCAGCTGGTGACCGGTTTAAATAGTTTTAGTGGAAACAGGAGAAGAGACAATAATGTAAACAAAGAACTGAGAAATAAGAGGGGATAGGGAGAAATGGCTGGCAGGTGGGACAAACCTAAGAAACTTTATAGTCAGAGAGGGAAGGAGCCAAAAAAGGAAAGTTGAAGATATACAGTAGATAGAACCTAGAGCAGAGGCAGACTGTAATAACCTTATAAAGAATGAGATAATTATTCTTCTAAGAAACAAAACCAACCAAAAAAGGAAAGGTAATTTTGGAAGTAGAACAGGTACATATTAAATGGAATGATAGGAGAGAATGGAGTTTATTACTGCTAAGTGGGGAGAGAAAAATCACCGATCTACATAGAGTTAGGAGGGTGGGGATGGGACATTTTTGGGCAGAGCTGTAAAAGTCTAGAATAGCCGAAGGGGAATGGAAGAGAAAGAAACTAAGTTGACATTTAAAATGATTGCTAAGTGGCAGTGAGTGTGAGAAATTTCTAAGTGGTATCTAAGGGCACGGTACCACTTCTAAAGCAATGCCCAGGTGTAAAGGCAGAACATGGATGGTTGGTTAGATTCAGGGCTAGAGGGTAGCAAGTGGGTATGGTAGAAAAATGTGGACATAGAAATGTTTAAGGAGTACTGAGAAAACATGGATGTGGCAGACTGTAGGGTCTAGCCTAGATAGTGAAGGAACCAAAAACCAGAAAGAACTCAAAGTTCAGATAAAAGGGGAGGGGAGGATTCAAGTAATAGGAATTCTCACTGGCTGAAGAGAGATTCAGTGGCTATATGGAAATGAGATAGGGTAGGGGGTTTCCTGGAGGAGCAGTGGCTAGGCTTTGGGCGCTCTCACCACTGCAGCCTGGGTTCGATTCCCAGCCAGGGAACCACTCCCACCCACCCAACCCCCAAAAAGAGAAATGAGAGAGGGTATAGGCTGATAAGTCTAATAAGAACTAGTGAACAATTAAATATGAAGCTATACAGGAGAGGCTGACTACAGTGAAGATGAGTAACTCAGAAGTGGAGAGGCTAAAAGGTTTAGGGTGTTTGGTAGGTTAGCAACACGTGTCACCCAAGAAGATGGGAAACTTTTTGAGGCAGAGAAGTCTGAGGACTTGGTGCAACACTCACCAAAGCCCTGAATGAAAATCTGGTGTTACTCTGCAGTGTTTTTGTTGATGAAAATCTTTTATTTTGTAGACAGCACTATCACATCTTTCCATTTATAAATTATGTTCTTCTCATTTTTAAAAAGCAATTCTTTCATCCTAGTATCATTAAGATAGTCTTACATTTTATTGTTTTGCTTTTTACTTTTAGGTCTTTAATCACCTTGGAGTTCACCTTTGTGTACAGTGTAAGATAGGGATCTAATTTTTTCTATAATACACGTAATAGCCAATAAATTTCATCCATCCTGGACCCTCTGACTTCCAACGTTACCTCTATGACATGCAAGTTCCTATAGTCTCTTCTTAAACTCCTCTTTGTTCCATTTATATTTATTTTATTACTAGAAAAATTTTAATCAAAAAAGGGCTGATCCCTTGAGGAATGGTGTAAGAATTCTAAAAGAAAATACTGTGATATTGTAAATAAATAAGTACATACACATAAAGCTGACATTAATGAACTTATAAATGTACCTGTACAAAGCTTATTTCTTAGTTCCTGGGTCTTCTGAGATTTTGGAGGGATAGCGAATTGAGGAATACTTCTGTTGCACACAGGTGCTGCCAAAGGCATATGAAGGACCTATAAGAGAAATGCCATTAATTGTACTATGTTTGAAAAGTATCACTGCACCGTTTTTAGTTCATAATTCTTACCTGCTGAGGAGGACCAGAAAATGTATTTCCATTTTGTCCAACTACAGACACAGGTATCACTCCTACCATCCCTTGGAGTACAGGCTGGACTGGAGAAGCTATTATGATAGTAGATCCTTAAAAAAAAAAAAATCTCAAAATAAGATTTTCTCACATAAACACAAGACATCAAAACAATTACTAATATGAAATAAATTCTCTATAATTACAATCACACTTCTTTTATAATCTCTCCTTTAAAAAAATAATTTAGGACAAATAGCAAAGCTAACAAGTTGAAAAAAAAAAGTCAATATAAATAATAAAGCAGTCTTAGGTCATTTAATCAAGGTAAATATCATAAGTATGAGACTCTACAGCCAGGAGATCATAATATACTTGTATTTTGATTCCTCTAGAAAGAACAGTGAAACTGATTAAAATTCGGGTCCCAAATGAATGTAAGCCCAAGAGTTGCTTATAACCTCATCCTATTATCTCAATGGTATTAGTCAAAAAGGATCCAGGTAAGTAAGCAACCAGTCAAAACTACAGGGTTGGATGGAAACCACTTGCTTATGTGGTCCTTAGGAGTCAACATTGTCTGTGGCCATCATCATTTAGCTCTGCTCCGTAAATGAATCTTTCCCTAGGCATTTACTAACTGCTCCTGTCAGGCTGATCTCATTTTCAAGAACACTGACTTCAGTCTCTCAAATACCTACCTACACGTGTGCTGCTTACGACTCCCTTTCTTTTACTCCAAATCCCATTAATACCTTATTTCTCTAAGCTTCAGATTAAATTCCACATCCTCCACCAATTCTGGCCCCTGCTTTATCTCATTTTAAACGGCACTTGAAACAGATTCATCAAGCTGAGTACTGAACTGCTGATACTTAATCAGATTTTATGGAGTGCCTATAATGTAAAAAAAAAAAAAAGGGGGGGGGGGAAAGGAGCTGGGGAATGAATACATAAGGAAATGCAGATAACCATGCCATAGCTCAATCTTTAAGGAACATATAATAAAAAACTGACCAATGCTACAGGCACGTCAATCACTACCTATATACAAAATGGCATGTAACAAAGGCCACAAATGCTCCTATAAACAAAGAATTCTAAAGACAAGGATCAATTCTGGAAGGTAGAAGACAATGAAAAATTACAAATGGCTTTATGGAGAAATTCAAGTTGTGTCTTAAAAGTCTCTCCAAAAAGATAAAAAAAAAAGATAATCAATTCTTTGTAAATTAAAACTGTAATAGCGATTTGATAAATTAGTCTTTCTTTACTCTCTTTTGTACCCTAGCACGTAGATTGGGAAGTATTGTGGAAAAAAATGTAAAAAAATAAACCAATGAATCCCAGTTTACCAGATTTAAAGGTTTGACTAACTTAATTAGCTAAAGAGGTACAATCACAATTTTCAAAATCTTTTCTCATATTATGTACCTATGACTTAATACCTCCAGTTAATAACTGCATGCACAAAAGAAATTAGGGCCTATTTCAGGGAAATATACTTCAGTTTGTTCTTAAAGTTACCTTGTGGGGGGTTCCCTGGTGGTGCAATGGCCAGGTTTCGGCGCTCTCAATGCCGTGGCCTGGGTTCCAGTCCCAGCCAGAGAACTACCCTTCCCCGCCTCCAAAAAAAAGTTACCTTGTGTAAAGCTGGGTGACACAGCTTGGTTGACAGCAAATACACTGTTTGACCTTGGTGGTGTCTGTAACTGAGGTGGTGGAGGCTGGGTAGTCACAGGTGCAGAGCTCCCAGGCAGCACCACAACATTCGACTGACTGACAGCTGTTCCTAAAGCTGCTGGATCAGTCACGCAGGTAGCTATCAGAATGTTGTTGGAATTGCCAAAAGTTGTGCTTGTAGCAGGCATCAACTGTATGTACCCTCCATCCTTGGAAACACATGGTGTAACACTGGCTGAAAAAGCAATGCTGTCTTCACTCTGAGTGCTGTTTACTGCAGAGTCCTCAGGTGTGAGCACCAACAGGCTCTGTTCCACTGAGGGCGAATCCCTGATTCCTTCAGCAGATGTGATAGCACCTGCAGTTTCTTCTGAAGTCAGGCATTTAACTAATTCGGCATTTTTGGCAGGTGATTTAGCAGAAGACAAAATTATAGTTGGCAAGTTTTCTCCACTGATACTAGAAACAGCACTGTTAAGTTCAGTATCTGTGGAAACAAATGTATCATCACTGATGATAATTTTGAGAGAGACAATATTTGATGCATCTATCTCTGTTGAGTTGCTGCTAGCAGGTTTATCACCAGTATTTTTGGACTCAGGGTGAGAATCTCGCATTGAAGAACACACAGATTCTGAAGGAAGAGAATGTCTATCTTCTATAAGATTACCTTCTGGAGGCATCAATGCAATTCCCCCACAGTTATTTTCACCTAAAGAAAGAAAAATACTATCTCCATTTTCTTTTACGGAAGATGAGGGCTCTTGTGAATCCAAAGCAACTTTCTCAGACTTGGAAGCCTGAGATTCATGGTCTGAATGATTTACCTCAACACATGATGAATCATTAGATGGTTGTTTAATTGAAGATATTGAATCTCTAAGACAAATTTCTACTTCTTGTTCAGATACATCTAAACCTGACATTTCAACCGACACAGGTACTATTTTACTTTGAAGTGAAGAATTACCTTGGCAATCCGAAAGTTGTGGTGATGCAACTGGTAATACATTATTAATTTCAATTTTACTCTGGTGAATTTCCCTAGAATCTGGTGACTTGGAACCATGGAAATTAGTTTTAAGTCTTCCTGAATCATTAGAACTTTCACAAAATTGACTTATTTTAGATGGTTTTCCAGTTAATGGTACATTTTGGGATAAAAGTTGAGAACTTTTCCCAGAAAGAATTAAGTTTCCATTGCTAGTCTCACCACCAAGGGGAACAAATGAAGTTACTGGTATATCAGACTGATCAGGCTGTAACTGAGACTCATTTGGCACATGTGGAGATAAAGAATTCTTTTCAACTTCCATAGCCATTTCAGTTTCAGTGGACATCTGATTGGTGTATAATTCATCACAATGCTGATTACATTCAGCATCAGAATTTACTCTTTGGTTAAAGTCATTCAAATTAGGCACAGACTCAAAGGTAATATCAAGGTTACACTTCTGTTCAGTGGATACAACTGTTTTGAAGGGCTTTTTCTGGATGCTAGAGCCTATCTGGGAAAAATGTTCCTGGGACTCCTGTCTCAGTTCATCATGGTTGTGGCCACTCTTCAAAGCATCGGATGAGTCTTCATGTTGATAAGATGTACAAAATGGGGCTTGACCAGACTGATCACCTGCAAATTATTAGGATGGCAGAAAGACATGGTAAGCACATACAGCTTCTGAGGTATCATCTTTACAGTAAAACCGGTTTTGCTAATGAAGTAACTAATCAATGACGTAACAGTTAAGAAGAAGTCTGGTAACTGTAGCTCCCATTTTCTGGGTAACTTACGAATACTTTTCTTAGTACTGATACCTTTTAAACAAGTGCCAGTTTTTCAAGCTTCTTGGAAAACAGATGACACAATGAAGAAAAAAGTACATAAGTTTAAGACATCTAGTATTTACCAGTATTCAAAAGGTGGCTCTAACATGTTTTTTTTCCAGAACACCTGACTTTTCAACTTTTATCATTTCTATTGACATTCCTTTATCTGATGTATTATTAAAGGTGAAATAGGATCAGGTACATTTTCCATGATTCACGTTTGATGTTATTGTGTGCTATTTAATATTCAACACACATTTACTGAAGATCAACCGTGACTGGTACTGGAATATAAGGATGAATGACCATGGAGAAATCAGTCTAATAAGGGAAGCGGATACAGAACAGAAAGTTGTAATAAAATATGATAAAAAGTGTAAAAGTATAGGAACAAAGGCACTGCTTTCTGCCTGGGGAAGTGTGACAGTGTTACAAAGGAGGTTCGTATTACATGAAAAGATCTTAAAAATGAGTGTGATAGTTGGAAGAAGAAGAAAGGGCATTTCAGAAAGTAACAGCACTGATACACTGTGTCAAACAGCATTCACAGTTTAGGACAGAAAACAATGAACAATTAACAATATGAAAAATAGAAAGACCCAGAAAATGTTTATCAGGTATCACATAATCCTGTTAATGTGACACTGGTAAAATAATATTGGGTACAGAGCACATTCAAACCCTTATTGTGGGGAGATCAGTGGACATTACATCCAGGCAAAATAAAATCGGGGGTAGTCAGTATCAGTGAAGTAGAAAGATGTTCTGAGAAAATAGGATTTCAAGTCTCATTTTGTGCAGAGTAGAGCTTAACTGAAGCACAATCTTCCACACGTAATAAACAGTGAAAAAGACACACTCCACTATAATTCGACCGAAGAAATGGAGGCTTGGCCTTGGGTGTATGCACAGGACTCAAAGTAGGAATGTAGTCAGAGATACTCCGAAGCTAGTTTTTGAAAGACACGATGTGAAGCTTGGAAGCCATCAGGGTTTTCAGCGGCTGGAGGGTGTAATGACATTTAAAAATACATGAGAAGAGATTATTCTGGCATAGCCTGTTGTAGACAGAAATGGTTAGAGGTGGTACTAAAGATGTATAAAGTTTAGAAAGAAGCGTGAGATCAAGGTAAGTTGAGAGAAGCCAAGATAGTGGTTATCTATGAGGAACAGCGATGGAGGACACATGGACTGGGAAAGGATATGGAGAGAGGTTTGGTGGTGCTGCCGCCAGAGTTCTACTTTTTGAGAGGTGCTTAACATGGTACTCTCTGGATTTTAATTCAGTGAGCAACATACATTTTTAATTGTGCACTTCTGTGCATGTGTTATATTTCAGAAAAGTAAAATCTGAAGAACATTGGCAAATATTGACATATTCACTGCTTTCCTCATTCAATAAGTTGTTATTGTGGGACAAATACGTTCCATATTGGTACTCCATGGGAAACAAATATTATATATAAAGAATTGAGTTAGTAGACACATAGGAATTACCTAAAACCTCGCAAAATTCGTAATTCAAGACCATCACATATAATCTTCTCTAAATAAGATACAAATACTGAGCAGTTAGGTAAACTTACTAGACTGAATGATTAATATCACACATCAACCTTATATAGTAGGGATTTAAATTTGTGGCTCAAAAAATTAGGTTAAATGTTTAGACTTTTGTTGCATTGGTCAACACTATTAATACCAAATTGTGCAGGTCGAGAATCTGCTGTATCATGGAAGAGTAAGCACTAAAAACTCACCTTTTAATCAAAGTACTAAAGGCAGGGAATAATTTTTTTTTCCCCTAATAGAGAATACTAGAAATCCATTAAAGACCTATATGGTAACTTGAACAACTTCCCAATGAAATAGATGTTTTGCCTTTGAAATTTTGAGACTTACATAAGGCTTTGGATTGATATTAACAAAGTCAAATTCTTACCAGATTCTTCTGTTTTAAAAGAACCTTTAACTGCTAGATTAGTTTCATCTGCTAAGACTACATTGGGATTGGTTTCCATATGCTGACTGGAAATGCCTTGTGATATATTTTTATTATTCTTTGTTTTACCTGTTAAAAGGGAACACGGAAACAATTGGTTAAATGACCAAAATAAAAATAAGCATCAATTAATGCTGCTTGACAGTGGTCAAGCAGAAGATAAAACTTCGGTTTTAATTATGGTCTCTTGGATGTTTTTAATATGTTGGCTCGTATATCATTGACAGGTACAAAGATTTCCCCACCAGATTGGTAGTTCTCCAACTTTAGCTTATTATCAGAAATCACCTGGGGGGAGAGGAAGGTCCAAGAATTTGCATTTTTAACTGCTCTTATATGCTGCTGATGGTTGGGAGACTACACTTGACTACACTTTGGGAATTACAGCACTAGGCCGTAAGATTGAGGGAATTGGCCAATTCTTTGTATTCTTCGTTTATCCAATTGTGTTAGTATAATGTATGTATGTAGCCGACTTCAACACATTTGTGTGGATTGGCAAAAATGCTCACAGAAACAAATCACAAAACTGTTCTCCATTTCTGCAGCTAGCTAAAGTTTCTTGGAGAAAAAAACAAAACAGCAAAAACCCCTTTCATATCTATATAATGTTTAATGAAAATAGAACTCTTTTCAGATGGTTCACATGGGTTAAGTTTCTGAAGAAACTGGAGAAACTTTTCTTCTTCTTACCATAGTCAAAGAGATCAAAGAGTGCCTGAAATGCTGGGTCAGATTCTGTCTGCTCCAATATATCCTGTATAGCTTCTTCAGACATGTGGATTTCACTCTGGGGAAAAAAAAAGTAATCCTAATTAATATGGTTTAATACCAGCAAAATATTATATTCCCGAACATTAAAATGAAATGAACAGAGGAACTATACATGTATATAAATGCAAAATATAATCATGCTATCGTTTTACTTAACCCCTAGCACTGTATAAATTTAAAGCATAATGACTTCATCTAGACATACTGTAAAATGATTACCACAGGAAGGTGACATCCATCATCTCAAATAGATTAAAGAAATAAAAAAGATTTATTTTTCCTCCATATGAGACCTCTTAGGATCCAGTCTCTCAACAACTTTCAAATATATCATACATCAGTGTGATTAGTTGTCATGTTGTACACATTACCCCTCCGATACTTATTTTTATAACTGGAAATTTGTACTTTTGGACTGCCTTCATCCAATTCCCCAACTCCCCACCTCCTGCCCCTGGTAACAATAAACCTGATCTCTTTTTCTATGAGTTTAGTTTTATGATGTTCTTTAATCTGTTCTTTTCACATTAACTGATTGTACATTTCTTTCTAGGTCCTCTAATATAAATCTACCTAATGCCTTTTATCTGTCTGCTTTGGTCTCCATATTAAATGCTTTCTTCAAATATTGGACAATCTTCGCTTGTTTGCTCATATTTACAAGTAATGCCAAGATCTACCTGAAAACCCTATGCTAATGGAGAGAGCTTGTTAGTCACAATCTAAGCTACAGGAAAATCTTAAGGGACCATCTGTATTTTTTTTTTTTTTTTGGAGTTAAGAGTTCTTGCTGGAAGAGCTTGTGAGTGACAACAGTGTTTCTGGAGGATAGTGTAAAATAGGTAGAAAATACAGACTTTACTTCCTAAATTTTGCACTTCATCATCCTGTTCATCAAAGTCCTATTATTACCTTTACTTTCAGAAGTACTGGTGGTGAGCCTATTAGTAACACGTTTTTATTGTTCAGCAGTATTCTATTTAATCGCCATGTCAAAATCTCTATTCCTTTTTGTTGATTGATATTTGGTTTCAGTGTTTGTCTATTATAAATAAAGCTGCTATGAATATTCTCGTATAGCTTTTTTGTGAACATGTTTGTTTCTTTTGGGTAAAAACCTCATAGTAATTGCCAGGCCACAGGTAAGTGTACGAGGGCTGTCCAGAAAGTATCTGAAAAAATAGAGGCATTTATGCTGGACTTTTTCTGGACAGCCCTAGAACTTTGTAAGAAATTAACCATTCTCCAAACTGGCTGTATTCTTTTACATCCTCCACCAGTAGTTTTTCAGTGTTCTAGTTCTACACCCTCGCCAACATTTGGTGGGGTCAGGTATTTTTATTTTAGCCATTCTAGTGAGTAAGGGCATTCTCATTATATTCTTAACTTTCATTACCCAAGTGACAAATAATGTTGAGTACCTGTTCATGAGCTTATTGGCCATTCCTGTATCTGCCTTGTTGGCTCCAGTCTTTCACTCATTTTTTAAAATGGGATGGTTTATCTTTATTACTGATTTGTGAAAGTTCTTTATATTTACTTTGCATATAAATTCTTTGCCAGATATGTGTATTATCAATACTTTCTTCATGTTGGTGGGGTTTGCCTTTTAATTTTCTTTAATGATGCTTTTAACAAGCAGATTGCTTTTAAAATTGCTACTTTGCCTATTTCTACAAGTGGCTGTTGACGTCTCAGTGAAGCTGATGCATATACCACTCAGTGGGGAATTATGTCTTACTATTTTTTTCAAAAAGTTATTTAATTTCCCACGTACTATACAATATTATGAACCAAAAGCAGAAGGTTGTGTCTTCACTTTCATATAATCTCTCACAGTATCTAAACCCGTGCCCTGATTATGGTAACCATCTAATTTCTGATGTGTTTATGAAAATACAAGCAAGAAGTTTTGAGGCTAAAAATTTAGAATAAGTAACATGTATTTTGTTAGACATTAAGATAGAAGAGGCTTTTTGTATTAATAGTATTGGTAGATAATTTAATGGATGATTTAACAAGCTTATCATGTTTACTTTACTGAATTTCATGATCGGAAAATAAACCAAAAAAATTTTTGGAAGTATTCTGAAGGAACTCACAAAAAGAAAAAAGTTCAGTGGTATTACACAAAATTCATCATCTGAAAGAAAACCTATTTTAATGAATTCATTTTGTGGGCATAAAACAACATTGATTCTATTGCCTGACAGTCCAAGTACAAGGGCATGGATCCTCACATGGACAAGTCTTACGGCACATGTCGTTAAAGTCCACACTTTCACCCTCACTATTTACTGCCGAATAGCAGCAGTGACTGTACCCCCCATCTTCCTTCTACTGGTAGTAAATTTCACACAATTATTCACTTACTAAACTTTCTCTTTTTTTAAAAAGAAAATTTATTTCTTTTTCCTTATTCATTTTATTTTGTTAAGTATTACTTGGCTGCATCATGTATCTTTAACATATGACTTCATTGTTTCTTTACATTTTTATACAGTTTGTAGCAGTGTAGAGAAAAATTAATTTATTATGTGTTCATAAACTAAAGACAAAGTTTTTAACATGAGCAGGAAAGTACTGCAGATTCAATACTCTGACTTCAGAAAGCTGTTTTTGGTTCCTTTGACCTTACTGGTGGGAAAGGGCTCTCTCTGGCATTGAATTGAGGGAAAAAATAAAGCTACTCTATGCTTCACATCAGCAGTGTCCGACCTTGTGGCTTCCCTGGGCCACATTAAATGAAGAATTGTTTTGGGCCACACATAAAATACAGTAACACTAACCATAGCTGATGAGCTAATAAAATGATGAGCAAAAAACACCTCATAATGTTTTAAGAAATCTGTTGGGCTGCATTCAAAGCTGTCCTGGGCCACTAGTTAGACATGCCTGCTTTACATCATTATACCCTGAAAATATTTCCGAAGGGCAGGGACTAGTTGGCTTCATGCTGCCACAGAAAGCTTGTACTAGTGGCAGTGGCACTTAGTACAAGCTTAAGGTAGCTTCTGTGGACCTGTGTCCTTGTACAGGACCTTAGGTCCTCAACGAAGAATTTATGCCCGTATTCTGAAGACCATCAAGTTAGATCTGGGAGGCCTGTAGTGCCCTCTGAATAAGCAGCTGAGGACAGGCTTTTCTGTGCGGAAACAGGTCAGTGGCTGGCTGACTGGGCTGTAACCTTTCCACGCAAAACAGAGACTGTGAGGGAAATTCTAATGCCTGGCTCCATAGACAGTGCTCCTGTCAGGAAAAAAAAATCCCTCCTGAGTTACATATCCTTCCATTTCTCACAGAAAATTCAGCTCCATTAATTATCTTATGGGACCACCTTCAGATACGTGGTTTGTCGCTGACCGAAGTATCATTACATGGGGCATGACTATAATTCAATTTTAATTATTTGAAATTTCACTAACACATATTTAGGAACACATTACATTCGGATAATAAAGGAAATCTATACCTTAAATTATTATTTTAATAATTTTATATATTCTCTAATCTGCTGCCAGTGGTTCTGGAATGAAAGCAAAATACCACCAGTTTTAATATGAATATATGTACTACACACACAGACACCCTTACCCGTACCTGGAGTCCCAGGAGCTCATCAATGGAAGTCTCTGGTTCAGTGGGGTTGCTATCTGTTTGCTTAGGCGCTTGAGCAATATTGTCACTATAATACAGAAAGGAAAAATTTTAATATAGTTCTCAATTAGGCAAAACCAATTAGGCATCTTAAACACACATAGCTTACCTAGTCAAAAATTTATTAATGTTTTCTGCAAGCTTTTCTTGAAGAGATTTGTTGCTTAATATTTTTTCTCGTGCATTTTCAATAACCATTTGCTGGAAGAGAATGTCAATATTAGCAAAAGAATAGATAGGACATTATGTTTATTTATTTAAAAAGAACAAATTATTGGAAGCTGGATAGTTTTAATAAATCTAGGTGGGAAGTCAGAAGTTATGGTGGCTTCCCCCATATTAACACCTGAATACTATTATACATATGATTTTATATATTTTAAAATATATAGATTATATATATAACCAACTTTTCCTTTTTTTTAAAAAAATGGTTCCTTGGGTGGGAACCCAGGTCACCGAAGCCTAGCCACTACACCACCAGGGAATCCCTTTACCAAGTCTTCACTGATTACAGAAGACAATTCCAAACTCTCTAGCTTTTCACACAAAGTTTTTGATAATCTGACTCTAGTTAAATTACCTATTATGTTACATAACCCAACAACAATGTATTTACAGCTGTTTCTTTCTTGGGGGTGGAGGAGGGGGTAGTTCCCTGGCTGGCAATCGAACTCAGGCCGTGGCAATGAGCATGCCAAAACCTAGCCGCTACACCACCAGGAAACTCCCTACAGCTGTTTCTTACATAGTGTGATTGCACATGCTATCTATTCTGAACGAACTGTCTCCTACAGTTAAACTTCGCTATCCTCTATCCCAAGGCAATTTGGAAATACTGTATTATAGACAAATACATACACATATTTATGTGTAGTATTTTAAAGCTTAGAAATATCTCAAGCTGTAAGGTTTGGGAAAGTCACTTACTTTTTCTACTGCAAATGCATTTGGATCCTGGAAATTTCGTATCGTTGACTGAGGCCCAGACAAAGTGATACTTTTCCTTTGAGAGTCACTGAAACACATTTTAAAAGCTTGTCTTTTAACCAGCATGATTAACAGATTCACTGATAATTATATATACTGACATAAATCTTATGATGTTTTTTAAAGGTTACTGGAAGCTTGTCCTTTTGAAAAGCATTTACCTTTTACGTCTACCAGGAGACATTAAACTGGCAGGAGTTTTCTTCTCCTGAGGACCAGGAATGATATTTAAAGCCTCTCCAGCTGTAGTTCAAGAAAACAAAGCAGTAAGTCAAGGAAACTAAATAGTTATATAAACTTGAATTAATGGAATAAGTAGCATTCACTGCAAAATTTTATATTAAATTCAGTTAGCGTACACTGAGTGCCAACCAAGTGCAAGGCACTATATAAGATATTAAGACAAATAAAATCTAGCACCTATGTATGACTTAAGGTTTTGCAATAAAACACAGTCTCAACAAAAAAGAACATGGCAGAATGGAAGAACTGTTAAGAAGTACAAACTGAGTGCATACTACAGTACATACATACTAAGTGTTTTTACCCAGAGGTATAAAAGAGGTTGGAGAAAAGATGGAAATGAAGGAGAATGTTATGATGGCAATAAATTTTAGCTGCACAAAAGAGAAAAAAGACTGGTTTCGAAACAGAAAGCTAGCTCCTCAATTCTAATCCCAATTTCATTATTAACAATCTTGCTACCCCTTAATGTCATGTGTTTTCAAAAGTTTCAAGTATACAACAAGCAAGATATACCTAGATTATTTCTAAGTTTCTCTCTACAGCTCTAAGATTCAGTCACAAGTATGAAGGATTTTCAATATGTAGACATGGAGGTGAACAAGACTTATAACATGAACAAAACCAAGAGGGTGGTGAGATATAATGTGTATTTCTTTTAAAATCAAATACAATAGGGTCTTTTCTATTAATGTAGAAAACTAAGAACACAAAAAAGTTCAAAGGTGAACTTCAGTTAGAATAGAAGTTAAGAATCCTAGATTAAAGTATCACAGATTTAATAATACACCTATTTCATGGCAAATTTATCTGAAGTCTGTTTGACTCATTCTTTCTGTGCTATGATTTTTTAGTGTGAGTATAAAGACATTAGTATAATATATCATTCCATTTATACAATTTGATTAAAAACAAATTTATGAGAGCAAAATTTAAACTTACTGTTCACAGTGTCTTGTGACTGTGAATGGTTAACTACTACAAAATTTGACCTCAAAGGAATTGAAGTTTGGCTAGTTGGCCGAATAACTTGAGTAGCTGTCAAAGGAGCAGTAGTAAATTGTCCTGAAAGATACGGTAAAGTCAGCAGCTCTGAACTGGCAGGAGCTGTTTGAGATGCAAGCCTTCTCTGCCGTTTGATTTCTGCAATCCCACTTCTTGTTCGGGCTGCAACACATGACCATTTAAAATATTAACTCAATGTCAGGTCTACATGATACATATCCTATTATGTAACACGTTAGATCTACGACTGAGAAATGGTCCTTAAAAATATCAACTAAGTTTATGTGATAAAGGCATAAGAAACAAACCAAAATGAGTACACTAAAACTTTATATAAATCTAAGAGAACATTTCTTTTATAATTCTTATTGATAACATCCGCAAAAATTAGAAATCAAACTGAAATGGAGTGTTTAAAATGTGTATTTTTATAATAAATGAAAACATTTCCTAAAATTATGATAACTATACACTTAGGAAAGCAGTGGTTTAAACAAATATATACTTAGCATACATGTAATGTTAATTAACATGTTCTTTGATAGTGAAAGTTTGAAGTAATTCCGAACATTATTTAGTTTGAAGTTAAATACCAACCTCTCTGATTGGCAGCAAACCCTGGGGAACTTTGCATACTCCTAACAAATAAAACAAAGTAGTTAGGTATTTAAAAATTTCTGTTGTCAAGACATACTCTGATTTAGCTGCAGTCAGACCTGAAGTAAATTAAGTTAAAAATCAACAGATCTATCTCAGAAAAAAAGACAAGCACATTTTTGGGGGTAGTGAGTAACCAAATTTTATTTGCTTTAATAGAAAAATAGTGACATGTAAACAAACACGCACAGAAGTTTATCAAGTTTCTATCTTAATGCAATATGCATTAAAGAACCTTGATATCCCATTGGGAACACAATCTGACTTGATTTTAGGAACTCAATATTTGAGGTATTTAAGAAAGCTACATATGTAAGATTTTACAATGATCAATTATCTCATAACTATAGAGATGGCATCCTAGAGAAATTCTGATTTCATTATGACTCCATATATAAATACTTCAGAATCCCCAAGTTGATTTCAAAGAACATCGTTCTTTTATCAAATTTATAACTAAGAAATTATTTCATCCAACCTCTAAAGAAGGAGCAAAGCAAACATTAAGAAAATTCAATACAAGCTGATTCTCCTTGTACTATGAATTGGAGTTACCAATGTATTTTGTAAACAATGAAAGACACTGTGCAACTGTCCCAGGAAATCTGTCAAATGTCTATGAACAAGAGACACAAACCTTACTGAATCTAGTAAGTATTTTCAATAACACACAAACCAACCTTGGAGAATACATGGCTAAGAGTCTTCTCTTTTTACGTAACAACACCCTGTCAATAAAATGTCTTAATAACTTTTAAGTATGTATAGGTGCTAATAAACTGAATGTCACTGCAGATTACTGACAAAGGGAGAAGAGACAAGAGTCAGGAAAGGGTAATAAAGGTGAGACTACCAAATAAGATGTGGTACAAAGTTAAATATAAAGCATCTGGGGTCATTTTAGCAGATTAAATCGAGGAAAGAAAATGAGGCCTCTGAATCTGAACAGGGTACTCACTCGTAACTCTGAAAGGATAAGAAATTGAGGTTTTCATATCAGAATCTATAGTTAAGTAAGAGATGCTATAAAATTGGTATCAATTTTTAATGTAAGGTGAATATTAGTAGTAGCATGTGAAAATTCTAAATGTAGAAGATTCTATAAGTATTATTATTTAAGCTTGTTTCTTTACAAGGGAAGAAGCAGCAGGGCATTGATTCCACACATCAATTCTCTGCATATGTAATGAAAATGCAATTGCATAAAAGAATTCACAAAAGGACTGGGATTAGGAGATGTATATTCACAAGAGTCTGGGATTAGATTTGTATTCTAGCCAGAGATCTGTCTGTAAATTGCTAAGGAACTTGGGAGTGATTAAACATTTCTTAAGTCTCAACTTCCTCATTTCTAAACATTTTATTAAAGTCCGCAATTTATTTCAAATTATTCCAATCAAAGATGAAGAAACATTAATAATCTCTAGAGTAATTTCAAAATTATATTAGTGTTACATAAATGCACCATGTAAGTGAAACAAAGATTTTAAACTCAAAGTGATTCTTACATGTGTTTGCATCCCCAAAATCATTATACACATTCTAATGAGCTTATTTTATAAGCTTTTTATTACCTGATCTGAGAAAGTGTATGGTCTAACTTCTTCCACAGAGATGACATAATTGCTGGGACATGATTTGATGTTTCTAAAAGAGGAAAATTTTCTTAATAAACCCGGTTGGAGGAAACTCATCCTTCAGTTTGGACACAGAAAATCAATGAAAACCAACTTCTCTCTCAGTCGTTGACATAATGTTGGGAACTGAAGCTATCAGGCTGCGTTTTTTTCTCAAGCCATTTGAGTATCAGATGCAGTGCACAAAAAGGACGTTTGGGAAATCTCTGAAGCTTTTGTGGATTAATAATTGTGTAACTTCTCTGAATTAAAAGAAGACAAAAACTATTTTAAATCTCTGTTCTATGTGACATCATAATTTGACTTATAATCATAAAGGTTATGGAAACTCCTTAATGTGGAAATTAGTTTTCTACATCCAATGTTTTCATGTCCAAATCACTGTAATTGCTCAGCAACCCCTTAAAAAGATCTTACCAGGTACCATACTTAGAATGACAGGAGAAATTCCTGAGGACTAGCGAGTCTTTTGTAGGATGTCCTCTAAAGCCACAATGATAGGAAACTTAAGATATTTAAAATCTTTACCACATGTATTTATAAAAACCCAAATCAGAGAAAGCTACCCGACGTAAAAGTGGTATATCAATCCTTGGACTGCGATAGCATATTGTTTGTGATGTCATTTACATTCTAAATGTCCCTCTAAGTTAAGACAGTTGGGGAAAAGAAAACTTTGTCAGAAAGATCAAGTAAGCTTCTTTAAGAGTGAGAAATGAATTCAGGCCCTGAACTTCTGGGCCCATTTACTTCCTACAGTTTCTAGTTTTGTGATCTAGAAGTTACTTACCTTCTAGCTTTTCTAATCGCCCATTTTCTGATACTTAAAAATGGGCCCAAACAATCAACACCTTAGTCCTCATTTTAAGGACTCAGATAAAACATATGAAAACAGTGCTATATATGAATAGTACTCAAATGCTAAGCTTACTTCTTTTTTTAATGTTGTTTTATGCTAATTACTACTAATTCTTTTATTAATCTGTAAGCTACGTAAATCATATTAGAGAACAAAGTAAGTTTTAACTTTCTCCCTAAAACATTTAGGAAAATATTATTTTTTATTTTGATAAATTTAAGCTGGAATTTTATGACTGATTTCTGTGTCCAGATTTAGACTACAAAAACTTTAAAAATTAGAATATTAGTTTGAAATGTTTTAACACATAGCAATGCCTGTTCATCAGGGTAGATACCCAGATTTAAGAATTTTATTGTCTTTTGTTATATTTGCTAATACTCAGATTTGCAATTTATCACTCAGTATTAGCACAACCTATTAAGTATTTCCCAGTAAAATTTACCTCATAATAACAGACAAATTTTCTTACTGCTTTTAAGAGGCATTAATATCCTTTAAAAATTACTTCTAATTAAAACAATTCGATAAATGCTGTACAAAACTAACATCAAAAAGATCCCTGAATCTGAATTCTTACCTTTTGTTTTCATAGCAACATATTCATTCAGAATTGTTGTCAAGTTTTTTCCAAATAAGGACTGAAAAGAAAAAGATCAAGCATTACAAAAAATGCAGACTACCAACCATTTCCCACCATGAAAAATTTCAACATATGAAAGTTATTAAAAGATTTGGATTGCAGAGTAGCTCATGAATAAAGAGTAAAGAGCAAGTCATCAAAAATGAAAATAGTCACTCAGGTTAGGGGCTGAGTCAAACGTGCTAAGGGTAAATAAAGGCTCGTTGGAGTCTTGACTCCTGGAATAAGACGCTGCGACTATGTTGCTTCAGCCAAAATAACCCAAAGGCATTAAAGCAGCTTTCAGCTGGGAGGGGGGATCCAGTCACATACAACTGTTTAAAAACAGTAAGGACTCACTCCTAATACGCTCTTTCTATCCTACAAGCCAAGTGAACCTGCCCAAAAACAAAGCAAAATCCTGAGCCTTCCCAAGCATCAGTACCTTCCTATGTGCATTTCTGTGTCCCTTGATCTCATCTGGCTCCTACAGTCCTACCACTACTGACGGGCAGGCTTTACCATCCCAGTCTTTCACTGTGAAGATAGAGTGAGGATACATGTAACATGACTAGGAACATGTTTAACACGTAACAAATGTTAGGTCTCTTCCCCCTCCTGAAGTTTCATAGCTGATTTCTAATTTGTTCTTCTGCCTTAATTAAAGCCTGAGAAGCTAGGGGATTTGAATAATAGCTTGGTCATTATACTTTGCCTTATTTCTAATAGTTAGTAATTAATTGCTGAATGACTGCTATGTACTAAACTGTGTCCCCCAATATTCATGTGAGGATACAGCAAGGAGGTGGCCTTCTATAATAAGCCAGGTAGACAGTCCTCACCAGGAAATGAATCAGGGACATGTTCAACTTCTCAGCCTCCAGAACTGCGCAAAATAAACTCGGGTGTTAGGTGTGCTTGTTTTTTTTAAAAGACCTAAGTTTTTAGGGTATTACTGCAACTAGACCCTTATCGTAGACAAAACAACACACACACAGACGAGCTAATCCACATATATAAAAATGTCTATATTTCTATAACTACTTGTATATATATGACTTTATACTGATACTTGACTATAATTCAACACTACAGGTTTTATTCTTATGCTTATTTGTATCTTCTTTCTCAAAGAATGAAAAACCTAGCCCCATTATTTACAGTATATCTACATATTTGTTTAGAATTGTTACTTTAGAAAAACTCAAGAATTTAATTAATTCATTCATTTGTGTGAATCAAGAGGCTTTTTTTATTGTTTAGTAGTATTCCATTGTATGAATATACCAGTTTTGTTATTCACTTGCTGAAAGACATATGGTTGTTTAGTTTTTGATCACCACGGGTAAACACTTACTGACTGTGCTATTTTTTGTGCGAACTTAAGTTTTTATATTTACTTGGGTAAGTATCTGAGTATATGAGTGTAGGGTCACATAGGGAGAGGAGGATTAACTTTATTAACAACTACCAATCTGTTTTTCAAAGTAGGTATATGTGCTTTTGCATTCTCATCAGCAATGAACCAGAGTTCTTGCTGCTCTCCCTTCTTTGTCACAAAAAAATCTTAGGATTTTTTTTTTTGCGGGGGGGGCGGGGAGGGGGCGCAGTTCCCAGGCTGGGATTTGAACCCAGGCTACAGCATTGAGACCGCTGAAGCCTAGCCACTACACCACCAGGGAACCTCTCCCACCCAGTTTTTGTTTTTTATGCTAGCCATTCTAATCGGTATATATTGGTATCTTACTTAAGTATCAATTTGTATTATCCTAGTGATTAATGATGTGAGCATGTTTTCCACATGCTTATTGCCATCCATATATTTTCTTTGGGACAGAGTGTTCGGATCTCTTGCCCACTTAAAAAAATTTCAGTTGGTTTTTATTTTTTGAATTTTAAGAGCTTTTAATGTATTCCGGATACATATCCTTTATCATATATATCAGTTATATTTTTCCTAGCCTGTGGCTTGTCATTCTTTTAACTGTCTTTTACAGAGCAAAAGCTTTTAATTTGTATAAAGCTGAATTATAGTCAGTGCTTTTAGTATTATATCTAAAACTTCATTGTCAAACACAAGGTTACACAAATTTCTTCCTGTTTCTTCTCAATGTCTTATAGTTCCACATTTTACATTTTATCCATCTATTTGGTTAAATGTTTGCATGAGGTTATGTGTAGAGCTTTTTTTGTTTTTTGTATCTGGATGTCTAATTGCTGTATCACAATTTGGTGATAAAATTATCCTTTCTCCACTGAATTGACTTTGCACTCTTCTCCAAAACCAGTTTTGTTTCACTGATTTAAGTGTCTAAATTTCCTATAATGCCACTCAATCCTGATTACTATAGCTTGTAAGTCTTAAAATCAAGTAACGTGAGTCCTCCAACTTCTCCTTTTTAAGACTTACTGGGGCTATTCTAGTTCCTCTGCATTTCCATATGTAATTTAAGATTTAACTTGTTGCTATTTATAAAAATGCTTGTGGAGAATTTGATTATAATAAATCTTTAGATCAAAATGGGGAGAACTGACGTTTTAACAGTATCATGTTTCTCAATTTGTGAACAAAGTATCTTACTTTTTATTCAAGTCTTTGATGTCTTTCATGTAGACTTTAGAATACATATCCCATGCATGTTTTATTACACTTATCTAAGTATTTTATTTTTGTTTGTTGCTATTCTCTAAATGGTATGTAAATTCAATTTCCAATGGTCCATTGTGTGTGTGTGTGTGTGTATATATATGTATATGTGTATGTGTATGTGTGTGTGTGTGTGTGTGTGTGTGTGTATATATATATAAATATATATATGATGAACTTTTGTATATTTTGTACCCTGTGACCTTGTTAAACTCTAGCAGCTTCATCGATTTTCTTTACAATGCCTTCACAGATAATCATGTTGTCTGTGCCAGATGAATCTAAGAAGTCCTGTTTAAAATGACAAAGTATCATTTCAAATAATGCAGTACCAGAATATATTCATTATATACCAAATGATGCTCTGTTGGTCTAGTAACCCGTTTTATATTTGCCTGAAGCAACCAACCAAACAGGAAAGGTAGGGTTGCTATAAATACCATAGACCAGGTGGCTTAAATAACAGACACTGATTTCTCATTGTTCTGGAGGCTGGCAAGTCCAATAAGGTGACAGCTGATTTGGTTCCAGGTAAGAACCAACTTCCTGGCTTGCAGACATCCCTTCTTGTGTGTTCACATGGTCTTTTCTTGGTGAGTGCACATGGACAGCTCTCTTTTCCACTTCTTCTAAGGGCACTAATTTCATCACCAGTGTTCCAACCTCATGATCAATCTAAACTTAAAAGTGCCCAAAGGCCCTATACACAGATAACACCACACTGGGATTTAAGGTTTCAACATATGAGTTTTGACGGAACACAAATACTCAATCCATAACAGGCAGGAAACAAGTAAGCCCCAAGAAAAGGAGCTGTGAAAGTAATCAGAAATGAGGGAGTCATTATAACAGATTTTTAGAGATCAAATTGTAATTCATTTACCAGCTTTAGCATAAATACGTTAAAAGAAAGAGCTGGCATTTTCTGGATTTTTCCAACCATGCATGAATACAAACTATATCAAACTTCCAACAAATCTGATTTTGCTAATGAGTTGATTTTTAAGACCGTGCTTATAGTCTCTTATGTTTGACAACAATGAAATCTTTCCCTTAAGAAACAAATTACTCACCAGCAAGCAGGCTGGGATAAAACCTTCATCTGTACAGTGTTCTGCATATTCTTTTAAATGTGAACTTTCCAAAATAAAAGTCTGGCAGGTAGAAGTGAGGTTTTCCTGTTGTAAGTAACCTAAATGAAAAATAAAAGCTTATGTAATTTCAGTGAATTCTACACTTTTGATAAAACTGCTATTAAAAATGTTAGAGCCCCAAGTTGGACACACACACACACACACACACACACAAAATGGAGTACTTTCATATCACAAATATGGAAATTTCAGGTGGACTGTCCTAGGATTTTTGCAGCCTTGCTGCCATGAAGTAGAATTTATAGAACAGATGGCTGCTTAATGGGAAAAACTCTAACCAAACTAGAGAATATGATTAAGTGCAATTATTGCACAGTAATGCATAAAGGAGGATCAAAGTAACAAATAAATAACAGGAGAACCGATAAAGAAATGATTAATATGTTTCTACTCCCTAACCTCCATATTGACTAGGTCAATAGATGATATAAATTAACTTACTGAATTTTCAAAAGAATCTACATTTTCCGGACATGGTTATTTACTCGTATACGTCACTTATTTGTACAATGGTTTAAGGGAAAAATGAAGAACTACTATGCATGAAAGGTAAAAAGGTCCGTCTTTTTTTTTTTTTTTTTTTTTAAATTTATGCCCTCTGGGAATCAAAGCATTAACTATGTCAACAAGAACTCTGACACTCACATCTGACATTTACACAACAATATTATGAACCAGTGCTCAGTACTTTTGTACAAACGAGTACTTTATTTGTCCCGACTAGCAGCCTATTTTTGCTCTTTGTTTCTTAGGATTACTAAGTTTTACCCAAACCAACCACTAAAAATAGTAGTATAGTACAAAAAGAACATTGGATAGACCACCAGGAAACCAGTTTCTTATTCTATTCTGTTAAAAAAAAGCATTGTAACTTTGAGGGGAAAAAAATCACCTAACTTCTTAAGACCTCAAGATGCTTCATCTATAAGGCATCACAATTGTCTTGACTTGTGGCTCAAATCTGGTTAAATTATTCCCTTGTGTAAAGCCCCTCAATCATTTCCCATAGCTGTCAGTTTAAACTTTTAAATTCTGAGCAGCTTCAGTAGGAATGGTGGATTGAGGCCCACCAAAATCCTTTCCTCTATAAAAGCAATGAGAACACTAGCACAAATTATTAAAATTATTTTTTACAGAACTCTGAAAAACAGTCCTACAAAAATTTGGGAGCATTTATTTTTAAGAAAGGATAAATGTTAGGAAGTACAGAGAACACTGTGGCTTTTTAACTTGCTCTATTGCCATGCTCATTTCCCCAGCTTAGAGGTATACCTGAAAATCAACAGCCTATACGATCCTTGTGAAAACCATCAGCATAGCAGCCAGTGAAGGAATCAGATGGGGCTGGAATTTTTCCACAGATCCATCCCCATTCACACATTTGTGTGACAATCCCTGTGAAACTCCACTTGTATGCTTGCCTTGAAAATGAAATCAGTGTTCATCCAATGCAAGTAAGATTCTCCTCATGAGTGCTTAAAACTATCAGCAGGAATTGCTTAACAGCATGGCTGCCTGTGACACAGATAACTGTTGGGACAAATAAGCTAAACAAAAAAACCTTAAGAAAAGCTGGGTAATGACAGGTCCATAGGGGGCTTTGAAAAGTTCTGACATATTCCTGGGAAACTAGGTTACCTCAAAGTGTGAGGCAGTGCACATACTCAGAAATGACCTGACAAGGTCCTAAACCCTCAATTCTGGCCGACCAGAGAAGAAGGCTCTGAGCAAGCAGGAGGTGAAGGTTAAGGCAGAGCTGCCAACTGCTTAGATGAATACTGAAGCCCCAAAGTACAAACAGCCCCTTGGCAAAAAACTGGAAACTTAATGACTCTAATCATTTAAGGAAATCAATGTCTAATCATAGAATATAAACTCAAAGAATAGACTTTACTATAAAATTATATAATCATATCAGGAAAGTTAAACAAACAGCAAGTGTTAAAACACCACCACCAAAGCATAATAAACATGGGGGAGGGAGGAGAATTTGATTATAAGAGTCGCCACATTATTTAAAATGTCCAATTTTCAACAAAAAGTTATGAGACATGCAGAGAAACCAAGTGTGACTCAGAGTATCATGTACTAGCCAGGGAAAAGATCAAAATTCAAAATCTATAGTATAGTTTTTACCGAATGTGTGTTATTTTCATACCACTGTAAAGTTGAAAATGATTTGATTTATAATGTTGACTTGAGAACTGCCTGTACTGCAAAAATGCGGAGAATCTGGAAAGCTCATATATTGCTGGTGGGAACATAAAAATGGTGTACCACTTTGGAAAATCACTTGACAAGTTCTCAAAAATACAGAGAATTATCATATGACCAAGCAAGTCAAGTCCTAGGTATATGAGGCTGGTCTGGAAAGTATCCAGCCATGTAATACGAAAAATAGAAGCATTTATGGCTAGATTTTTTTCCAGACAGGCCTTGTATATCTAACAGCATTAAAATCCTATGTCCAAACAAAACCTGAACATGAATATTCACAGCAGCATTTTTCATAACAGCCAAAAAGTGGCAATAACCTAAATGTCCGTAAGTGAATGGAAAAACAAAATGTGGTGTGTTCATACAATGGAACATTATTCAGGCATTAAAAAATTTAAGTATACTAACTATAACATGGATGATTCTTGAACACATTAAGTTTAAGAACACAAAATGTCCAGAATAGGCAAATCCAGAGACAGAAAGTAAGTAAGTGGTTGCCAGAGGATGGAGGAAGGGAGAAATCGGGACTATTGGGACTGTTAACAGGCATGGGGTTTCTTTTTGGGGTGACAGAAATGTCCTCTATGTATCACACTCCTATTACCAGCTACTAGGTTCCCCTATGCTTGCCTTTATAGATACTTATCTCAGTACTGGTATAAGTCAGTAACTACTTAACTACAGTAAGTCCTCACTTATGTCACTGAGGGATTCTGTGACTTCAGGCAAAGTGATGTATAATGAGACTAATTTTACCACAGGCTAAATGACACACTCGTAAACAAGAGTTAGGTGATGAGTTGGCATCCCATCAATGTTGTAACACAACAACTTTGAATGAACGTTATTTTGGGGACCTGCTGTACTTAAGCAATTACTTCTAAAGTCTCTTTCAAATTTTAAAATTACAAGGGTCTACTCTTTTCATCTGAAACTATCTTTAACTAACCATACCCTACAAATCAAAAACAAATGAGTGGGCCCACAAAGTCATTATCTAAGAAGGTTATCAAAAGGAAAGGGCAAGGAAATTGTCACCCTATTATAGGGAATGCCCTAGCTGGGAAATGTGAACCAACTCACAACTTTCTACTTATAGTTGATTAATCAGTTTTCCAACCTCTCGCTAACTAATGCTAAAGAAAGAAAGAAACAAGCATACAAATAAAAAACCATAGACATTTTCCTTTGGAGTATGGGAAAGCATTTAGAAACTAGAAGAAACCTTTTATTTTACAATCTCAGATACTTCAATTAATATCCCCATCAATTAAGATGTAAAATCACCTCAGACGTGAAATTAGATAGATCAAAGAGATTGCTATTTCCCTCTTTATTTTCACACACACACAAACAACCCCATATAAAATTGTAGTAAGCTGAAACCACTTTTAAGATAGTTGGCTTTCTTAACATTATTTGGAGTAAGTCAGCTGCTACTAGGATTTCATGAATTTTGGAATTTAAAATGCATATGAACAATTAAGAGTTATCCTGGAATCAGGGCAGTTGGAGCTTTTTGCTTATGTGCTTTATGATTTATACTGAACACCCCAAACAAACAGTTTCTTTTCATGGTGGAGAGTTTCCGAAAGTACCTATCAACTCTGATGTTTTCATAACCACTTGGAGGTTCTAACAGGTGGTGGTATGCAATCTAATTCCTTAAAGTACATTTAATTTTCTCTAGACCAAGAATAACATAGCTCTAAGAGGTTGAAAACTGGCACTGGGAAGAGTGGAACAAAGAAAATATCACTGTTTATGCGTAAATCACAGACATGCATACAACATAAAAACAGTGTATTTGTAACATTAAATTTTCACATGGTGGGGATTAGGAAAGAAGAACGTCTAAAAATGTTCCTTAAGGATGTGATAATGAAGAATACTGCCCTAGATGAACAGATGGAATAGAGTGACATCACCTTTCTCAAAATATATGGTAATTGTGTTAGCACTCCCTGAGAAATAAATAATCACAGATCATATAGTTTATGGCTTATCATAAGACATACTTTAGTATACTTTAGTATACATTTGTGAAAAGGCTTGGTTAAACATCTAAATTACTTCTGTAACAAGTGTTTAAAAGTAATAATACATCTTCAAATAGTCACATATGAGATATGTATGAGGGGGACCCCCCCTGCCCCCCAAAACAGAATCAACTTCTGGAGGGAAGGCCCCCTTGTAGTGCAGTCTTCCCCGACTAGGTGAGTGTTGTAGGAACCCACCTGAGTCAGTGTTTGGCACTGTTGTGAGAAACTGCATGCGGAGTTATGGCAAAGAGATGACTGATTCTTCTACCAAGACAACATACCTGCCCACACCCCTCTGAGTATTCACCAGTTTCTTGACCAAAAAAACCACAAGACCCCTGTGCCCTACCCTCCCTATTCACCTGAAATCGCTCTAAGCAACTTTTATTTTTGTTTCCCCAGATGAAAAAAGTCCTCAAAGGGAAACATGTTGCCAATGAGAAAGAGGACAAACAAAAAACGGCAGAAGCAGTAAAAGGTATCAAAACAGATGACTTCAAAAACTTTTCAGCAGTGGAAAAAGCGTCTCAATTGGTGTATTGTATCAAACGGAGAGTACTCTGAAGGTGAATGAAGTTTAAACATGTAAGAATAAACACACAATATTTTATAGATACATTCCAGTCTTTCTGGTCCTCTCCTATCTTCTGCTCTTAAAAACATACCCACTTTGGGCAATTTAGATATCCCATTTCAGATTAGACTTTATGTATTTTGCTTTACTTTCCCCCCAAAGTTCCAAAATAATGCAGTAACGTAACAGTTTACTACATTCATGTTCATTTGTCATTTTATATGTGTATTACATACATATATATATATATATATATATATATAGAGAGAGAGAGAGAGAGAGAGAGAGAGAGAATCAGTTATTTGCCTACAAAAAGCTTACTTATCATTAAATACCTGATTGCAACTAATTCTCAATCATAATAGGGGAAATTTTAGGTACACACTCTAAATCTCAAATGTTACAATGAAAATACAAACTAGAAGGGAGGGGAGAAAGGGGAGGGGGTGGGAGAGGAGGGGGGGAAGCTAAATATAAGGGGATGGAAAGAGGGGTCACATTAGGTGGTGAACTTATTATGCATCCAGTTGACAATGCACTGTGGAATTGTATGCCTGAAACCTATGTAATCCTTGCTAACAGATGTCACCCCAATAAGTCTAACAATAAAAATGAATTAAAA